>CM077923.1:2710000-3295000 GCA_039797435.1 Crotalus adamanteus | reverse complement strand
GCTATTGTACAACGGCGAGAAAATAAAAGGGATTTTTTAAAAAAAGGAACGCTGGAAATCTAAACACAACACACATATTCATATCTTTTAATAATTTATTTAGAGTGGTGCCAGCAGTATGAAATTTTCATGTAGGGGAATCAAACACAAAACTGAATAGATGAGCAGTCAGCTAGGAGTAAACAGAGATCAGTAAATCTATCTTCCTGAATTGCATTAATGAAAAAGTAGGCTGTGCAAATGAAAAGTTTTAACAGGTTTTATTTTAAACATTTCCCTTACACATTTGTTAAAACAAAGGCATCCAATAATGGCATTCGTAGCCATTGTTAAACTAAAAATGAAATGTAAAATGCAGGCTGGAATCCTGAAAAAAGAAGACTTTAGAATGAGTCATATTTGATCTGAAGTGATATTTTTAAAGTCTGTTGTAATTTAAGATCTTGGCAATGGGTTCATATTTATGACGGTTGCAACCCTCCCGGGATCACGTGATCCCCTTTTGCGATCTTCTAGAGCTTTTGCGATCTTCTAGAGAGCAAAGTCCATGGGGAAGCCAGATTCACTTAACAAATGTGTCACTTATTTAACAGCTGCAGTGATTCGTTTAACAACGGTGGCAAGAAAACTTGTAAAATGGGGCAAAACTTAACAAGTGCCTCCCTTAGCAAAATGTTGAACTCAGTTGTGATCGTAAGTCAAGGACTACCTAGAGTGGAGATATTGACATTCAGCCAGAGTTTTAACAAGGCTTTTAAAATCCCTCTTCCTTACGTTAAAAATAAATCAATCTATTCTAATTTTTTGGTCAGCGATATATCGTGCGTACAGTTTTTGCCATTTTTCTGCCTACTTGCCGATATTCTGTCTCTCTATTCTTTCGTTTCGCTTTTTTCCCCTTGTCTGTTTTCTTCTTCTTTTTTTTAAAAAAAAACAACAAACTGATTAATTAAAAACGTGACATCCATCTTTGAAGAAATGTTGCCTTAATTTACATTTTTAGATTCATAGTATGTTCAGCGTTCTGCTTATATTCCTTAATTAAAACATGCTCGGTTTCTTTCTGCAATTATTTTTATGTCAAACCGCATTATAATTAGACAGTTGTGGTGCACCACACAATAAACACTCGCTTCGCTTTAGCAACCGATATCAGAACAAGTCCTATAATTCCACACAGTGTCTTTGTAGTAGACATTGCAAGCATTTTTTTTTCATATCTTGCCCAAAGATGATCCCTTTACTTTATTGTTTCTTTGATTTTTTTTTAACCCCGGGGGTCTATTTTTCTTTAATGCCACCCATTGTTGATGTATCCGCAGCAAAACTTTTTACAGGATATAATTTGATGATGACATTGAGGCTGGAACTTGCTAGGTGTTAACGTGAAACCTTTTCCATCGCTTCAAGGGGAAAAAAAATCTACACAATTCTTATTTTTTATTAGTATTAATCATGCGGAAAATGTTATTGGACTTTTTCCTTGGCAATTCAAAACTGAGGCAAGCCAGTCAAATCACGAAGATCCGAGTATAGTCTTCTACTTACCACAACAATTAACATTAACAGAGGGAGAGAATCAAGATCACGTCAAGTGTTAATACCACTCTACAAGGCCTTGGTAAGGCCACACTTGGAATACGGCTTCCAGTTTTGGTCACCGCGATGTAAAAAAAAAGATGTTGAGACTCTGGAAAGAGTGCAGAGAAGAGCAACAAAGATGATCAGGGGACTGGAGGCTAAAACATATGAGGAACGGTTGCTGGAATTGGGGATGTCTAGTTTAATGAAGAGAAGGATGAGGGGGGACATGATAGCAGTCTTACAATATCTCTCAGGGGTTGCCCCAAAGAAGAGGGAGTCAAGCTGTTCTCCAAAGCGCCTGAAGGCAGGACAAGAAGCAACGGGTGGAAACTGATCAAGGAGAGAAGCAACCTAGAACTAAGGAGAAATTTCCTGACAGTTAGAACAATCAACCAGTGGAACGACCTGCCTCCAGAAGCGGTGAATGCTCCAACACTGGAAGTTTTTAAGAAGAGACTGGACAGCCATTTGTCTGAAATGGTGTAGGGTTTCCTGCCTGAGCAGGCGGTTGGACTAGATGATCTCCAAGGTCCCTTCCAACATTATTATTGTTGTTGTTGTTGCCTTTGATGTATAAAACAAATAGAATTCCTGAATGAAGGTTCAACGTTTACAGTAAATACCTGGTTCTACAGTCTACAAAAGAAGTCTGTGTACGTAGATCTGGCAGTGGCGAAGCAGTATTCAATGAATTATTTCAAGTCTCAGAAACTCCTTTTTGTAAAATTCAGCTTCAGCTAAGTCTCCCAGATGGCACTAAGATCTGCAAATGCCATCAAACAATTCCATTTTGCCAAAAGAGGTGAAGTCATACCAACTGCTTTGAAGCTCTTTTAAACTGAAACCTTAACCCAAAGACCGAATGGTGTGCCCAGGCGGGCCTTTGTCCTGGAGGAGAGGAACCCCCCCCAAATGCTCCAGATTAAATTTCTAAGATCCGTCCGTGCAAAGGAGTTGGCAGTGCCCTCTTCAAGGTAAAAATCAGATAGGCCTAAAATTAAGATTAGAGCAGAGGTCTCCAACCTTTTGGGCACTGGGTGTCAACTGTCCTTTGCTGCTGCCGACAAACTCCAGACACAAAAGGAACAGGTGACCAACAAACTTTAATGCAAAGAAAAAGTCAGCACTGGGAGTGAACTGCTCCCAGTGCTTTACATAGACGTGCCCCTCCCACCAACCCCACTCCAATCAGCAAGCCAGCATCTGGTCCGTGTGGATAAAAGGCGCAGTTCAATGTCTGCATTCTCCTCCTCCAGACGCATCCGCGTAGCTTCTGCCGGTCCAGCTGTTCTCTCAGGCAACCAGGCAGCGCTTTGCCTCCTCCCCCCTGCGCCCGGCAGGAGGGAGAGGCAGCCAAGGTGAGGTATAATCTCCCCCTCGTCCAGTTTGCTTAGTCCACATATCCAGCCGGCAGTGGGAATGTTTCTTGCGTCCGGTTCAATGGAGGGAGGAACCCGTGGCGTCAGGTGGCCAAGCCAACCCCCAGCTGCTGGCAGGGAGCCGGGTTGACTCCCAGCTGATTCCCAGGAGGCGAGCCGACACGCGGAGGCTGGGCCAGCTCCCAGCTGATCTTCGGGAGTCGGGTGGCGCATGGCACGTCCACCGACCCCCAGCTGACGTGCACACGCCGACCCGACTCCCAGCTGGTTATCAGGGACTGGGCGGTGTGTAGCGGGCCTGCCGGTTCGGTGCCGACTCCCGGACGCTGTCCCAACTCCCAGCTGACTGTCGGGAGTCGGGCGATGCTCAAGGCCCTCATACGGACATCGATTGGCTGCTGGCTGCATGCTCCCCATCTCCCGGCTCATGGCAAGCCCAGGGGCTTGACACCGGGGACTGGTTCCATGGAGAAGCGTTTTTTCTCACGGACCGGAGGGGGGCGTGGTTTTGTGTGCTGCCTGCATCCCGCGGATGGGGCTTTGCTTGTTTGTGTGGATCAGTTGCTGGCATGCCATGGCCCGGTACCGGTCCACGGATCGGGGGGTTGGGGACCCCTGCTCTAGGATTTTCTCTTAAGTCGGAAGAGCATCGTAGAACAAAAACTAATGCTCTGTGGGATATGATCAGAGTATCGACAAATCTTGGTTTAAGACAATGTTTCTCAACCTTGGCAACTTTAAGATGTGTGGACTTCAACTCCCAGAATTTTGGGAATTGAAGTCCACCCATCTTAAAAGTTGCCCCGGTTGAAAACCACTGGACTAACACAAGGCCAGTCGCAATTTTTCCAAAGATTTAATGACATTGAATTTCAGACAGAAACTAGTGTCTTATCATAGACAAGTGGAACCTGGATGACAAAGGGCTTCTAGGAATTATCCAATTATCTCTCTCTTCACTGACATTTTCCTAACTAAGGAAAGCTCTGGGCTAGGCATAATAATTTGCCTTTGGCATTACTACAGGGGTGATACTCTAAAATCGGGTCTTCCCACGTGGGCCTGGAGATGCTAAAACAGAGCAACGCATGTTATCTGTCTTTCGAGAATATTCTGTTTGCTGAAATCCTGCCTCTTTTACACCCGTACCATGGGACATCTGACAGTGCTTATATGCCCTATTCTATTCTATTCTATTCTATTCTATTCTATTCTATTCTATTCTATTCTATTCTATTCTATTCTATTCTATTCTATTCTATTCTACTCTACTCTACTCTACTCTACTCTACTCTACTCTACTCTACTCTACTCTACTTTATTCCATCCCATCCCATCCCAAATTTTCTATCCTATCCTATCCTATCCTATCCTATCCTATCCTATCTTATCCTATCCCAGTGATGGCGAACTTTTTAGAGACCGAGTACCCAAACTGCAATCCAAAACCCACTTATTTATTGCAAAGTGCCAGGGCTGCATCAGCATTGTGGTGCCTTCGGGGGGGGACAGGGAAGCGCCTCTGAGTGCTGCCTCTGGCACGCAAAAACCGGGGGCGCAAAAATGGGCCACCGTGTTGCAAGGCGCAAAAATGGCCGCCGCTGTGCCAGAAGGTGCTGTACCACGCAAGAACGGGGCAGGGCTAGTGAGTATCACTCAGGCACTAGCCCCACCCCATTTGCAGCGCTTGCATGCTCGCGGCCCCGTGTGCGCATGCACGCATATAAAATGCTTCCCCCTCCCTTTTCTTCCGGTTCACCAATCAACAATGGTTGGTGACCTCTGCTCTACCACCTCTACTGGAGCTTGCTAGTCGGCCGCTTTGCCTCATTTGTGTTGGGCGGGGCTCCTGCTCCGGGTGGCGGGGGCAGCCTGATGGACCTGCTGGTGGTGGTGCGCGTGCCAGCACAGAGGGCTCTGAGTGCCGCCTCTGGCACGCATGCCATAGGTTTGCCACCACTGTCCTATCCTATCCTATCCCATTCCATCCATCCCATCCCATTCCAAATTTTCTATTCTGTTCTATGCTATGCTATGCTATTAAGTTACTGTGTATAAATAGAGAGCAAGCATCACACTCATTAGCACTGATGTCACCTTGTTGGATAATGAAACATCCTTTTGTTTTTCTCCATGTTGCTTAAAAGGCAAAAATGTGGAAGGGATTGCGCATTGTTTTTTTTCTGGGAGGCTTCTCAGATTTTCCAACTAATGTACAGCAGGGGTCCCCAACCTGTGGGCCGTGGCCCTCTACCGGACCGTGGCCTATTGGCCACCGGGCTGCATGAATGGCTAGCTGATGTGTTTGCACATGCAGGCATTTGTGTCCCCACTTGCGCAAGCATCGACGCAACCATCATCGTGGGGATTTGTGGCCCCACTCGCCATGAGCATCGCGGGAGTTTGCATCCCCATGCACAAGGGCTCACGTCCCCACACACTCGAGTACTCATAGTCTCTTTTGTATGAGCAACGGGTGTTCGTGCGTGCACACACGCACGCGTGTGCGTTCATCCCTCCCATAAAACCATCTCTTCTTTCCTTCCTCCCTCCGCGCCGGGCCACCAAGGTTGGGGAACTGTGGTCTACAGCTCTGCCTTCTTTGCCAGCAGTCCAAATTTGGTTCCAATTGTAATTTATTGTGTCGATATCTGTACTGATAATTAAGTGAAACTCTCAACCAGTTTTGTGCAGAGAGAACACGATTGCTTATTCAGAAGCAAAGCATGACAGGTGTTTCCACTCGTTTGCTGGCTGTACCTGTTGGTGATGCCTTAAAATAGCTGCAGGTTTTGTGGTGTGGCAGCGAGGGAAACTTTCCTGAATAAATTAGTAAGATACGGTTCAGATTTAGAATATTTCGCCATTCTCCTTGTTACTTGTAGACGAGAAAGCTATTTTATTTGTATCCTTTTGCCTCTCTCTTTAATTAATAAGCCCCATTAATAGTGCCTACAATTTAATTTTGTCTGCTGAGAGTACTTAATGCTTCCCCCCCCTCGAGGAAGCTAAGATTGTAAGTAGCAGAAAATCTTTTTTAATATCTATTTCGTTATATTTTTTTTTCTAAATCTTAAGGGTCTACTACACTGGTGTTATACGACTCTAATTATGATTATAATTGAGCCCTGATGGTGCAGTGGTTAGAATGTAGTATTGCAGGCTAACTCTGCCCACTGCCAGCAGTTCGATCCTGACCGGCTCACGGTTGACTCAGCCTTCCGTCCTTCCGAGGTCAATAAAATGAGGACCCAGATTGCAATACGCTGACTCTAAACAGCTTATAGAGGGCTCTAAAGCACTGTGAAGTGGTGTTTAAGTCTAAGTGCTATTGCCCTTCCTCCCTCCCTCCCTCCCTCCCTCCCTCCCTTCCTTCCTTCCTTCCTTCCTTCCTTCCTTCCTTCCTTCCTTCCTTCCTTCCTTCCTTCCTTCCTTCCTTCCTTCTTCCCTTCCTCATTCTCCTTCCTGGTAGCACAGAGGTTAGAATGCAGTATTGCACGCTAACTCTGCCCACTGTCAGGAGTTTGATCCTGACCGGCTCAAGGTTGACTCAGACTTCCATCCTTCCGAGGTCGGTAAAATGAGGACCCAGATTGTTGGGGGGGGCGTATGCTGACTCTGTAAAACGCTTAAGAGAGGGCTGTGAAGCACTATGAAGCGGTATATAAGTCTAAATGCTAATACTGTTGCTCTAATTAGACATAAATTTATATTTTGAATGCCAGCGTCATGTGACCTTGTGCACTGTGATTTCTTTCCAGGACTTTTGAGATTATTATTTTTTTTTTACATGTCCACAACATAGGAGAAAATGTTCGTTCTGTCTCGCGGCACTTTCAGCATGTGTTATTATATGATCAATCTAGTTTAGGAATGATTGATGGAGCCGTATGCCATCTATAGGTATGCCATCCGTATGCCCTTTGTAGCAGTTTTCTCTTTCTCTCCAGTTATAACTTGGGATAAATCGCATAGATTTATTCCGGAGTTCTTGGTCCCAGACAATTTTTTGAGTAGTAAATGGTGAGGTTTATTTTGCTTCTAGGAAAGGTCATGGTCATTAAAGAGGTATTAGCTAAAAGCTATAATCTCTTAATTGCAGCACCCAGAAAAAAATCATACTGGTGAATTTTCGTGGGAGAGGAGCAAACAACTACAATGCAGTTTCTCTGGGTTTTGTTCTGTTTTGCAAAAAAAAAAAAAGGGGGGGGAATGGTGCATAAGCCTTTGTTTAGGCTTAAGACATCAAAGCACTCATTAATTCTCTAATCTGTCAGAAGGACACCCCCCCAGCCCACCTACTTCAGTGATGCTAGTGTTCGCCTACTTCAAGGCCTTTGTTGCAGAAAATAATTTCACTCACGTACAATGCCGTTAAGAACATTTGTTTTGACTTTTTTCTTAGCCCAGGCCAGGGCTAGGCAACCTTGGCTCTTTTATGACTCGTGTACTTCAACTCCCAGAATTCCTGAGCCAGCCATGCTGAGGGGAAAGAGAGAGGTTTCCAAGCTGAGCCAGGCTGGCTGAGGAATTCTGGGAGTTGAAGTCCAAGAGTCAGAAAGCGGCCTAGGCCAGGGGTAGGCAACCCTGGCTCTTTTATGACTGGTGGACTTCAACTCCCAGAATTCCTGAGCCAGCCATGCTGAGGGAGAAGGGAAAGGTTTCCAAGCTGAGCCATGCTGGCTCAGGAATTCTGGAAGTTGAAGTCTACGAGTCATGAAGGGGCTGTAGTTCCTCCATGCTGGCTCAGGAATTCTGGGAGTTACAGGCCTAAGCCAGGGGTGGGGAACCTTGGCTCTTTTATGACTCGTGGACTTCAACTCCCAGAATTCCTGAGCCAGCCATGCTGAGGGGAAAGGGAGAAGTTTCCAAGCTGAGCCATGCTGGCTGAGGAATTCTGGGAGTTGAAGTCCAAGAGTCAGAAAGCGGCCTAGGCCAGGGGTAGGCAACCTTGGCCCTTTTATGACTCGTGGACTTCAACTCCCAGAATTCCAGAGCCAGCCACGCTGAGGGGAAAGGGAGAGGTTTCCAAGCTGAGCCGTGCTAGCTCAGGAATTCTGGGACTTGAAGTCCACACGAGTCATAAAAGGAGCCAAGGTTGCCTACCCCTGGCCCAGGCTATTCAAATGGAGCATCTTCAACACTCTCCTGTTGGAACAACTAATATTATCAAACGGTCGTCTTAAAATAAATACTCGGAAAGCAGGCGCTCCCGTGGTGCAATATTTTGCAGAAGTTATTGAGAGGAGATGCAAAGCCTTCTCATAAATCAGGAGAAAAACCCACAAGAAAGAGGAAAGCACGGGGCAGAAGGGGAAGCGGTTAAGTTATGGACCTAGAAACCAGGACACTGAGTTAGATGATGAGGGGTGGGGACCTGGTGGGGGGGGAGCTTCCAGTGTTGGAGCATTCACCGCTTCTGGAGGCAGGTGGTTCCACTGGTTAATTGTTCTAACTGTCAGGAAGTTTCTCCTTAGTTCCAGGTTGTTTCTCTCCTTGGTTAGTTTCCATCCGTTTCTTGTCCTGCCTTCGGGCGCTTTGGAGAACAGCTTGACTCCCTCTTCTTTGGAGCAGCCCCTGAGATACTGGAGCACTGCTATCCTGCCCCCCCTCGTCCTTCTCTTCATTAGACTAGACATACCCAATTCCAGCAACCGTTCCTTATATGCTTTAGCCTCCAGTTCCCCCTGATCATCTTTGTTGCTCTTCTCTGCACTCTTTCTAGAGTCTCAACCTCTTTTTTACATCGCGGTGACCAAAACTGGATGCAGTATTCCAAGTGTGGCCTCACCAAGGCCTTGTAAAGTGGTATTAACACTTCACGTGATCTTGATTCTATCCCTCTGTTAATGCAGCCTAGCACTGTGTTGGCTTTTTTTTGGCAGCTGCAGCACACAGCTTGCTCATATTTAAGTGGTTGTTATTATTATTATTTTTAAATAAAAAAATATTGCAGGATATTAAAAGATATTTTTCCCCTTTCAGTGACTATTTCAACAAGCACCTTTTTTGATGGCATATTGGTCACGGGACTTTATACATCGACCAGTGTTCAAACGTCTCAGAGCATTGGCGGTTCCAGTGCATTTGGATTTGGTAAGTCCAATCTTTTTTTCTTGGAATGAATTTTAACAAGTACGATAATTAACCTAACAGTATTTGCTTTTATTTTGTTTTAGAGCAGTGGTTCTCAACCTGTGGGTCGGGACCCCATTTGGGGTCGAACGACCATTTCACGGGGGTCGCCAAACAAGGCTGTCCGCCATTTTCCCCCCCTTTTCTTTGGCCACGCCCCTGGCATCCGGTGATGTATAAGTGGTTGGGGGTCACCACAACATGGGGAACTGTATTATGGGGTCACGGCATTAGAAAGATTGAGAACCACTGTTTTAGAGAATGTCCACTTTTACTAAGCACAGGTGGAGAAATAATTTGTTTGTACAGTATAATACTATCTGGGTTGCAGCAATTCAGGCAGCCACTAGATGGCAGCCAAGAGATGAAGAAAAAGCTCTTCGGTGCCATCTAATGGTTGACAGGTTTTGTAGCCCTGCTCCTATTCTGCTATTCTCGTCAATGGAAAACTCAGCCTAAAGGCTATTTAGCACCACAGTCATGTCCCTAATATATGTCAAAACATTCAGACGCAAAGAGCATTTAAATCATGGCCCAACTGGGGATTAAGAAAACAAGTTGTCCATTGCTTTTGTAATTTGTAATTTAAGCAGGCAGGGGTTAATAAGCAATGCAAACTTGACAGACAGACACAAAAGAACTAGAGAGACATGGCGTCCTGCTTCATATCTAATAAAAAATGTTTCTTTGGGGCTTAGCGTCATGCTTGAAGCCATCTAATATAGCTTGTATCCTGTAAAGGGGTCACTTCCTATAAATCAGTGGTTCTCAACCTGTGGGTCGGGACCCCATTTGGGGTCGAATGACCATTTCACGGGGGTCGCCAAACAACGCAGTCCGCCATTTTTTCCCCCTTTTCCTTAGCTATGCTACTCCCTTTTATCCTATTGGCTTTTGAAAGCCAATAGAATAGACTCTCTTGAATAGAGTCTAATTCTATTGGCTTTCCAAAGCCAATAGGAATTGTCCAGGCTGTCTCTGCCCTGCTGAGCCCGCCAAAAGTCCCATTCTGCAAATGGTGCTGCACCAGTTGAGTAGTCCTCGATTTACGACCGGTTGAGTAGTCCTAGACTTACGACCGGTTGGGGGTCGCGGTATTAAAAAGGTTGAGAACCACTGCTATAAAGGGATGACATTTGGGTCTTTAAAAGACCCTCGTTCCCAAGGAAATGCTCTCTATCCATTTGTGACAAAGGAGCACTGCTGTTGTGAAGCTAGTCACAGAGTTGCCGAGTGAACCTGGCTTCCCCCATTGGCTTTGCTTGTCGCAAGATCGCGAAAGGGCATCACGTGACCCCTGGGACGCTGCAACCGTCATAAGTACATGTCAGTTGCCAAGCCTTTGAATTTTGATCACGTGACCAAGGGGATGCTGTAACGGTCCGAGTGTGAAAAGCGATCATAAATCACTTTTTTCACTGCCTTTACGGTCACTGCATGTGCTGTTGCAAATCAAGGACACCCACATATGTGTGTGTGTGTGTGTGTGTGTGTGTGTGTGTGTGTGTGTGTGTGTGTGTTAGGGGAAAGGGACTTCCTTGCATCTGCATTTGAAGAGCCCTCTGTGCTCTTTTCTGCAGCTTCCCCCCCCCCCCGAGAAAGAACTGCATTTAAATAAAGTTTAGGCGGTGCCAAGTCGCATTTTTCGATACCGTTTCTCTATAAATGATTGAAATTGCTCCACTTCTCTCGGTTTACTTTGTGACAAGCCAAATGGGCTTTAGGACCCTCTGTTCACACCAGGGACTCTTGCCAGGAACCAAACAGATGGTCAAGTGAGAAGAAAATGACCCAGGGCATTCTCATTAGAACAGTTAGGGAAAAAAATTTTTAATAGGTTTCCCCATTTGTCTGGTGCTGTGTCTAATACTCTTTGAACTGCCCCTTTTCAGTTATAAGTCAACCACCTCCAAGTATATTTTAATGGGGATTATCAAGCCCCATTTGCCCAGAAGACTTCCCAGCTCTCTACTGCTAATTATCCAAGTTTAAATAATCACAAGAGTTCTGGAATAATTGGAAAGAAATCCTGTTCTCTTGCCAGTGCATAATTACTAATTAACGGGAGATAAAATATAGGGAGTCCCGTCGTAGCTGGAAGAATCTGTTAACAGTTAATTAAATTGTGAAGAAGGGTCCAGAGTGAGGCTGGTCAGCAACACTTAGATTTGCAGTTTTACTTGGTTAAAATTCCCTCACTACAATCCACTTTCTGAATCGGTTTATAAAATTATAACGTCGATGGCTTTGCTAAGCTTCCTTTAATATACCCACGACAAAAAAAAAATCCTTTGAAGTATATCAACGTTCCTTGCCCTGGAATTTATGAATCCTATTTTAGAATGAGAGCGTGAGTGGTCAAGACGAATGGTTTTCAATCTAACAACTTCCAGATAATATTGGCTTCCACTGCCAGAATCCCCCAGCCAATAATGGCCATTGGTGAGAATTCTGGGAATTGAAGGCAGCATATTAAAAAAAGTTGCCTAAATTAGGAAAACATATAAGGAATGGCTGCTGGAATTGCGTATGTCTAATTTAATGAAGAGAAGGACGAGGGGGGACATGATAGCAGCCTTCCAATATCTCAGGGGCTGCCCCAAAGAAGAGGGAGTCAAGCTGTTCTCCAAAGCACCTGAAGAAGCAATGAATGGAAACTTATCAAGGAGAGAAGCAGCTTGAAATTAAGGAGAAACTTCCTGACAGCTAGAAAAATTAACCAGTGGAACAACCTGCCTCCAGAAATTGCGAATGCTCCAACACTGGAAGATTTTAAGAAGAGACTGGACAGTCATTTGTCCAGAATGGTGTAGGGTTTCCTGCTTGAGCAGTGGGTTGGACTAGATGACCTCCAAGGTCCCTTCCAACATTATTATTATTATGGATCATCGCACAGTCAGCCAGATGTTCAGACTGGATTTGGCATTTTTGTCTACCTATCGAGTCCTTACCCAGGACCTGGGATAGGCAGATGTGGATGTTTGATGGTATTACAGATATCGTCGCAGGATGGAAGCAGTTCCTAGTAAGGCAGCCTTTTGCAATTGACTAATAGCGAATTTGTCAATGCCAATGGTGTTCAAATTATTATTATTATTATTATTCTGTTAGCAATTAGTATTTTTCCGGCATTAAGTCCCTACATCTTAAGTAGCAAGTTTCAGAAACATTGTAGTAGATAATATCAATAAATACTTTTAATTTCCAGTTCTAATTTCATAACAGTTACAAATTACTTTATTTACACAGTTATTCTGAAACGGATATTTAAAAAGACCTAAGGCAGACCCAATATTTTTGCTTATCTTCAAAAAAGTTTGAAATTAGTGACAGTTTATCTGCGTGCATGCGTTTGTGTGTGAGTGTGTGTATGAATCCACATCATTTCGATAAGATTGATCAACATAATTATTGAAATGAAATTCAAATTCTTCGACCAATAAACTGAAATTTATTTATCACAAGTGAGACCATCTTTTCCCAAGGAAGGTATCAGAAATTTGACTTGGCACTGGGTTTTTGTTCTTTTTAACTTTTAGTAATGTGTTTGGTTCTTTAGATTTAATAGGGCTTTTATGCTGTTTTAACTTTTGATTAGGAGCGACCCAGAGTTGGTTATAAGTTATGTTTCTACGGAAATAATAAACAAATACAAATATTCTGTTGATGATATTTCTCCCCGCCCCAGCTCATGATTATATGAATTAATTTGTGATTTTTATTGCTGTTGTGTTATGATTATATAGTGTGTACTGCCTGGATTTGTTCTGTAATCTGTCAGCACATAGACGTAGTCATAAATAGCTAAACAAACCTATTTTGTCAAATAGGATAGCACTAACCCTCCATTGAGATAGTAAGGGAGTTTTTCAAAGAGCTAAAAATATGTCAGGTTTAGCACTTGGCTAAATATAACAGGAGCAGATAAATATGATAGTTGACATGTCATTGATGTTACAGAATATAGCATTCTAGATTCAGCCTGTTGTAGAGCTGGATGTAAGAGCTCCATAAGTAGATGCCAATGTTCTTAATTGCCACTTTGGGATCGAAGAATAAGCTAGAATATCAAGGGTTTTGTGAAAGGACTACGCACTGCTTCACAAAGCCTATTCATTTACCATTGGCTTGTCCCATTAGTGTGAAAGCTCACGTTAAAAACGGTTTTGTAATAATAGAGAATTTATATATTTATTCACAATATTTGCCCATGGCCTCCAGCCTTGAGATTCGGGGCAGCGTAGAGCAAAGCAGGAGAATAAAACAATAAAATTAAACAGAACAAATAAAGCTGGCGGTACAGACAAAGCAAACCACACACACACGTGACATTGGACTGCTTACAATCAATTCAGTTAAGGCAGAATGCAGGGTGGAACAGAAGAGTTTTGACACTGCCAGTCAAAAAACCTTTTGCAAGTAAATGATGTTTTTTTGCAAAGTCAAGGAAAAAATACCAGATTCGCTTAACAACCAGGTTACTAACTGAACAACTGCAGTGATTCAATTAACAACTGTGACAAGAAAGGTGGTAAATTGTTGAAAAACTCACTTATCAATCGTCTCACTTAGCAACATAAATTTTGGGCTCAGTCGTGGTCATATGGCAAGGACTACCTATACTTCAGTGGAAATAGAAAATTTACGTATCTTAAGTAATCAACATTACATCAAATTGGTTGCTGGAACTTAACAAAGCAGTTTCTCCCCCCCAAAAATCAGAATTTTGCTTTTTTTTTTTAATTGATTGCTGCTCTTTGCCTATCAGTGTATATATACCCTGACAAATACCAAACACAATGTCATATGTTTGCTTTGAAGTCATAAGGAGTAACAGCCCCTTTAATATTTCTTGACTTGCTATCAAAAAATACACAATTATCTTTGCTATGAATCAATAGATACTGACAGCGTTGGCTTCCGGATAAACAATATGACTTTTAATGAATCCACATTATATGAAAGCAGGGCCTTTGGCCGTGAGCTAGCATAACAAATATTTCAGCAAGGAACATCTAGGAAGCTGGTCTGCGAAAAGCAAATAAAATTTGATTTGAAACCCAGTATATTCTTTTCGCTACTCAAATAAAATTCCATTAAAAATCATTGCTTTCTGCAATGAAGGCAGCAATATCCAACATCCACAGGGGGCCCAAAAATAGTCAATAAAAGTCATAGCAGCGTGAACTTTGGGGATGTGCTGATATTGCATGGACAAAGGAAAAAGCTTTCAAGTGTGGTGCTGCGACCACCGTACTGGTAGTCCTCACTGAGTGGCTGCGATTGCTTCCAGTGAAATGATCTGTAAGTGACATGGTTACTAAGAAACCGTGTGTGTCTGTCTGTTTGTCTGTCTGTCTCTCTGTCTCTCTCTCTTTCTCTCTGTGTGTGTGTGTCTGTGTGTGTGTGTGTGTCAGAGAGAGAGAGACAGAGAGAAATGCTGTTATAATGACCACACTTAGAATATTGCATCCAGTTTTGGTCACCACAATGCAGAAAAGATGCTGAGACTTTAGAAAGAGTACAGAGAAGAGCAACAAAGATGATTAGGGGACTGGAGGCTAAAGCATATAAGGAAAGGCTGCTGAGATTGGGTAGGTCTAGTTTAATAAAGAGAAGGACGAGGGGGGACATGATAGCAGTCTTCCAATATCTCAGGGGCTGCCCCAAAGAAGAGGGAGTCAAGCTATTCTCCAGAGCGCCTGAAGGCAGGACAAGAAGCAACGGATGGAAACTAACCACGGAGAGAAGCAACCTAGAACTAAGGAGGAATTTCCTGACAGTGAGGACAATTAACCAGTGGAACAACCTGCCTCCAGAAGCCGTGAATGCTCCAACACTGGAAGTTTTTAAGAAGAGATTGGACAGCCATTTATCTGAAATGGTCTAGAGTTTCCTGCCGGAATGGGGTTGGACTAGAAGATCTCCAAGGTCCCTTCCAGCTATGTAATTCTGTATTCCGGTGAAGTTTCAGTGGCATGTTCCTGGCCAAAATTTGCACCTCTTCCTCAAAGCCAAACAATGGGAATACGCTCTTCCCTGGAGATCAGGGAAGTAATTCGAAGATGCAAGAGGTAGGAAAACTTCTTCATCTCCATCAGAGCACGAGAGCATGTATATCTATTGCAAGAGATCATCTGACGTGCACTTGGGTATCCTAAGGATCACGATTCTTGAGGATCGCTCTTCTTAATGCCCTTGGTAAGGAAAGGGGCATTATGAGCAAAACTCTTGGCACACCTGTTTTTTTTTTCCCTTTGCTCTGCCAGTTCTGATGATCACCAGACCGCCTCGGTTTCCCAGGGGCAATCATTACAATAGCAGCGTGGTTAAAATGAGCCCAACTCAGCAGCACACAAAAATAAATGGAAAACACCAGTATACCGACAATTAAAAAATATTGAACAACGTACTACAAACCGTTAAAAAAAAAAAACTTTTCACACCCTTCCCCATCTAAGTCAACGGTAAAAGGCCTTGCAAGGAAATTGGACAATTGGAGATTTTTTGTTCCCCTCTGTGGTGGTGAGACTTCAGATAAAGCATGGCTGAGATTTAAAAATTGCAGACATATTTTGTAGCAGTAAGGCAACCTACTGCTTTGCAGCCACTTGGGAATGCAAAATATTAACTCTTAAAAGTAGGACATTTCACCAGGTGGATTCATAGGAGGGATCCTTGGTGCTCTCTGAGCTTGTTTGTTTTCTTGCAGACATTTCATTACCAAACTAAGTAACATCATCAGTGATTCGTGTACGGTATATACCCATTTTATTAGGAAACGACGTAATTTTAAAAACACTTCGGAAACTCCCTCCGTTTCCGTCTTGTTAGTAAAGGAGAGTCATCTAAGAAAAGCAAATGTCAGCAAATAAAAGGAGGTTGCGAGCAGGATATAAAATATTATTATCCACAAAATGCAGCTCAAGCATACAGCGCATTTTTTTTTAATGCTCTCTAAGGGCATGTAAATAGCCCCCCCCCCCAAGCGTTTTTGGAAATGCAACATAATAATGTAAACTTTTTTGAAGTTTGACTGTAGAGCGAAGGAGAATTGGCCCACCAGAAAAAGATATATATACATTTCTCCTAATGAAGGCACTGTATCAGTATGCTATCACTATGTGGGACCGTAAAAAGTATTAGCAATCCAATTTTTTTTACAGCCACATATTCCCCCCCCCCCCACACACACACTTTATATTCAGTGCCAGGTCTCATCCATTGCAAATGAATTTTGTAGGGTTCTGTAGAGGAGTGTTTTTCTTCTTAACTGACTTTATACAAGGCACCTTAATATTTAGTTTCTGTTTACTGATTTGAGTCATTAGGATTAAAGCTAATGCTTTAAGTGGGCCTCCATCCCATTGCATTATCTATTATTACTGCATCCAGGTTGGGTCACCACATTACAAAAAAGATATCGAAGCTTTGGAAATGGTGCAGAAAAAAAGCAACTAAGATGATTAAAGGCCTGGAGAAGAACGGCTGCAGGAATTGGGTCTGTCTAGTTTAATGAAGAGAAGGACCAGGGGGGACATGATAGCAGTCTTCCAGTATCTCAGGGGCTGCCCCAAAGAAGAGGGAGTCAAGCTGTTCTCCAAAGCGCCTGAAGGCAGGACAAGAAGCAATGGATGGAAACTAAACCAGGAGAGAAGCAACCTAGAACTAAGGAGAAACTTCCTAACAGTGAGGATTGTTTGCCTCCAGATGTTGTAGGTGATTCATCACTGGACAGTCCCTTTTCCAGGATCCAGCTCTATTCTGATTCTGACACGTACTTTATAGGTCAGTGGTTCTCCACCTGTGGGCCGGGACCCCATTTGGGGTCGAACGACCATTTCACGGGGGTCGCCAAACAACGCAGTCCGCCATTTTTTCCCCCTTTTCCTTAGCTGTGCTCCTCCCTTTTATTCTGTTGGCTTTTGAAAGCCAATAGAATAGGCTCTCTTGAATAGAGTCTAATTCTATTGGCTTTCCAAAGCCAATAGGAATGGTCCAGGCTGTCTCTGCCCTGCTGAGCCCGCCAAAAGTTCCATTCTGCAAACGGTGCTGCACCAGTTGAGTAGTCCTCGACTTACAACCGATTGAGTAGTCCTCGACTTACAACCAGTTCGGGGTCGCGGCATTAAAAAGGTTGAGAACCACTGTTCTAGGTGAACATTCTTTGTTTTGTTTACTGCCTCCTTTTCATTCATATAGAAAAAAAAATCTACTGACACCTGCCCTTAAAATGTCTCTTTGCGTAATTTTAAAGGCCATCCCATTGCATTTGTGAGACTGACTTTCGACCTCTAACATCTGGAGTTGATAAAGTGATTATGCAGACAAATGGCAATACCAGGGAGAAGTCAGTCCCCATTAGCATATTACTAGGGGGCTGAGATTAATCAGTGTTGTTTTTTTAACGTTAAGCTTTCTGATCTGCTAATCTGCCTTACAAGAAAAACAATTAAGAAGCCATATCAGACTCACCATGCTAGCCTTATTTACTTATGTTCCATTCAGAAATCAGTGGGGTAGCGCAAATAATGTACTTGAAGCAGAGACTTCGGCTGTAATTCCTGATGTCCCTCGGGACCACTTTTGCCTATTAAAAACAGATTTAAGCTCAGAAGATCACTCATTTTTAAGCATTCATGTTTGCCTCCTAGTTACATTTGGAATAAACCTTGCTGTAAATGCTTCCACAAGGGGCTAACAGTATTTTATCCAATGTGATGATTACATTTGTTTAGTACAGGACACATATAAAGTATGCTTAGCCGTCCTTAGGATGAAAACCTCACTAACACGAAGCTCGACAAATGCATTTATTTGTTGACTTGTGTTTTTATTAAGATAAGTAAGTCACGGCGTAGTAGCTGTGCTTTCCTCCTAGATTACAGGATCAAAGGTTTCCCATCCGAGTATTGGAATCCCACAGTTTTTGAAATCTGTAGGTTAATCTAGGACATGGGTCTTCGAACTTGGCAACTTTAAGACTTGTGGACCTCAACTCTCAGTCACCACAATGTAAAAAAGATGTTGAGACTCTGGAAAGAGTGCAGAGAAGAGCAACAAAGATGATCAGGGGACTGGAGGCTAAAACATATGAAGAACGGTTGCTGGAATTGGGTAGGTCTAGTTTAATGAAAGGAAGGACCAGGGGTGACAGGATAGCAGTCTTCCACTATCTCAGGGGCTGCCCCAAAGAAGAGGGAGTCAAGCTATTCTCCAAAGCGCCTGAAGGCAGGACAAGAAGCAATGGATGGAAACTAACCAAGGAGAGAAGCAACCTGGAATTAAGGAGGAATTTCCTGACCGTTAGAACAATTAACCAGTGGAACAATCTGCCTCCAGAAGTGGTGAATGCTCCAACACTGGAAGTTTTTAAGAAGAGACTGGACAGCCATTTGTCCAAAATGGTATAGGGTTTCCTGCCTGAGCAGGGGTTGGACTAGGTGACCTCCAAGGACCCTTCCATCATCATCATCATCATCAATAATAATAATAATAATAGTAATAGGCTCCTTGGGTGCAATCCCAAAACAACTGGAGCACCACTTGAACACCATCATTGGCATTGACAAATTCGCTATTAGTCAATTGCAAAAGGTGGCCTTACTAGGAACTGCTTCCATCCTGCGACGATACCTGTAATACCATCAAACATCCACATCTGCCTATCCCAGGTCCTTGGTAAGGACTCGATAGGTAGACAAAATGCCAAATCCAGTCTGAACATCTGGCTGACTGTGCGATGATCGATAATAATAATAATAACCAATAGTAATAGGCTCCTTAGGTGCAATCCCAAAACAACTGGAGCACCACTTGAACACCGTTGACATTGACAAATTCGCTATTAGTCAATTGCAAAAGGCGGCCTTATTAGGAACTGCTTCCATCCTGCAACGATACCTGTAATACCATCAAACATCCACATCTGCCTATCCCAGGTCCTTGGTAAGGACTCGATAGGTAGACAAAATGCCAAATCCAGTCTGAACATCTGGCTGACTGTGCGATGATCGATAATAATAATAATAACCAATAGTAATAGGCTCCTTAGGTGCAATCCCAAAACAACTGGAGCACCACTTGAACACCGTTGACATTGACAAATTCGCTATTAGTCAATTGCAAAAGGCGGCCTTATTAGGAACTGCTTCCATCCTGCAACGATATCTGTAATACCATCAAACATCCACATCTGCCTATCCCAGGTCCTGGGTAAGGACTCGATAGGTAGACAAAATGCCAAATCCAGTCTGAACATCTGGCTGACTGTGCGATGATCCATAATAATAATAATAATATCCTGATGAGAACCTTAGATCCAGTTTACAGAAAATATGGCTAAAAGAAAGAAGCTGGAAAAAGGATTGGGGCTACTCTTCTCTAAATGAACATGGGTTCCGTAAAGCTTTCTCCATCCATTCATATCAAAATACATCTTCCCTTGCATCCATCTCTTTAGACAGCAGAACACAACATTTTCTGTGTGTCATGGGGATGAACAATGAATCAGTCATTCCAAAGAGGACTTGGGCACAATCAAATTGTTATTCCCTTTTTCCTTTTGATCAATATTTCAGTAACCGCCTAATATCATAGTTCTTCCTCTGTATTTATACGTGTTCGCCAAAGTCCCTTGATTTTAGATGTCTAGTGATCAATTCCGCTCCCCCCCTCCCCCAAATCCTCAAGTTGACAGCAGACAACTACACAAAGTCAGGACTCGGAGCTCTTTCTGACCTCCCTTTTAACAAATACATATGCTTAATATATTGACAAAGAATCTAATTCAGTGTCTTGGGGAAATTATGCAAATGGGAGGCGATGCTCACCTCCCAGCAGCCCCCCCCATTTGCATATTTGTAACTCATGTCAGCTTGAAGTCATAAATCCCTAAGACAAAAAATACATTTCCAGTGGATTCTGACAAAGGACTCTTGCTTGGGAAATGCTAATTAAGAACTGATCACATTCAGGTCATTGAAGGAAAGATGAAGGAAAGAATTTAAATTCACCAACGGCCGGGGAAACACCACGGTTATCTTTGTAAAACGAGCAGCCTACAAATATTGAAATATTTTAACTTCCTTGCATTCCAAAACGCATCGTAATTTAGTGTGTTACCTCTCTTTGCAGCTCTAGATTTTCAATCTGGCCTAGGCAGATTACTGAAATTACGCACAAGTAGCAGCTTTTGAGAAACATTGCTACGTTTCATGTGCTCCTGATTAAAGGTTTACCAGAAAGCTATAAAACGCTGCCACTGTTTAAAAATTCACAGTTTTTGCAAAAGCCCAAGTATAAATATTCTGACATATTTTAACACCATTTAACCAACAGGCTAGAACTTCAAGAAAACCAGGGTCTGATTTGAAAGCTCTCCTTTATATCAGAGCGATGCTGGTTTTTAATAATAGAAAAACCCCTATAAAATCATTGTGTTGTATGAAGTAAGCTAAATCTGGTATAAACCCACTGGATTGGAAATAAAAAGGGCCTTTGTTGTCAGTATATTCCCCTTTCTGGTGCTTAATAATTTATCAACCCGTGCTGACTCACAATTGATTGCACAAGCCAGCGGTAGTTTTAGATGCTTCTTCTATTCTATCCAACTCGATGGATGTAATCACCTGGAGCAAAAAATTGATCAGTAGCTGTACGTTAGATAGGAGTGTGGTTCACTTAGGACTTCCTTCGAAATGCCGGTTGGAGGTTGTTAATTGAGTAATTCCTCGGAGTTTAATGGGATTATGGCAAGAGGGCTGGTTCCAGAATCACCCCGTGAATTACTCTCGTTTTTTTTAAACGGATAAAATAGTGCAACAGCTACAAGGAACGTTCCTAATGCACTACGACAGGGGTGGGCAACCTTGGCTCATTTATGACCCGTGGACTTCAACTCCCAGAATTCCTGAGCCAGCGTGGGCTCAGCTTGGAAACCTCTCCCTTTCCCCTCAGCGTGGCTGGCTTAGGAATTCTGGGAGTTAAAGTCCACAAGTCATAAAAGAACCCAGGTTCCCCACCCCTGCCCTATATCAGGGGTCCTCAACCTTGGCAACTTTAAGACTTGTGGACTTCAACTCCCAGAATTCCTGACCCAGCATGGCAACTCTCCCTTTCCCCTCAGCATGGGTGGCTCAGGAATTCTGGGAGTTGAAGTCCACGAGTCATAAAAGAGCCAAGGTTCCCCACCCCTGGCTTAGGCCTGTAACTCCCAGAATTCCTGAGCCAGCATGGGGGAACTACGGCCCCTTCATGACTTGTGGACTTCAACTCCCAGAATTCCTGAGCCAGCCTGGCTCAGCTTGGAAACCTCTCCCTTTCCCCTCAGCATGGCTGCCTCAGGAATTCTGGGAGTTGAAGTCCATGAGTCACAAAAGAGCCAAGGTTGCCCACCCCTGCACTACGATAACATGATTCACAAAACCTGTTGGCATGCAATGTATTTGTTTTGTACGCTGTTTGCTTTTGTTTTTTCCTTGTGAGATTGTGTGCCCAAAGAGAGAAGGGTGGCCACAATGCCTCACTGCTATAAGAACATGATGGTGTTATATCGGGGGGGGGGGGGTGTCTTCCCAGTTATTTAACAATTGTGAGACAGTAACACATAGTGTGAGAGCTCTCTCTAGCTGGCGTTTAGGATTGGGAAGAAACCTAGAAAATAGGTGGTGACAGTGGGACCAAGCCACTACTGTAAGGATTTGACAACCCAGATAGTTTATTGTGCAGTAGCATAAAGACTTCATCCATCCACTCCATAAGTTTTTTTTTTACATCGTATATATATTAAAACAATGCACAGGTTTGAAGAGGAGAATGGGCTTAGATTATTTTTGCATCTTCAGTGTTACGGTTTTCTTATTATTATGCCTAGGCCAGAGGTAGACAACCTTGGTTCTTTTATGACTCGTGGACTTCAACTCCCAGAATTCCTGAGCCAGCCACGCTGAGGGGAAAGGGAGGGGTTTCCAAGCTGAGCTATGCTGGCTGAGGAATTCTGGGAGTTGAAGTCCACGAGTCATAAAAGAGCCAAGGTTGCCTACCTCTGGCCTAGGACAAGAGAGTCATATCCTAGAGACTCATCCACACAAGTTGTTGTTGAGCACATTTATTATTATTATGGATCATCGCACAGTCAGCCAGATGTTCAGACTGGATTTGGCATTTTGTCTACCTATCAAGTCCTTACCCAGGACCTGGGATAGGCAGATGTGGATGTTTGATGGTATTACAGATATCGTCGCAGGATGATGATGATGATGATGATTATGATGATGAAGATTATTATTATTATTATTATTTGCTTCTTCTTCATAAAAGTCCTTTAGCACCCAAAATGACAATTCTTATGGAAGGCTGAGGAGCACAATTGGAACAGACGTTTGATTTGCTCCTCTTTCAACTCAAGCATAAAAGAGGCTGAGAAATTATGTACTGTATTCAACCCAGATGAACATTGCAAGTGTTTTACTGGGATTTGTGTCGTTCTCCCCTTGAGAGCAACACACAAGCATGGAAGACAAACCATTAAGATACAAACGAGAAGATAGTCACTTCTGACCCGTAAAATCTATAAAGACCATCTCGTTCTCCATATTTGTCTACAACAGGGGCGTAGTAACACTGTCCTTCCTACAACACTTTTTAGGGGAGGGGGGAATTGCTCCAACTGTTCTACCTGAAGGACTTTGAGACCATATATAAATTATATATTATCCCTGTCAGACTTGAAACTCAAGTCTTCAGGTTTCCATTGATCTTGTTTATGACCCTTTGGAAGAGTTAACACCCTCAACAGGTGATCAGGTTGCTGAAGATGCTCAAATGACCTTGTCTTGATTTGGGTTGTAGAGAACTTTTATTACAGTAAATGCCAGAAAATAAGGGGACAACCATCTATTATGGGATAAGCTCCTTCTCTCGGCTTTCGTGGGCTTGGATTGGGCATGATATATAGCCCCTATCTCTAACAGTTTCACTCTAAAGTAATATACAACAGAGAAAGGCATAATAAGATGGAGTGACATATATATTGTTCCAACAGACAATAAAACTCAAGGGGCAGATAATTCAGCGGAAGTCTTCCTTACCTTTTTAAATAGTGTGTGATTTAGTGAGTCTTAGTTGCCACAGACTTTGGCTCTACTCCAAATGACACAAACTCTTATTTTTTTCAAAAAAAAAAAATAATAATGATGCGCCCAGTCACTTTTCTTTAGTAGCTGCTGTTTCTGTATTAAATCACTTGAATATTCCAAGTATTTATAAGGAAAAGACAAGCATATGATATACTTAAAAAAAAAAAAGATAACTAAAGCCCTGCCAGTGTCATGTCTGTCACACACCAGGATTGTTTAGAGAAACTGCAGTATAATTACTTTTTGCTGGTACCTTTCTCTGTTTTCCATAGCGGTCTCGCTTTGTACGCGTGCGTATATTCGTTTTTGCAGCCGAGGTCTACAGCGAATGCTAAGTCTACGGAAATACTGCTTTCCTTACAGCACCACAAAATTTCCTAGCTGTAATTTTCCCCTTGTCCCCCCCCCCTTTTTTTCTGTACAAAGAAATATTTTATGCCATTGTAGCCGGCAATCTTAGATAGGAAAGGATTCTCAGCGGGATTACTTCTGAATAAGCATATAAGTTTGTGTAATTAACTTCTGCCTTCATATTATTTTTCATTTTTATTTCACCTTTGCGCTTCTTTGTTTGACTAGTGGTCCTTCAAGAAAAAACTCTTTTTCACTTACATGTTATATATCACCAAAAAATCAGTTATTTTTTTTTTTAAAAATAGCGAACTAAAAATAATACCATAGTGATAATAGATGAGAAACTATACACGCTACAGTAATTTAAAATCTCTATACCTAAAAAGAAAGGGGGGGGGAAACTAAAACCGTACGATTTGAGGATCCAGTGTTTTTCCATCATGGAACTAACTAATTTCCACTACCATGCTAAGGGATGAAGCAAAAAAAATAAATAAATAAAATCTGGTCCATTGATTCTAACCCATAGAATATCGGTAGGCTTTTGAAGACTTCCTGTTTTTTTTCTAGGACCTTAAAAGTGCAAGGTAGATTTTAAGACTTTCCAGATAGCTTAACCTCCATTTTTAGAAAAGCAGCAGAAATAACTTGGTGAAGACCCAAATTCTTGGGAAATTATTCTGGACTACTTCCAACTGGGCAGTTGGCTTTAGATCCCACCCATGAATATGGACGAATTTCCAAAATACAGATGAAGTTTTTTGTTATACTTAAAAATATGTATGTACTTTTATTTATAATGTTATGTATTCCATCTGTACCTGAAGCTTCTTCTCTTGTCAAATAATCTTAAGTATCAACAACAAAATAGAAAAGGTTAAAAGCAATACTAAATGGTTTTTTTTAAAAAAAACCCAATATTTCAAAGCCCAATGAAAGAAATACTGTACATTGAGAATATAGGAAAATATAGTTTTGAAGCTCAGGGCAAAGAATAAAGTTATTTCACATTATAAAGTTATATCATTTATATTAGATAATATATATGTGTAACATAGCATTCTATTTGTGTGTGTGTGTGTCTCTCTCTGTGTATATATATATATATATATGTAGGTCTTTGGTTGTTCGGGTTTTCTCCCGTGTAAAATTGGAAGTGTCTTCGGGCATTGCTGCTCGAAGCACGAAGCTGAAAACACCAGCCTGAAGATGACGAATGGGACTTTGTCGAAACGTCGCCAAGACACTTCCAATTTTACACGGGAGAAAACCCGAACAACCAAAGACCTACATACAAACACCCGCGAAAACCTCAGAAAACATAAAGGTAGGCAAGGCGGGTTGTATGATGTGTGTGAGTTCCGGTACCTTTTTTTTTTTTTTTTTTTTTTTAGAAAAAAAGCACTACATACACACACACACACACACACACACACAAAATAGAATGCTATGTTACACAACTGAATTTCTTATATACATTCTTTCTGAAGAAATAAAATGAAACTGTTGAATGAATAATCATGAATATTTATTTTGTCTCTACCTTGTAGGAATAATGTCTGATCACCAATTTGGGAATCAATTCATGTGTAGTGTGGTTGCATCACATGTCAGCCATCTTCCGACCACAAACCTCAGTTTTGTTTGGATTGCTCCTCCTGCAGGAACAGGCTGTGTGAATTTCATGTAAGTAATTGTTGTTGTTGCTGTTGTTGTTATTGTGAAGGTTACTGTAGATCCAGGAGAAGTGGGGGCGGAGTTAAAAGAGGGATCAGCCTAGAATCCCCATGTAGTCACAAGCAAACTTTGAATTCCATTGACCCTTATCTAACTTTAAGCAGATGCTAACCATAATTGAAGAGATTCCTGTGATTAGGGTGTTTAGCAATGTCAATTTAATTCATGTGTGGACCTTATCTTTTGTGCCTGACAGTTCCTTTATGGCAGAAGGACTGTAGAAGATAATATATGTATAAATAATAATTTACCTTCATAAATCTTAACATCCCTGAATTATGGTTTCAATCTTTCCTTTTGCTATGGCAAATCTTGTACAGGGTAAGTTGCCAAGCATCTGAATTTTCATCACATGATCATGGGGATGCTATAACGATTGTAACTGTGAAAAAAGATCATTAGTCACCTTTTTTAAAGTGCCGTTGTAACTTTGAACGGTCATTAATGAACTGTTGTAAGTTGAAAACTGCCTGTATCAAGAGTTAGTAAATGTACACCTGGATAAGATCGCGCTTCTCCAAAGCCACGTATGTGGCTGTTGTAAGTGGACCAATTTCCGGGCTTCTCAAACCGTAAAACGAAATTACAAATTGGATTCCACCGTGACTGGTGAAAATCAATTTACAACATCGATTTGCTTTTGAGAACTGGAAAATTTTACATTTCAGAAACAGGATAATGATATCTATTGTTGGTGCAAATAATGTAATGAAATCTCATTACTGTTATTCCGGCACGCAATGGACTATAAAGCCAATATTATGAGGGTTTAACGTATCTTGAAGCATGCAGCATTATTACAAGATATTCTTGGAGACGTTATTTCACTAAGACGTTTATACTATGATTTTAAGAATGAACATAAAGTCATTCTTGGACAGTGATTTCATAAATAAATGCTTGATTTTAACCCAAAATATGATATCTGCTTAAAAGAATTAATTTGGTTATGACAGTAGCCTAATAGGCATTATCTTATTATTTTCCCATTGACTTAAGTATATACCCAACAGCTCTAAAACATAAACCAATTAACAGCTTACAAAAAGATACATTTATTTAGGAGTTGAAATTTAAACTGAGGGCTTCAGTTCATATTCTTTCCAGCTTCTGTCTCACAAATCAACAAGATTTGACTCCTTGTATATATTACTTTCTGTTTTATTGGTGTTTTTTCCCCATCCACTGACAAGTTTATTTTGATGCTTTTGAGCTTGTGAGCCCAGGCATAAAACATTACAAAGTTTTTCTCCTTTCACCCACCTGACCTCTGAATAGCAACTTAACTTCTTGGCAACCCAGTTTATGTGTTGGAAATTACAGTATAGGATAGTTTTATTCTTAGTCTATTCTTCCTTGATTAATATGGTCTGTTCTTCACTGAATTGTTTGTTCGGTTCTGATTTGTTATAAATATACTAAAGATACTCCAAACATACTGTTATGCTATGAGGACTTGGTAACATACCCAGAGTCTGGAATGGGTGGTCCTAACAAGTAAGGGGTGGTGATAATGGTGATTTAATCAGAACATTCCATCTTGGGAAAGTCTCACTTTGTAGAACTGTCCTGGCTTCTATCCTGCTCACCATATAAAATAATAATAATAATAATAACAACAACAGCAACAGCAGCAGCAGCAGCAGCAGCAGCAGTAGTAATAGTAGAGTTGGAAGGGACCTTGGAGGTCTTCTAGTCCAACCCCTGCCCAGGCAGGAAACCATATAGGGTTAGGTCACCATGAACTCATAGAGCAAAATGGACATTGCCATAAAACTCGGAGTGCTTGGGTATGGTTAGGAGGGCAGTGACTTTTTTCGGCTGCCCTATCTATGTTTCCTGGTAAAATACATGGGGAAATCCCACTGGAGGAAAATTCCACTTAGGGTTAGGGTTAGGTCAACATGAACTCGTAGAGCAAAATGGACATCACCAACAAACTCGGAGTGCTTGGGTATGGTTAGGAGGGCAGTGACTTTTTTCGGCTGCCCTATCTATGTTTCCTGGTAAAATACATGGGAAAATCCCACTGGAGGAAAATTCCACTTAGGGTTAGGGTTAGGTCAACATGAACTCGTAGAGCAAAATGGACATAGCCAACAAACTCGGAGTGCTTGGGTATGGTTAGGAGGGCAGTGACTTTTCTAGGCTGCCCTATCTATGTTTTCTGGTAAAATACATGGGAAAATCCCATTGGAGGAAAATTCCACTTAGGGTTAGGGTTAGGTCACCCTGAACTCATAGAGCAAAATGGACATTGCCAACAAACTCAGAGTGCTTGGGTATGGTTAGGAGGGCACTGACTTTTCTAGGCTGCCCTCTCTATGTTTCCTGGTAAAATACATGGGAAAATCCCATTGGAGGAAAATTCCACTTAGGGTTAGGGTTAGGTCGCCATGAACTCGTAGAGCAAAATGGACATCGCCAACAAACTCGGAGTGCTTGGGTATGGTTAGGAGGGCACTGACTTTTCTAGGCTGCCCTATCTATGTTTCCTGGTAAAATACATGGGAAAATCCCATTGGAGGAAAATTCCACTTAGGGTTAGGGTTAGGTCGCCATGAACCCGTAGAGCAAAATGGACATCGCCAACAAACTCAGAGTGCTTGGGTATGGTTAGGAGGGCACTGACTTTTCTAGGCTGCCCTCTCTATGTTTCCTGGTAAAATACATGGGAAAATCCCATTGGAGGAAAATTCCACTTAGGGTTAGGGTTAGGTCACCCTGAACTCATAGAGCAAAATGGACATCGCCAACAAACTCGGAGTGCTTGGGTATGGTTAGGAGGGCACTGACTTTTCTAGGCTGCCCTATCTATGTTTCCTGGTAAAATACATGGGAAAATCCCATTGGAGGAAAATTCCACTTAGGGTTAGGGTTAGGTCGCCATGAACCCGTAGAGCAAAATGGACATCGCCAACAAACTCAGAGTGCTTGGGTATGGTTAGGAGGGCACTGACTTTTCTAGGCTGCCCTCTCTATGTTTCCTGGTAAAATACATGGGAAAATCCCATTGGAGGAAAATTCCACTTAGGGTTAGGGTTAGGTCACCCTGAACTCATAGAGCAAAATGGACATCGCCAACAAACTCGGAGTGCTTGGGTATGGTTAGGAGGGCACTGACTTTTCTAGGCTGCCCTATCTATGTTTCCTGGTAAAATACATGGGAAAATCCCATTGGAGGAAAATTCCACTTAGGGTTAGGGTTAGGTCGCCATGAACCCGTAGAGCAAAATGGACATCGCCAACAAACTCAGAGTGCTTGGGTATGGTTAGGAGGGCACTGACTTTTCTAGGCTGCCCTCTCTATGTTTCCTGGTAAAATACATGGGAAAATCCCATTGGAAGAAAATTCCTATATTTTGGCCACTACTGTATATAGGAGGTATAGGCAGAACTACAGATTACACATGGCTTGAAGGACCTTTTCTGTTGGGGGGGGGGAGAAAACGCAAAGTAGGAACAGGAAGGTTGTTTTTTTTCAGATGCAATTCTTCTGTCTACTCCTTTCCCCCTTTGTAATCGCATCATTTTGTTAGAGACACGCAACCTGTAATTGCACTGACTAAATGACAAGATGTCATTTAAGGGTACTTTGAAATACCTCGGTTGCCAGCGTTTATGTGAGCAATACCTAAGAAGCAGTTGAAGCCGACAGCGTTCATTAAAAAAAAGGTTCAGTTTGTGATGGACTTCTGTTTGAGAAAGTCAAGAGACTCGCTAATCTACAGGACTGCAAACTGTCAAACTTCCTACATTGATACCAGTAAGAGAAAGATCCCACTAGCTTTAGCAACGAAGAGACAGTTTATTCTTCATAGACGCTCCAATCTGGCCTCCTGAGTGACAGATCGCAGCTTTGCTAATTAGCCCCTGATATTTTGCAAAGCTGATGTTTATTTCGGCTGAGAACCCAACAGAAGCTTCCATAGCAGCTTGCAAATACCAAAGACCTTTTCTGGGTTTTATCACAGATTGGGGATGTTGTCTGAAAACCTATTAGATGGCTTCTGTGTGAGTGATTAGAAGGGGAAATGGAGCGGGAAAATGTACCCCAAGGTTGGCTTGGAAACAGGTTGAGAGACCTAGAGGGCGATGTCTTGTTTTTGCCTTACAGCTGTTAGCAAATCCATATGTTTCTATGGGTATTTTTTTTTCTTTTTGCCGGAAACTGGCTGAAAACACTAGAAACTGGCAAAAAAAACCAATCGAAAATCAGTCATGTGACCCTGGGATGCTTTAATCAGCCATAAAGGCGAGCCGGTTGTGAAACACCGAAATGCAGTCACGTGACAAAGGGAGTGGGTGCATATGCAGCCATCAGACTCCAGAACTGGGTCTGTTGTAATTTGGAACGGCCGTTAAGTGATCAGTCATTAAACAAGGACTACCTGTATAACAGAAGTTCTGATACACTAAGCGTGCATAGCTTCAGGAGGTGGGAAAATAGGACTTACTGTTCTGTCCCAGCCTATGTGAGTCCTTGTTAAGCTCACAAGGAGAAACCACTCTTCCAACAAGCAGGCTGGAACCAATCCCCTTTTATTATTCACAGACCTGAGTCAGTGTCCAAGGCAAACAAACACAGTCCACAGAAACTCAATTCCTTAACACGAACGGCTGTCTTCGGCCACCAGCATCTCCCACACCTTCCTTTTTATAATTTGGCCAAGGCGTGGCTTCCTAATGCCCTCTCCTTTGACTTTGGAGCCGCCCCATTGCATTCCTCTGTCCTACTCGCTTCTTTTGCCGGCGCTTTCATGCATCCAGGATTTGTCCCAGCTGTTCTTCATCACTGTCCAACTCAGGCTCCCAGCATAACTGTGTCTCAGCTGAGCGCGCGTAGGGGGGCCAGGCTCCTCGTCCGACTGTAAGTCTTGGAGCTCCTCAGAGCTTTCTCTGACTCTGATGTCACTCCAGGCCCCCCCTCCTCCTCCAATTCCTCAGACTCAGCTACCGGGTCCACTGGCTGGCGAGGAATCACAACACTTACGATCACAAATCTCTCACAAAACAGGTGTTATGTGCGGGTTCCCACCCCATTCAACAACCTTTCTCGCCCCGGTTGTTAAATGAATCGCTGCAATTGTTAGTAGCACTGTATCTGGCTTCCCGTTTGACTTTGTCAGAAGATTGGAAAAGGGGATCTCATGATCCCAGGATACGGCAACCGTCATAAATACGAGTCAGTTGCCAAGCGTGTGGATTTCGATCATGGGAATGTGGGGATGCGGCAACGGTCATAAGTGTGAAAAATGGTCATAAGTCTCTCTATTTGGTGCCGTCGTACCTTCGAACGGTCACTAAACAAACCGTTGTAACTGGACGACTACTTGTATTCCTGGAGTAGGAGCCAGTCGTATTTTTCCCCCACCATTTGAAAAAATTGAAAATTGTTTTCTTCTTTCACATCCTGGAGAAGTGCCTATAATTTGATTTACGGTCATTGGGGTCTGTTTGGTCACTGGTCTGTTCTTCTCAGAAAGAAATGTTTACCCTATTTCGGAAGAATTTTCAGCCCACCCAAAACACTGACTTTGTATCTCAGAATAATATAACATGGACTTTTCTAAATGTTTCTCCGTAGAGAGTCACCACTATTATGTTGAAAAATATTGCCTTAGGAAGCAAAGCCAGACAATGGAACATATTACAGAAACTGGAGCAGAACCAAAGTGGAAAGTAATCCATTAGGATAGATCTTGGCAAAACAGGGACCATAATCAATCATGTCTTGTTAGTTCAGAAGGTGGAATAAATATCAATATATTTTTGTGGTTTGCTACTTGAACCTCATTGGTTTCTAGTAACGGATCAGTAAAATGGGAGCGCGTGGCATGTTAAGGCCAAGTTAGAGTAAAATAAGCTAAAAAGAAAGTGATACTTTAGTAACAGCAAATGCAACTTAGCGCTAAGGAACTTATGATAATTAATATATACTTTGAATAAATTGAGGATTTCTTCAGTGGCAGTTAAAAAAATGAGTGGTCTACAAACCAATAGGGCTAGCTTTAAATCAAGTGTGCTTGCAATGAATGTTTGGGTACATGTTCTCCATTTATTGAACTTTTAATATTTAATTTTTTACTGCATTTCTACTCCATCACTTAACTGTTTTTAATTCTAATAACAGAGGTCTTTTGTTGTACTTTTAGACCGTATTGTTATTTTCATCTCTGTTTTGCTTATGTCCTTAAAAGTGGTAATTCCATATCTTTTCTTTCATTTCTATAATTTTGTAAATTTCTGAGCTCAAATCTTGGGGACATCCAGATCTTAATAATAAAAAAGTGCTCTCTAAATTTTATCTGAGCCTTATTTCCTAGGAACAACTCACAATCCCTTCAATGTTCATTCAAGTTAACGAGTTACAAACATTAACTGAGAAAAAGTACGAGAAACCATGACCTTGGCGCTACGTAATATTACAAAAAAATATGTAAGCATTTCCATGTAATGCTTGTTTGCTTCGGGGTCTCAGAACAATGAAAACCAAAGCAAACAAGACATTAAAAAGTTTGTGCAAAGTAGGATTGAAACAATAAATAATAGAAAACGGACAGCTTCATTGCTAGGAACTTAGCAAGCATGTTGATGGTTGCCCATGTTTGATCTTACAGGAGAAAGTCTGCTACCTTTTGATCGGAGGGACAATTAAAATGTCTGACAGTGAAATTTATGAGCACCAGATGCTGTGGGTGATTTAATAGACTCTATGTGAGCTACTGACTCAACCTCTGAATTACAAGCAGTATGTGGTTATCATATAGAACAGTGGTGGCAAACCTATGGCACGGGTGCCAGAGGCAGCACTCAGAGCCCTCTCTGTGGGCACGCACGCTGTTGCCCCAGCAGAGTTTGCCAGAGTAGCGAGCACGTGGCTTTTGGAAGTGATGGGGCAGGAAGTGAGCGAGCAAGTAGCATTGGCCTCCTGAGGATGCTCCGGAGATGGCAAGGGACTAGTCCCCACTGCCCTGGTCCCGGCCCGCCCATGCCCACCCAGGCTGCCGTGACCACTGCAGCTATGTCCACCCAGTGGCCATGCCAGCACCCACCCAGCGGGCCACACACACACACCACTCCCCCCCCCCGAGAGCACCACAATGCTGATGCGGCCCTGGCACTTTGCGATAAATAAGTGGGTTTTGGGTTGCAGTTTGGGCACTCAAGTCTCTAAAAGGTTCGCCATCACTGATATAGGAGAATAGTATAAATATAATCTTTCTCAACCCAACCTGCCTCACAAGAGTGTGCTGGATCTTCTTTGCCATCTTGAGTTATTTGTAAAAAGATAACAAAGTTGGGGAACAAAAACAAACAAAAAAAACCAAATAAATGGGATGGGTTGAGAGTGGAACACAAAAAGGCTACTTTGAGAGAGGGGGGGATGTCTTTAAAGCAGTGTTTCTCAACCTTGACAATTTTAAGGCATGTGGACTTCAACTCCCAGAATTCCACAGCCAGCAATACTGGCTGTGGAATTCTGGGAGTTGAAGTCCACATGCCTTAAAATTGTCAAGGTTGAGAAACACTGCTTTAAAGAGACTGAAAGAGGGACTATGAAAAGGATATTTTCCAAACAAGCTATATCGCACTTGTAATTTCTGATATTTTTCACAAAAAAGAGATAATTAGCCAAGCCTTTTTTTTTTCCTGTCGAGGAACACAATCAGCCACCTTGTTCCATTTGGATCATTGTCAGTTCATCCAGGGACCATGATAGTTCCCAGACTTTTCTATCCACCTGGCAATAGACTATGAACATGTCTCTGGATCAAAATGAGATGAAAAATTACCTTGGCTGTTTTGTCAAAGCCATTTGCTGCAGATTTTATGAGCTTCAATCATGCCGTTGGTAAGGGGTGATAACACAGCCAGCTAAAGCATCTGCCTGGAAAGATACTACTTTAATGATGGACCCCCCCAACGTTTTTTTCTGCAAATGACTCTTCAAGAATAGCTTTCTCTTCAAAGACAAATGCTATCGTGCACAAACCTGTGGTTGAGGATCCAGAAGGGGCCAAACTGAAAGGCGGATTGAATAAAGACTTTATGTTGGTTCCTTTCCAAAAACAATAAAAAAACCAAAAACAATGGAATCTTGCACCTCTTGGAACGAAATTTGGGGGTATACAACTTCCATTAAAACCCCCAAGGTGCTTTTTCAGGAGGCAACTGGATTTCCTTGTGTTTCTTTGAAGACATTTTGCTTCGTAGCCAAGAAGCTACTTCAGCTCTGACCGGATGGTGGGAAGGACTGGGAAGGACTGAGGAATTTTGGGAGTTGAAGTCTACAAGTCATAAAGGGGCCAAGTTTGAAAACCCTTGTATAGATGATAGATAGATAGATAGATAGATAGATAGATAGATAGATAGATAGAGGGGGGGGAGAGAGTAGATGGATGGATGGATGGATAGATAGACAGACAGACAGACAGACAGACAGACAGACAGATAGATAGATAGATAGATGGATGGATAGAGAGAGGGGGGGAGAGAGTAGATGGATGGATGGATGGATGAGAAAGATGATAGATAGATAGATAGATAGATAGATAGATAGATAGATAGATGATAGAGATAGATTATATAGAGAGATAGATAGATGGATGAGATAGAATAGATAAATAGATAGATAGATAGATAGATAGATAGATAGATAGATAGATAGATAGATAGATAGATAGATAGATAGATAGATAGATAGATAGATAGATGGATGGATGGATGGATTAGATGGATTAGATAGAGAGATATAGATGGATGAGAGAGAGATAAAGAAAAATAGATAGATAGATTAGATAGAGAGATATAGATAGATGGATGAGAAAGGATAGATAGATAGATAGATAGATAGATAGATAGATAGATAGATAGATAGATAGAGATTAGATAGAGATAGAGTAGATAGATGGATGATAGAATAGGTAGATAGATAGATAGATAGATAGATAGATAGATAGATAGATAGATAGATAGATTAGATTAGATAGAGAGATAGAGTAGATAGATGGTTGAGAAAGAAATATTGATAGATAAAGAAAAATAGATAGATAGATAGATAGATAGATAGATAGATAGATGATAGAGATAAATAGATTAGATAGATGGATGAGATAGGATAGATAGATAGATAGATAGATAGATAGATAGATAGATAGATAGATAGATAGATAGATAGATAGATAGATAGATAGATAGAAATAGACTAGATAGAGAGATATAGATAGGTGGATGAGAAAGATGATAGATAGATAGATAGATAGATAGATAGATAGATAGATAGATAGATAGATAGATAGATAGATAGATAGATAGATAGATAGATAGATAGAATAGACCAAAGATCTTCAAACTTGGCCCTTTGATGTCTTGTGGACGTCAACTCCCAGAATTCCTCAGCCAGGAACGTTGGCTGAGGAATTCTGGGAGTTGAAGTCCACAAATCATAAAAGGGCCAAGTGTGAAGATCCCTGCTGTAAAGGCTATAACCATAAAGTACTGTAGAATTCCATAGGAGTCTTTTTTCTGACACAGTCTATCTTGAAGGGCTGACATCCTTCTCCCCCAGCCCAGCTGCGTGCATCCAAGCAAGGAAAGAAGTGGGTGATTACATCTGAATTTTTGGACACACAACTAATGTCTCTACTGAGTTCTCCATCGTTCCCTCCTGGTTTTTCTGCTGGGTCTCCCAGGCTTGCTGATTGATTGAAAACATCCCTTGGAGAACTGAGCAAACTCCACATGATTAAAACATTAAAATGACGAATTTCACCACAATATTAGCTCTGGTTATGAAGGATCTTTTTATGCAGAGAGGTCCCTGGAGTTAGTACATTTTAGTAATGATGGTTTATTTGAGCAAGGGTCGTTTGCACGCTTGCGCTGCTAAGCCACAATGAAAAATTCCCCAGATATTTTTTTATTAACTCACAGAATTTTGGACATGAAAGTTTGGGACAGCAACAACTCTCCCAATGATACGTTGCAAGGTTTGGAGAGCATAGTGCGGTCCAACGATAAAAATTTTCATTTAAATATTTAAAGACCGTAGTAACAGTGTACTAAACCCGTGAAGCAATCTAAGTGGTTTTCTTGTCAGTCTGCTTCATCTGCTCTTTGTAGCAAGTTTCTCATTCAACATTTAGTTGCTATTCACCCTAATCATAAAGTATTGATCGAAATGAACGCATCTACTATTAATGGGATGGTCAGCTTTGCTTCCAAGGTGTTTTGTGTACAATAGTACACAATTGATTGAGCAGCATTTAATGGCTGCTGTTTGTTTTAGTTTGCCCTTGTTAGTTTAACAATAGAAGAAATACTTTTAGCAGCTGGGGAGGCAAAGGTGCTTATCGCAGCCTTCAGCATAAGGATAAATAATTTACCCGCCAACAAAAGCAACGGTATTATTTAAAAAATAAGGATTTGGTAGAAGAAGTAGTAACGAGCTTTAACCTAAAACTTTTAGCCTGGAATCTGGAAACAACAACAAGCCAAAAGCAATTCTACTAAATCCAGGAATAATAATCAAGTTATAATCAGACACATTTAAATAGCATTGATTACCTGGTAAAGCCCAGTCAATGAGTTTTCAGTTTCTACTTTTATTTCAAGGCCTTAATTACCTCCTTAGCGTTAATATTTCAAAGCGGTGTAATAGAATTGGAGGGTTTTGTTTGATGAAGAACGCAGGATCTTGCTGTTGCAGTGAAATTCCATCCTTTCACAGGTGAATTCCACATTGTGTGGGACAGAGTTTGCGTCGCAGTGATACAGCAATGTGTTCAATGTTCCACCATCCTTGGGACCCTTTGCCGACACCCCTGTCTCCCCACATTGTTCCATAGGCAGGGATGACCCATAGCAGTTGGAGAAAACAGGCAGTGAAATGGACATACTGAAATTAGAAATGCTTGACCCATCTTAGTGATGGGATAGGGCAGGGGTCCTCAACCTTGGCCACTTTAAGACTTGTGGACTTCAACTCCCAGAATTCTGGGAGTTGAAGTCCACAAGACTTAAAGTGGCCACGGTTTGAGGACCTCTGGGATAGAGCATTGCTTGGCTCACATTGGGTGTTGAAGACCCAAAGGTGCTTTTTCCAGAGGCAACTGGACGTTCTTCTTTTTCTCTGAAGACGTTTCGCTTCTCATCCAAGAAGCTTCTTCAGCTCTGACGTATGTATTTATGGAAGATGTATGGATTTCAGCCGGAGCTGAAGAAGCTTCTTGGACGAGAAGCAAAACGTCTTCCAAGAAAAAGCACCTTTGGGACAACCACGACCTGGATGACTGAGAATCTCCATAGACTGGGGTGTCCAACTTTGGCAAATTTTATGCAGGATCACGTCTGGGTAAAAGTGTTTGAGCCATCTTGTGTTCAGTAAGAGAGGTTCTAGAACAGGGGTGTCCAATCTTGGCAAGTCTTAAGACTTGTGGACTTCAACATGCTGGCTGGGGACTTGTGTGAGTTAAAGTCCATGGGTCTGAAAGTTGCCAAGATGGGATATCTCTGGTCTACAATATGCATTAACAGAAATTTACCCAGGTTGAGAGGAAAGAAACCAGGGCTGGCATCATAGAAGCTAAATATCTTCTGAAGGTCGATATTTTTGTTGTCGTTAGTTGCGAAGTCGTGTCTGACCCATCGCGACCCCATGGACAACGTTCCTCTAGGCCTTCCTGTCCTCTACCATCTTCTGGAGTAATTGAAGCTCAGGCCTGCTGCTTCAGTGACTCCATCCAGCCACCTCCTTCTCTGTCATCCCCTTCTTCTCTTGCCTCCATCTTTCCCAGCATCAGGCTCTTCTCCAGGGAGTCCTTCCTTCTCATTAGGTGGCCAAAGTCCTTGAGTTTCAACTTCAGGATCTGGCCTTCTAAGGAGCAGTCAGGGTTGATCTCCTCTAGGACCGACTGCTTTGATCGCCTTGCAGTCCAGGGGACTCGCAGGAGTCTTCTCCAGCAGAAGCTAAAAAGACAAATATTTCAATGTTTGCAGACTCTGAAGTGCTCAGCTGACTGTTGACTAAGCCAGATTCATTTTTGACTACCCACAAGAAGTCTTTCCATCTATTTGAAATATATTGGATGTCTCCGTTTTCCAGGTCTGAACTTTTTGGATCTGCTTTGTCCTTGGAGAAAGTTTCCTATGGGTTGCTCACCATGCCAAGAAGCTGTTTTAAATATAGCCAGAGATGGAACTGTGAGCAACTTTACAGATCTCAGTGCACACATTTAAAACTTTAAGGTTCTCACAATCTCAATAGAGAGTCCAGTTTGGCCTAGTGGTTAAGGCTATAAAGCAGCAGACTTTGAGTTTTAGTCCTGCTTCTAGTCATGAAAGCCAGCTAGCGGACCATGGGCCAGTCCCCTCTCTTTTCAGCCCAGCTCACCTCAACAGGAAATTAGGAGGAGGAAGAGATGTTTGCTGCCTTGAGTTATTTGCAAAAATAATAAAGGCGGTGTGGGAAGTCAGTCCCCCAGAGAAGAAAATATTAAAAGGGCGGGAAAATATATTTCCTCAAAGGATCTTAAAGAGGCAGAAAAGCATGCCCAGTTTTTCTTAATAGCCGCAAGTCTCCCACCCCCAAGCAGAAACCAGCTCTGTAGAAATGCAGATGGAAGCCCCAGCTAGAAGATCAAGAAGACAAAGACACCTAAAATCTACATACCCCACCCAAATTCTAAGAAAAGACATAATAGGATTAACACAGCGATACCAAAGGGCACACTCAGACTCAGGTCAAAGTTCATGCCACAGGAACAACTCCACAAACAAAAGGCTCCAGAGGGTATAAAAACCCACTCCCTACATGTGTTCAGCCCTTTTTTCCACTACTCTTGTTGCCAGAGCCATCTTCCTGTCTGGCTCTCCTCTTCAATAAACTGCAACCTTCTTGCTAAAGCAGTCGCCATGTTGTTTATCCTCAGCTTGGACTGAACCCTGATGAAGACTTTTCTTCCAACAGTGGGATAATAAAATAAATAAATAAATAAGTATAATAAAACTAACAGCGGCTCTATGATAATTTTGTGTGCTGCCGCTAAGTTCGCTCCCTTGTGTAGGAACGCTCAAGAATTATTTACGAATCCTGACGTTAACGTTACAGCTCGAAGTTGGATTTTGTGCAAAGTTCTTGTTCAGTTTTCTCCAGGAGCACAATATTTAAGCGCCTGCACGGAAAACTTCAGTTTGCATTCTCTCCAGATACTTTTGACCTCCACATTTTACTAACTCGCTAGGGAAGGTGAGAAACAAACCCCCCCCCCCAAAACAGGTTGTTTTTCCACGTATTGCATCTTGTTGTAACTTGACTCTTTCAAGGGTGCCAAATATATACAGAATGGACTTTTCCCTCGCCCCCTTTTTTTTGGCAGTCATATTCTTTCCTACAAAAGTAGAAAATCTGAAGCTCAAAATAGCATGTTATCTTCTGTCTGTGAAACGAGAGTCATTTTGTAATTTCTGGGAACATTATACTATTCTGTCCACCCCACATACTTTAGTAAAGCTATAAATCAGTGGTTCTCAACCTTTTAATGCCGCGACCACCAACCGGTCGTAAGTCGAGGACTACTCAATCGGTCGTAAGTCGAGGACTACTCAACTGGTGCGGCACCGTTTGCAGAATGGGACTTTTGGCGGGCTCAGCAGGGCAGAGACAGCCTGGACAATTCCTATTGGCTTTTGAAAGCCAATAGAATGAGACTCTATTCAAGAGAGTCTCTTCTATTGGCTTTCGAAAGCCAATAGAATAAAAGGGAGTAGCACAGCTAAGGAAAAGGGGGAAAAAATGGCGGACTGTGTTGTTTGGCGACCCCCGTGAAATGGTCGTTCGACCCCAAATGGGGTCCTGACCCACAGGTGGAGAACCACTGCTATAAATGCTCTCTGATGGTGCCTGGGAATCTCTGTCAGCTGAAGACCTGCCTTTTTGTTTTCTTGCTGACCATGGTGGGTTGACCTTTCTCTCCTAATCCAAGCCCAGTCTCATCAATTGCCAGAATTTGAAAGGTTATCTGGATATTTTTTTAGCTGAAAGGTTCCCAACGACAGCTTCCGGCCCAATTCAATACTTGCAAATCATTTTCATTCTGTTAATCTCGTTTTGTTCCCTTGCACGCATTCTAGGCCACTTTGGGGTTGGACGGAACAAAAGACAATAAAGGAAAGAATTTTAAACATTCTCAAAACCAAGACAAAGTCCAGTCTGATTTGGTTTGGGTGTTGTTGTTGTTGTTGGGTTTTTTTTGTGTGTGTGTGTGTGTCTTGGCTTTTAGGGCAGTTCTACAAATTAGATGCTCTCTCTCTCCTGGTTTTTTTTTAGGTTTTTTTTTTTTTTGGAACAATGATTTATTGCTTTGGACATGCCTGGGACTGGGGGCTGGTTTTAATGAGGCAGGGGTGGCAATCTTTCGCTGGCTGGATTGGGCATTTAGCTTTGGCTGCTGTGAGCAAGGAAATAATGTCAGACGGGCGAAGCTGCAAGGTTCTGCCTTTGAGATTGCATTATTTTTTTTCTTGGTTTCCTTCCAACACGTCAAACCTTTTTCCAGGATTTCACTGGAGGTTCCTGACACGAAGTATGTGCCGCTGAATTTTGATAGCTCTGAAAGGACACACGGAGAGATAGGAAAGAGACTGGGGGGTGAGGGGCTACAGACCACAAAGTAGAATAAAATTTCAGCTTGAAGCTATCTGCCCCGCATCGTAATTAAAACTAACCGGAGTTTGTTTCAGAAATAGAAATATTCCATACAGCATTAACCTTGCGAACTCTCAAGCTTCCTCCTTCCGTTATATATTCAAGATGGACAATATTTAATATTGATTTGCTACGCATATGTAGAGAGGTGGGTCTATACATATGTTGTTCATAGTATGTTTAGGTGTGTGTCATGTATGTGTTTTACTTTGAGAGCGGGCAACTAAATTTCATTTTTGATGTGTGCCATGGTGCCCACAGTATAAAAATGACAATAAAGGTTATCTTATCTTATCTTATCTTATCTTATCTTATCTTATCTTATCTTCTTCTTCTCTTCTCTTCTTCTTCTCTTATCTTCTCTTATCTTATCCTCTTTTCTCTTCTTCTTCTCTTCTCTTCTCTTCTCCTCTCCTCTCCTCTCCTCTCCTCTCCTCTCCTCTTCTCTTCTTCTCTTATCTTATCCTCTTTTCTCTTCTCTTCTTCTTCTCTTCTCTTCTCTTCTCTTCTCTTCTCCTCTTCTCCTCTCCTCTCCTCTTCTCTTCTCTTCTCTTCTCTTCTCTTCTCTTCTCTTCTCTTCTCTTCTCTTCTCTTCTCTTCTCTTCTTCTTCTCTTCTCTTCTCTTATCCTCTTCTCCTCTCCTCTCCTCTTCTCTTCTCTTCTTCTTCTCTTCTCTTCTCTTCTCCTCTTCTCCTCTCCTCTCCTCTTCTCTTCTCTTCCTCTCCTCTCCTCTCCTCTCCTCCTCTTCTCTTATCTTCTTCTCTTCTCTTCTTCTCTTCTCCTCTCCTCTCCTCTCCTCTTCTTAACCAAATACTAACTTAGCCAAACTTTGCTTAATTTCTCAGACAGTTTTGCTACTGCCTAAGGCATTTATTCGTATAAAAGATCTTTTCAAAAATTACGTTTTTCAAAACCTAAACTGCCATTGAGAGTTCATTTGATACAATGGTTAAAAGACTTTTGGGGTAGAAATTGGGAGACTGTGAGTTCTAGTTTTTCCTTAGGGACAAAGCTGTCTGGGTGACTTTGGGCCAGTCACTCTCTCTCAGCCCTATGAAGAAGGCAATAACAAGCCAAATCTTGCCAAGAAAATATACCAGACTGACTCTCAGAATAACAGAACGACAGAGTTGGAAGGGACCTTGGAGGTCTTCTAGTCCATCCCTCTGCTCAAGCAATCGATCCCATAACATTTCAGATAAATGGCTGTCCAGTCTCTTCTTAAACACCTCCAGCGATGGAGCACCCACAACTTCTGAAGGCAAGATGTTCCACTGGTTGATTGTTCTGTCAGGAAATTTCTCCTCAGTTCTAGGTTGGAAGGCACCGTGGAGGTCTTCTAGTCCAACCCCCTACTCAGGCAGGAAACCCTATACCATTTCAGACAAACGGTTGTCCAATCTTTTCTTAAAAACATCCAGCGTTGGAGTGTTCAGAACTTCTGGAGGCAAGTTATTCCACAGATTAATTGTTCTGTCAGGAAATTTCTCCTCAGCTCCAGGTTGCTTCCCTCCTTGATTAGTGTCCATCCATTGCTTCTTGTCCTGCCTTCAGGCGCTTTGGAGAAGAGCTTGATAGATACAGCCAAGTAGTATAACTGCTCAGTTTTATGAAAGCCTACAACACTGTGTTGTTCTTCAAGGCTAAGCAATAGTCTGATGTTCAGTTGTGAGTTGTGGGAAGCATCTGCTTGAATGCTTTAACTTGAGAACTGTTTTCACCCTCCGTCCTTTAAAATAATAATCCAGAATTGAATGCCTAGTTAGTTGGGCAAATCAGCATTTAAATTCCATGGGTTCTGTACCTATCAGGACAAATATAAGTTCATATCCACAGGGCTGGTGAAATTGGTGAAAACCTTATCTGTAGTTAGTGAGGACAATTGGGGGGTATAAGACAGGAAGGCTGCAAAGATTATTATTATTTTTTTTAAAGCAAAAAGTTCCGCGCGCAGTCCCCTAGTGAAGATAAATTTGAAATTATCTGGTAAATAAATCATAAGTGTAACAATATTTGAATCTGTAAGTTTATTTCGGTGTGATGATTCATTGGGCTTTTTCATCCTGGCGGAGAGCTTTGGTTTCAGCTACAACTCACGGATGATTTACGAGCCTGCTGAAAAATAAAGTTAGCAGTGACATTCTAGCAGATTAAATTGTCATAACAAATGGTAGTGCAATGATCCCTTTTTGTGTTTGGGGCATTCCTGAAAATTAACTGTCACTAAGAGGGTGCCTGCCAGAAACAAAGGTACATTTAGCCCTAGTGGGCAAAGAAGATTGCATGCTGGAAAATTTGAAATCCAACTGAAAAAGGGAGAGTCTTTATGTAGAACATTTTTTTCAACAGCATTACGAAAAAAAAAAGCCTCAAATTGACAGTATCCAGGCTCCGTTTTTGCCATATTTTTTCCATTGCAAACGTTGGAGAAGACTCTTGGTCTTCAAGGAGATCCAATCAGTCAATCCTAAAGGAAACCAACCTTGACCGTCCTTTGGAAGGAGAGATATTGAAGCTGAAGCTCAAACACTTTGGCCACCAAATGAGGACTCCTTGGAGAAGACCCTGATGTTGGGGAAGATTGAAGGCAAAAGGAGAAGAGGACGGCAGAGGAGGAGATGGTTAGAGAGTGTCATCAACACAATCAACGCATTCCACCTGTTTCTCCAGGAATGGAAGGCCAATCAAGGCAATGGTCAGGGTTGAATTCTACAGCTCTTTCTTATGGTTGATAACGTTCTCAACATCTAAATTGCTGGACTGGTAGAAATGGTAGGGCCTTACATGATGCTGTTAGAAGTAAAGTCTTCATTCTGGTTCATCCAAGCCGGGAATAAATAAGCAAACATGGCGACTGCTTTGGGAAGAAGGTTACAGTTTATTGCAGAGAGATGGTTCTTCAGGAAAGAGCAGAGGAGAGAAGGGCTGAGCACATGGGGTAGTAGGCTTTTATACCCCCTCTAGCCTTTTGTTTGGAATAGTTTCCTATTCCTGTGGCATGAACCTTGAGGCTGTTTCTGAGTATTTGTCTAGGCCAGTGGTTTTCAACCTTTCTAATGCCGCAACCCCATAATATAGTTGCCCATGTTGTGGTGACCCCCAGCCACTTATACATCACCAGGTGCCAGGGGTGTGGCCAAAGAAAAGGGGAAAAAATGGCGGACAGCCTTGTTTGGTGACCTCCATGAAATGGTTGTTCGACCCCAAATGGGGTCCCGACCCACAGGTTGAGAACCACTGGTCTAGGCCTTGATATCTGTGGTTTAATTCAATTATCATATCCTGCTTCCCAGGTGATGGGGCTAATGACTCCTAGAGTTTGGGTGGGGTATGCAGATCTTCTCTTTTGTTTTCTTGATTGCTCTGGCTCCAACTTTCTGATGGTTTTACATCTGCATTTGTATGGGGCTAAAGTCTTGCTTGGGGCAGAGAGATAGATTTGGGGCCAGGTTTGGTTTTATAAAGTCCTTTTGAGGAAAAATATATTTTTCTGCCCTTTTTTAATATTTCTTTCTCTGGGCTAACTTCCCTCAATGCTGAGTAGGTTTTTTTTTCTTTTTGTTTTGGTCTGAGTAGCAATAGATCCTGGGCTCCAGAATTCATGATTAGACTTGGTTTATGCCTCAACCTTGCTAGATCCAGCCTTTAGCTGGATGGTCCTGTGGGACTAAAGAAAATTACTAATAAGCTGATGAATAGGCCTTGCCTACTTGTCAGAATTGAAGTCTACTTCATGGTTCTTGCTGAGGATGGATCTAACTGCTGTTCCAGGCTAAAACTGGCGTCGTTCACTTTACTATAAAGTTAAGCCATCTTTCTGATCCCCAGCAAAGCCAGACCATCACAGGCCCAGCAACTTCAAACACGAGATTAAAGACCTTTTCATAAACTCTTTGTCCGGATTCTACACTGAAGAAACGGGGGGGAAAAAAAAAGCATTGTGCTTTTTGTAATGAATGCAAATGTAACATCAGGACTCAAAATAAGAAATAGCAGTGCATTTTAACATTTTAACCTCCCAGAAGCCAAAGTCAACATTTTAGAACAAAGGAACTACCATCACACAACAAGAGACTGTCAAACTCACATACATCAAAAGGTTTCAGGCTGTCTCAAAAGGTTTTGCAACCCATGGGGTTTTGCGCACATTACAATTGCTAATTTATTGCAGTACAGTAATTGTAATCTGTCTGGTAGCCTACATCTGAATAACCACCTTTTCTCTCTCCCCCCTCTTTTAAATCCTAGATCAGTTTAATCTCTCCATACATCTGATGAAGTGAGTCAGAGCTCACAAAAACTTATCTCTTTTAATAACATTTGTGAGTTGGAAAATATGCTACAGAAATCTTCTGGAGATGATTTGAAATTGGCAGGTCTATTTATCACCATTTTACATGAGGGGCTACAACCCTGACCATCATCATCATCATCATCATCATCATCATCATCATTATTATTATTATTATTATTATTATTATTATTATTATTATTATTATTATTATTAAGGATCATCGCACAGTCAGCCACATGTTCAGACTGGATTTGGCATTTTGTCTACCTATCGAGTCCTTACCCAGGACCTGGGATAGGCAGATGTGGATGTTTGATGGTATTACGGATATCGTCGCAGGATGGAAGCAGTTCCTAGTAAGGCTGCCTTTTGCAATTGATTAATGGCAAATTTGTCAATGCCAATGGTGTTCAAGTGGTGCTCCAGTTGTTTTGGGATTGCACCCAAGGCACCTATTATTATCATCATCATCATCATCATCTCTATCCTGCCTTTGTAGTCACGCAGGTAATGGCTACATCTTGCAAACAAAGCAATAAAATATGAGAATCTGAGGTGAAAAGCAAAATTATACCTGAGATCGTTTTCATCTACATTTACTGAAATGGAAATCTATCTGGCAGCGGACAAAATAATACCAGAAAACAATAAAAAGAGTATGGTTTTTTTTTTTTTGAAGGCTAGCAGAAAGAGGTATGTGAGGTAAAAAAAATGATTTCAAAGCAGATTTCTGAAAATAGGGGGAAAGGAATCTCATTAATATCAGCCATTTAATAGCAAGGCCTGTCTCTCAGCTTCCATTCAAAATTCTCCCCATCCGTGGAAATAGCCCTTCTTTGGATGTCAAGAAGCCTGAGCAATCATTTTTCAAACGGGCCCAGGTCTTCCATAAAAAGGGATTTAGTTCACTCTAGTTCACTTAATGCCTGAAATTATCAAGATTGCTCTTCATTTTCCACCGGGGGGAACCTGCATCCGATTAGCACAACAGAAACACATCAAATTACAGAGCAAAATGTGCCTTTCAAACAACAGGAAGCATTTGTCCTGCAGATGGAGATGGAGCTGACTGCTGATTTTCATTTTAAAGAGTCACTTGTAGTCAGTCCCAGGCATCCAGACAAATACCCAGCATCACATTTCCTCCAAGCAGACTTTAAAAATACACACCTGCAATTTTTGTTCGGGAGGGGGAAAAAATTAACCATTTAAATAACTTTCAGACCGATGCTAATTTTCACATTATTGCAATAAGTCATTCTTCGCATGAGTAGCTAGAATATTCGTGGGTCGCAGCTCATCCGCCTGACTGCCAGAAGATTTACAGACATACAAAGAATGGTTGCTGGAATTGGGAGTATCTAGTTTAACGAAGAGAAGGACGAGAGGGGACATGATAGCAGTCTTCCAGTATCTCAGGGGCTGCCACAAAGAAGAGGTAGTCAAGCCATTCTCCAAAGCATCTGAAGGCAGGACAAGAAGCAACGGATGGAAACTAACCAAGGAGAGAAGCAACCTAGAACGAAGGAGAAACTTTCTGATACTGAGGACAATTAACCAGTGGAACAACCTGCCTCCAGAAATCGTGAATGCTCCAGCACTGGAACTTTTTAAGAAGAAATAGGACAACCGTTTGTCTGAAATGGTATACGGTTTCCTGCCTGAGCAGGGGTTGGACTAGAAGACCTCCAAGGTCCCTTCCAACTCTATTATTATTATTGTTATTGTTATTATAGAGCAGTGGTTCTCAACCTTTTTAATGCTGCAACCCCCAACTGGTCGTAAGTCGAGGACTACTCAACCGGTCATAAGTCAAGGACTATTCAACTGGTGCAGCACCGTTTGCAGAATGGGACTTTTGGCGGGCTCAGCAGGGCAGAGACAGCCTGGACAATTCCTATTGGCTTTTGAAAGCCAATAGAATTAGACTCTATTCAAGAGAGTCTATTCTATTGGCTTTCAAAAGCCAATAGAATAAAAGAGAGTAGCACAGCTAAGGAAAAGGGGGAAAAAATGGCGGACTGCGTTGTTTGGCGACCCCCGTGAAATGGTCGTTCGATCCCAAATGGGGTCCCGACCCACAGGTTGAGAACCACTGTTATAGAGCTTGATCTTAAAGTGGGAAATCTGGAAGTCCTCTATATTAAGCAGTGACTGGTAATCTCTGAGCTTAGTTGTTTTCTTACAAATGTCTCATTAGCCAAACTAGGTAACTTCATCACTGCTAGTCTAATATTGATGACGTTACCTAGCTGGGTAATGAAACGTCTACAAGAAAACAGCCAAGCTCAGAGAGCGCTAAGGACCCCTCATTTCAACCCTGAGCTAAAAATATTCTCCTTTATTGGTAACTAATGACTCTTATATAGCTGGAGTGATCAAGCAGCCTTAATCATCTTACCCTGGCATTGCAGTTACGATGTAGCTGGCTGGCTGTGGGAATTCTGGGAGTTGAAGTCCACACCTCTGAAAATTGCATGGTTGAGAGACCCGGGCTAGACTACGGCGAGGCATTTTACATGGAGCTGTCTCTGAAGGCAACTCCTGTTTTGATAAAAGATAGGCAACTGAGCATCCGTGGGAGAGAAGTGTCCAGAACAATGGTTCTCAACCTTTTTAATGCCGCGACTCCCAACCGGTCGTAAGTCAAGGACTACTCAACTGGTGCAGCACCGTTTGCACAATGGGACTTTTGGCGGGCTCAGCAGGGCAGAGACAGCCTGGACAATTCCTATTGGCTTTTGAAAGCCAATAGAATTAGACTCTATTCAAGAGAGTCTATTCTATTGGCTTTCAAAAGCCAGTAGAATAAAAGGGAGTAGCACAGCTAAGGAAAAGGGGAAAAAAATGGCGGACTGCATTGTTTGGCGACCCCCGTGAAATGGTCGTTCGACCCAAGTGGTGTCCCAACCCACAGGTTGAGAACCACTGGTCCAGAACATAACAATTATATTGTACCAGTGGCCTTCTTATTTAGTAGGTTTTTCAAGTCTGGTTGATAGTCCTGGTTCTTTGGTAGCCCTAAATGTTGTGAGACCAAATTCTTTGAAGCACCTTCAACCCCACAACCTTGTTGTTGTTAGTTGTGAAGTCGTGTCCGACCCATCGCGACCCCATGGACAACGTTCCTCCAGGCCTTCCTGTCCTCCACCATCTTCTGGAGTCCATTGAAGCTCACGCCTCCTGCTTCAGTGACTCCATCCAGCCATCTCATTCTCTGTTGTCCCTTCTTCTCTTGCCCTCCATCTTTCCCAGCATCAGGCTCTTCTCCAGGGAGTCCTCATCTAATGTCTGGAATGGAAACCCTTCTCTCTTGTCCTCCTATGGGAAAACCGAGGACTTTTCCATCACGTCCATCCACATGTAGATTGTTTCCTCTGCCAATATTTAAGACAAACCCAAATATGAATTTATTGGCTCAAGCTTGTCCTCAAAGTTGCTTGACTGGTCTTTTCAGGAGATTCAGTTAGAAACGAGCAGGCTGGGGGAACAGAAGGGACTTTAACGTTCATAATGCTTTAGTATTATAAATGTTTTATTCCTTTTAAGTACTCTGTGGCCTAGAAACAATGATGTACAGTGGAAATGCACATTCTAAACTATAGGCTCGCAGCCCCAAATGGCTGTCCATATGGCGTGCCCCTCTTTCCCCCCCATCTTAATGCAGTTTGATTGATATAATCCCCTTTTATCATTAAGCTCTTTCCAAACCAAATTATGAGGTGGCCATGGCTGGATGCCGACTGAGCAATTTGGGTGTCAGCCATATATTTTTTGATAACACATAGCTCTTATTTTGCATCTACGTGGCACCTGATAGCTTACACTGTCCTTAATCATCCACGGTTGTAAGCCCTTCTTAATGTATGGGGGGGGGGTGATTTACACATTTATCTCCTGACACATTACAATGATTTCCCCTCCTTTTTTAGTATAAGTCTCACAGTTGCATATTTGTATACTCAACATACTAGTATTCCATGTCCAACATACTAGTATTCTATGTGCAAACAATGTTAATACTTTGTCTGAACACATTGTTGAATCATACCCGAATCAAATAAGCACAATATGAATGATTAAATTTAGGCATAAATGCACCTTTAATAAATGTGGATACTTGGCAGCGATTGGCCGGTGTATAAATTTTAAACCTTTTTCAGCTTTGCCAGAGCTGAGTCTGAACTATAATCCTAAAGATATTTGGTAGTAGTGAATTGGAAGGATTTACTTCTGAATGGGCCAGCTTAGGGTGCCCGTTGCACGTTTTTAGGATACGTTTATATTTTAGGATATATTTATATGTCCTAAAATATTTATATATTTTAGGATATGTTTATATATCCTAAAATATTTATATATTTTAGGATAGATTTAGGATCTATTTGAGGATAGGAAACAAGAACTTTTATAATGAAGTATCTGGGTGGGTTTTACCCTCTGTGGAAATGAAAAAATGTGTAAACCATGCACATAAAACAAATCTCCCATAAATAAGTGTTATAGCAACATTACTTCTTAAAGAAATTACTGCGGCATTCCCTTTTTCTGTTTTTTTCCTTGCAAAGATTAAATACGTTTTGTATCTCTTTTGACTTTTCTTATTGCCCTCCTCCCACTTCCGTATCTTCACAGGTTCATATTTTATACAAACGCAGAGCCCAAGCAAAATACAATCTATTCTTTTTGAGCTGAGACCGGAATCGGCAGCTTGAACGAAGTTGTTAGAATCACTTGGGACCCCGAAACTCAGGTGCTGTCAAATGGGGGTGAGAATCACATGCCACATGAGCAAGCAAGGTGCCATGTTTTGCAGGAGTTATAGCCTCTAGATACCTCTCAAGAGCATCCCTATATGGATCACATTATATTTATCAAAGTGTAAGCCAAAGCAAACAATTGCTCCTGGCCAAGACTAATTCCCCTCGGCTTCTCCTTAAGTTGCTTCCCTCCAGCTGTTCCTCGTGAGGAGGGGTGGGGCGACCTCCTCTTGAGTAGCATTGCAGCCCTTCTCTGAGCTTGCCTACACTTCACTCTCCGTGCCCTTGGATCGAGCGGGGGGGGGCAGCTGTTCCTCATCAGAGGGGATCGGCTGCCTATTAGCCCACTGCCGGTCAATAGCCGATCCTCCCCTGTGTATGTTCATGCAGGCAGCTCTCCATCTGGTTGACCACTTCCCCCAATGTCTGAGGGGCCCAGGACAGCATCGTCCTCAGCCCCTGCCTCTCCAACATGCCAAGGAAGATATACCATCCCTGTCAGATGTCCTAGTTCCTCCTCCTCGTCCTCCTTCTCCTCCTCCTCCTCCTTGCCCACAGAGGGTCCTTGATGCTCTCTGAGCTTTTTTTTTTTCTTGCAGACATTGCATGACCCAACTAGGTAACATCATCAGGTGCACCTAGTTAGGTCATGCAATGTCTGCAAGAAAACAACTGAGACCAGAGAGCACCAAGGACACCATAGTCCTCCTCCCCCTCCTCCTCCCCTCCCCCTCCTTCTTCTCCTCTTCCTCTTCTCCTCCTTCTCCTCCTCTTCTCCTCCTTCTCCTCCTCCTCCGGGGGCATGACACAATTCTGTCTGTACAACCCATGGAAGAACATCTGAATTGCCTTTTTTTATCAGTTGTTAACACAGGGCTGGGTGGATAGGGAGGTTTAAGGGAGGATTCCTGCCCCTACAACATGGGAGCTGGGTAAAAACTCTTTCTGAAGATCAGAGAAAATGGAAAGTGGGTTTGGATTGTGTTTTTGTGTGTGTGTGTGTGTGTGTGTGTGTTTACAAAAAAACTTTTTGACCATTTTAAAATAAGCTGCAGTTCACACTACAAATGAGGTTGGTATATATTTGAGAATCACACTATGCTTGTGAATGAGAATTTGGCACTTTTAAAAGATTTTTCAAGGGAAGGGGGGAAAACATAAAAAAACCTCAGTCATATCATCCAGGTGGAAATATGTGTGTGTGTGTGTGTGTGTGTATACATATATATACTAGCTGTACCTGGCCACGCATTGCTGTGGCTCAGTCTGGTTAAATGGAAAAGAAAGAAAAGAGAAAGCGCACGTAGCGTGTGTTGCTTTTACGTCCAACAGATGGTGCTGTTTTTGAAAAAAAGCATGTTTTTACCTGTCACAGGTGTGACATCTATATAATATAGATATATAAAAACACGCCCGCATTCGAATGCAACGTTGTGTCAAAATTTCAAAGCAATTGGTGAAGAACTTTCGGAGATTTAAGATTTTCAACAAACGAACATTTACATTTTTATTTATATAGATTTGTTTTCGTAGATTTTCATGGGTATAGGTATGCAGGTCTTGGTGTATCCGGGTCTTTTCCCGTGTAAGATTGAGAGTATCTTGGTGACGTATCTTGGCGAGCTCCGATCACACTTTGCTCGCACAAGCACGAAGCTGAAGACCCCAGCTTGAAGATGACGAGTGGGACCTCGTCAAAACATCGCCAAGATATATATATACTTGTAATGCATCTCTAAGAAAAGCCATCAAAGTAATTAATTCATTCAAAGTATTAACTAATTCGTAATCCAAATCATTTATCCACATCAGGTAGGCAAAAGATTAGGAATTAAATTACCCAAAGTACTTATATTAAATGCGAAGCAGATTTCACACACACAGTTGTCTTTAGGGCTAACGGAAAATTTTTTTATAAAATGCCCTGCTAAAATAAGTCATTGAACTTCCACTTTAAAGTCTCATTATTCTCTTTAAAAAAAAATAGCTCAAAGATAAAACAGAAATATTTCTGAAGCCATAATAATAGAGATGCTAGAAAGTTAAGCAAAGAAAAGCTGAACTTCATCAAATATGGGTAGATCTTAGGCTTATGATCACAACTGAGGCCCAAATTTCTGGAAGAATATTATTCTAATAGAATTTTTCTTCAAAGATGTTCAGAATATTGGAATCCTTGGTGTTCTCTGAGTTTGCTTGCTTGTTTGCAGACGTTTCATTACCGAACTAGCTAACATCATCAATGCTCATGAGTACTGCTGTTCAGAACAACTCATGTCAAGTGTTTTAAATTCAAAGTGCTTCCTGCAACTGCTATTTGTCGCTATATTTTATTGATCTTTACTAGAATTATTCAGCCAGATCCCAAATATTTTGAGCTCAGTTCTTTCCAGGATGGTACAAGCAGGGTTTTTAATTTTATTTTTACTAGAACGTGTCTCTTAAAGTCAAAATAGCTAAGCAAAGAGACGAATAAGGCTTAAATTCATGGTAATGAATAATGTTCTTCTTTTTCAAGTAGTAACTGAATTAAAGAAGAAGAAAAGCTGGTGTGCATGAATAGATTTTCTTACACAGTATGCTATCTGGAAAATTACTTATATTTTCCAAGGTTATTCTGTTTATTCAGCTCCTGTTGTCTAGATTTCACTTTTTGTGTGTGTCAGATTCAATAAAAATTGGACACAATATTCATTCCACTTTTTCAGTTTTTTGGGAAGTTTCCCATTAATGTAGAGTCATGTAATACAATTCCTTTTAACTTTGGTTCTTTATGGCTTTTCAAGACCTGGGACCATTGTTTAGAAAACATATATATATTTTAAAAAGGAAAAGACTGGATCTGATCATCACTTCTTATTGGGGAATGATCATATTTGAAGGAAATCTCGGTAAAGTTTCACCAATTCACATTAGTAATCCAAATTTTAGGTGCTTCCGTCATTTTGCTTCTTGTTTCAGTTTTTGCCAATTTCAATCCACACTAGTGTGGGATTGAAGTCTTTTATCCACTACAGGAAATAAGTAACCAAGTCAACAATTAAAATTGAACATCCTCAGTTCTTTATCTCTTCACTATCACTTATTTGAAGGGAAAATGAAGTATGGAAAAAAAATCCGTGAAGAAATGCAACGGAGAATAAGAAAGAAAACACCAAACATTCTTGTGTTTGTAAAAGACACATAATAAATTATCCAGGCATTCAAAATTCAGAATTTTTTTTAAAGCCTTTTAAGGTATTGTTTGCATTTATAAAAGATTGACTGTAGAAAAAAAAAAACTATAGGAAGCACACCCTATTCTTGTGGAAAACGGAAGGACTCTTACGAATTCCAGAGGGTTTTAGCAGGTTCAGAAGCAGTAGCAACCAGCAATTCTGAACCCCGAAGACGGGTTCAGACTTCAGTTTTATACTTTCTCTTTCTCAGGAACAAAGGAATACACATTGTAATACACATTGTAATACATTAGGTTCGTTTCTCACGGGTATACAATGGAGAGAGTTTGCTACATACATTGTATCCAAGTGCAATGCGCATTAGGTTAGTCACATACTACTAACACAGCATTATTCCAGTAATTATGCAGACACATCATTATTCGAGTGATTGTTTGTTATTCCACATTACTATGAATTTAGCAAGGAGGCAAGCATCTCCTTTCAGCCAAAATACAACCTAGAAATATTCTAGAGGGGTGGATTGTCCCACGAATATTCTGCTTTTGTGATCTTGTGTTTTAAGTTGTTCATCCTGAGCACTTTTATCTCTCTGAACCCAGCAGGGCTAATTTCTAGGGAAGAAATTGCTCTTCTAATCTTCTTTCACTGCTGAGAAAGTCAGCCGATAAATGGCGAGAACCAGTTTTGCTGGGCACAGATGGCGTCCATTCATGAATTCCAGATAGTCCAAGAGTAAATACAAACAGCCAGTGCCTTTTGAAGATGTTAAAACACCCAACGAAATGCAGATTTTAAGGAATAAAACTACACACCCTACAGGTCTTTCGTAACTTTGTGGAAATTCAAACCCGTGTATAGCGAGAAAGATCTGGGACTGCAGATCCTCACATAATTAAACTGCTGCTTAAAAAGTTTAACGTTGGCTGGCTTGTGATGGATTTATTTATTTTTTTGGTCATAGAACGTTAAATTTAAATACGTGCGTAGCAAAATTGCTCCTAAATAGACTTGATCTCGAATAAGTCTCACTCCTTTCAGTGAATTTTTCCTTCAAAGCATCTTTTCCGCTACATGTTGTCCTCCACTTAACAATCATTTGTTTAATGACCGAAGTTACAACGGCACTGAAAATAGTGACTTATGACCGTTTTTCACACTTAACGACCGTTGCAGCATCCGCCACGGACACGTGATCAAAATCATAAATATTGTCATGTATTTATGATGGTTGCACTCTCCCGGGGTCGCATGATCCCCTTTTGCGACATCAATGGGGAAGCCAGATTCACTTAACAACTGTGTTACTAACTTAACAACTGCAGAAATTTGAGACTCAATTTTGATCACAAATTGAGGGGTACTTGTATAACATATGTTCCTATACACATACTCTGTGTTTTTTTTTTTTAAGTAATCCTTTAGGGGGGGGAAGTCATGTAAATTACGAAATGCAATTTTTTTTATTCACCCTAAATGTAAGTTCAACTTGGATACAATACCGTTGCAATATATTCAATGGTCTCCTTGCAATTTGGCAAACAACTGAGTTACTCTATTCTTAACGGTAAACCCAGAACTCCTGCAAAATTATAGGATTTTTTTTTTTTTTTACTCTTTATCCATTTGAGGTTCACTTCAATCCCAGGAACGTGCATTGCTCCCATTTTGATCATGGGGGAGAGAACGGTACTAAGATGAAATAAAATTCCTAAACTCAACTTGACTTTTACAATCCCAAAAATTCAAGTTGACAAACCCAAAGTTCAGTTTTACAGCTGCAAAATTCAGTTTTACAACCCCCAGACTCAATTTTACAACCCCAAATTCAACTGGGGAGCAGTCCTGTTGTAAAAAGTTCCTCCCAAGCAAATACGTAAAATTGCACCAACCGGCTTCTTTAAAGTTCTCTTTTGTTTTATAAAGGACATTTGACTTAATGCCATACATTCAGAGAAAGAGCTATACGCTTGATGTACCAGATCCATAATTATGCTTTAGGGGGAGGATACATCTCCCAGGGGCTTCAGGCATGAAAGAGTTAATTAAATCAATCAGACTAGATAGTGGGCAGCCTAGCAAGGCGAGAAAAATCAATCTCTCAGGTGAGCTGTCAAAAGGAAACAGCCAACTACTCCATTCCACGTTTGTTCTTTATCTTCCATAGCAGTAGGAGGGATTCAATGCTGGTCAACTTCTGCTAGCTAAGGGCCAATTACTCCAGTCCTGGAAGGAAGATGGGTGGATCAAAACAAATTAGCCATCCAGGGACAATGTGCAGCCAGAGGCACTTAGGAATGTTTTGTTAATGTAAATTTGAGATTGATTTAAGCTGTTGGGGTGATTATATTCTCCCTGTGCCTAAGTATGGAGCAGCGAACGCCATTACATGATGATTGTATAGAGCAGATTGCTGGGATGTGAACACCAAAGGCAGATATGAATAAATTAGTGTGAAAATAAGGGGTTCCCCCCTATTTTCTCTTCCTTAAGAAGTTGCTTTAAGCCAATCTGGAAACGAAGGAGAGAACCTGCCTAGAACAACAAAGATGATCAAGAGACTGGAGGCTAAAACATAGAAAAACGGTTGCTGGAATTGGGTGTATCTAGTTTAACGAAGAGAAGGACGAGAGGGGACAGGATAGCAGTCTTCCAGTATCTCAAGGGCTGCCCCAAAGAAGAGGGAGTCAAGCTATTCTCCAAAGCATCTGAAGGCAGGACAAGAAGCAACGGATGGAAACTAACCAAGGAGAGAAGCAACCTAGAACTAAGGAGAAACTTCTTGATGGTGAGAATAATTAACCAGTGGAACAACCTGCCTCCAGAAGCGGTGAATGCTCCAACACTGGAGGTTTTTAAGAAGAGACTGGACAGCCATTTGTCTGAAATAGTATAGAGTTTGAGGGTTGGGGACCCCTGCTTTGGAGAATAGTTTGACCCCCTCTTCTTTGTGGCAGCCTCTCAAATACTGGAATACTGCTATCACGTCGCCCCTGTTTCTTCTTTTCTTTATTCAGACTTCTTTCGATTTTTATTTTCTGCCAAAGCATCAATCCAAGGGTTTTGCCTGCTGTGCTGGCTCTGGATCTTTTTCATTCCAGGATAAACAAATATTGTGCCATCAAAACCCATTTTAATTAATGAAATGGTAAGCGTTCTTTCTGTGGCCTGTGCTTGGTCAGCTGTCTGTCTTTTAAGGTGGGAACGGTCATGGATTTTTTTTATATATATATAAATTGAAAAATCAATTTCTCGCACACATCCTTCTGCTGCCCAGATTCCACTCCAGATGGAAGGAATTGATTGGGGGACAGTTCTTTATTCTTCATACTGAGCCAACATGTGTACATCCATTAATAGGAAAGTTTGGGGGGAAATCGCCCTGTTATTTCAGACAACACTTTTTATCAGAGTTCTCCTGGAAAGCTTGGTATAACTCCCATATATCAGCCAAAAGAAAATTAATCTTAAATTTAAGATTCCCCTATCCCAAAATCAACAGACAAAGTACATCTGTCTGCCTTACTCTGTTCTCAGAGAATAGACTAGACTAGATAAATTACACGGCAGAAAATTTACTTCTCCTTCCAGGTAAATCTTAAGATCTGCGGAACTATCTGAAGCAGCCCTCAGCTGTCTCTTCTTAACACTGTATATATGTGCCCATTATTGCCAGTAATATTGCTAAGATAAAAATCAGAGGTGCCCGAACAATTTATGAGGACATGGATGAACTCTGCAATAGTGGTGAATATCTGTAGCTCCAACACTGGAGTTTTTAAGAAGACTGGACAGCCATTTGTCTGAAATGGTACAGGTTCTCCTGCTTGAGCAGGGGGTTGGACTAGATGACCTCCAAGGTCCCTTCCAGATTCTATTCTATTCTATTCTATATTCTAACCCATATTCTATTCTGTTCTATTCTGTTCTATTCTATTCTATTCTATTCTATTCTATTCTATTCTATTCTATTCCAATATCTATTCTATTCTATTCCATTCTATTCTATTCTATTCTATATTCTAACCCATATTCTATTCTATTCTATTCTATTCTATTCTATTCTATTCTATTCTATTCTATTCTATTCCAATTCCATTCCATTCCATTCCAATATCTATTCCCTTCCCTTCCCTTCCCTTCCATTCTATTCTATTCTATTCTATTCTATTCTATTCTATTCTATTCTATTCTATTCCATTCCATTCCATTCCATTCCATTCCATTCCATTCCATTCCATTCTATCTGCCCTGCCTTTCCTTCTGCAGGCTCTTGGCAGAAAACCAACTCACAGCTTTGTGTGTGTGATAAACTGAACAGTTGCAGGGACCTACCAGATTCTACATTTGACAGTCTGTTGAATTATTGGCTTCAGTCTCTTGGCCTATTTCCCAACCCAGATCCTTTCCTTCGTAAATGATATATATATTTTCTTCTTCATCTGCATTCATAAAACGGCTCTTTATTTATTTTTCCGATCCTTCTTTCCACTCCGCCTCAACTCCCTTAACCCGATGAAGCATACATCTTCCTTGGAAAGTCTTCTGCGTCCATGCCTTGGGCAGATTAAAAAAAAAAAAAATGACAGGGATTAATTCCTTGTCTAGACTGAAATTATGTAACTGTTGCTGCTCTTTAATTAATAGAGTAGAGGAAGGGCAGCCGAAGAAGCCTTTAATTCATATTCCTGTTCGGCAATAAATTTCATGCTGACCTTGAGCCAGATTTTTGTTATTCAGCTTATCTGCTAGCTAAGGAAAGGCAGCAGAGAGGAAAGAAGAAAAATAAAAGATGGGAGGTTAAAAAAAAAAAATCTTATCACCATCATCCTCGCCATCAACATCTGATAGTCCAAAGCGAGTCCTCTACATACAACACTTCATTTAGTGACCCGGGTTACGACAGCACTGAAAAAAGTGACTTACGACGACCAATTTTCACACTTGCGACCACTGCCGCCATCCCCGAGATCACGTGATCAAAATTGAGATGCTTGACAACTGACTCATGGTTATGACGGTCGCAGCCTCCCGGGATCACGGGATCCGCTTTTGCGACCTTCTGACAAGCAAAGTCAACGGAGAAGCCAGATTTAAACTTAACAACCGTGTTAGTAATTTAACAGCTGCCGCGATCGACTTAACAATTGTGGCAAGAAAGGTCGTAAAACGGGAGAAAACTCACGTAGCAAATGTCTCGCTTAAGCAACATAAATGGGCTCAGTGGTGGTCGTAAGTCGAGGACTACTTGTATCTGGCTGTCTCTGTGTAAATAATGATGATGATGATGATGATGAAGAAGAGAAGAGGAGGAGGAGAAGAAGAAGAAGAAGAAGAAGAAGAAGAAGAAGAAGAAGAAGAAGAAGAAGAAGAAGAAGAAGAAGAAGAAGAAGAAGAAGAAGAAGAAGAAGAAGAGGAGGAGGAGGAGGAGGAGGAGGAGGAGGAGGAAAGAGAAGAAGAAGAAGAAGAAGAAGAAGAAGAAGAAGCAGAAGCAAGAAGAGGAGGAGGCAACAACTTGCACATCATGTTTACATAGCCAATAAATACTGTATCTTGTTTTTACAATGCACACTGTTAATTTTTAGAAAATTGGAGAGAATTTTTTTGGGGGCACTTTGAAAGGATAAATATTGGGAAACTTTTGTTGATAACTCACTGGTACATCTGGCTAAGGAAAGGAAAGGATAAAAGAAAAAAATAAGAGGAAAGAAAAGAGGAAAGAGGAAAGGATAAAAGAAAAAACAAGAGCAAAGAAAAGAAAAAAGAGGGAGGGAGGGAAAGGAAAGGATAAAAGAAAAGAGAACAGGAAAGGAAAGGATAAAAAAATAAAAGAAAAGAGAAAAAAGGGGAGGAAAGGATAAAAGAAAAAAAGTAAGAGAAAAAAAAGAGAAAAGGGAAGGAAAGGATAAAAGAAAAAATAAGAGAAAAGAAAAAAGGAAGGAAAGAGGAAAGGAAAGGATAAAAAATAAGAGGAAAGGAAAGGAAAGGAGATGTCCTATGCTCCATTAGCTTCTCAAAGGAAACTCCGTGGGAAGTCAACAGGAAGTTGAAAACTGCTCTTGTTCCCACTACTTTCATGCCCATTCCTGGCCATTCTGTTCCTCTATTTAGATAAGGAAATATCTCTGAAATCCTGACCCAATGGATCAGGCCTATCTAGTGTGTGTGTGTGTGTGTGTGTGTGTCTTTGTCTATGTACGAAACGTCACAACGCTGCAATGGCCCAGTGGTTAAAGACTCTGAACTTGTTAGCTGGAAAGCTAACAGCCCGTGTTCAAGACCTGAGCGCCGCACGACGGGGTGAGCTCCTGTTCCTTGCTCTAGCTCCTGCCCGCCCGGCAATACAAAAGCAAGCAAATGCGAGAAGATAAATAGGTAGCACTTCGGTGTACAGTCATGCTGGCTACACGACCACTGAAATTGTCTTCGGACAAACAGTGGCTTCCTCGGCTAAGAAAGGAGTAGAGCAACATTGGATGGAGGAAAACCGTTACCTTTCTCCTTAATGAAATGCATAATAAAGGCAGTCTAGTTCAGTGGTTCTCAACCTGTGGGTTGGGACCCCATTTGGGGTCAAACGACCATTTCACGGGGGTCGCCAAACAATGCAGTCCGCCATTTTTTCCCCCTTTTCCTTAGCTGTGCTACTCTCTTTTATTCTATTGGCTTTTGAAAGCCAATAGAATAGACTCTCTTGAATAGAGTGTCATTCTATTGGCTTTCAAAAGACAATAGGAATTGTCCAGGCTTTCTCTGCCCTGCTGAGCCTGCCAAAAGTCCCATTCTGCAAACGGTGCTGCACCAGTGGAGTAGTCCTCGACTTACGACCAGTTGGGGGTCGCGGCATTAAAAAGGTTGAGAACCACTGGTCTAGTTTCTCTAGCTTTGGAGAAGCAACATTTTCAGTTGAAGGCTTTGTAAACTTTTTTAAAGCGAACTTTGGTTCTGAAGGATGGAAACTAATCAAGGAGAGAAGCAACCTAGAACTAAGGAGAAACATCCTGACAGAGAACAATTAATCAGTAGAACTACCTGCCTCCAGAAGTGGTGAATGCTCCAACACTGGAAGTTTTTAAGAAGAGACTGGACAGCCATTTGTCTGAAATAGCATAGGGTTTCCTGCCTGAGCAGGGGGTTGGACTAGATGACCTCCAAGGTCCCTTCCAACTTTATTATTATTATTATTATTGATCATTGCACAGTCAGCCAGATGTTCAGATTGGATTTCGCATTTTTGTCTACCTATCGAGTCCTTCCCAAGGACCTGGGATAGGCAGATGTGGATGTTTGATGGTATTACAGATCTCGTCGCAGGATGGAAGCAGTTCCTAGTAAGGCTGCCTTTTGCAATTGACTAATGGCAAATTTGTCAATGCCGATGATGGTGTTCAAGTGGTGCTCCATTTGTTTTGGGATTGCACCCAAGGCGCCTATTACTATTGGTACTACCCTTGCTTGCTTTTGCCACAGTCTTTCTACTAGATGACCTCCAAGGTCCCTTCCAACATCATCATCATCATCATCATCATCATTATTATTATTATTATTATTATTATTATTATTATTATTAAATTTGGCTGGATTGAATTCTGCCAAGACCCATTTTAGTCGCGCTTCCTTTCATCTTAGGGAAATTACCCAATCAATGTCTTCTCAGAGATAAGTATAAGCATTTCTAGTGAAATTTGTTCCAAGGTGAATTTATTTATTGCACCGTTCTGTGGCTCATTAGGAAGGTGAAATTTCGGTCTGTGTGGTAATTAACCTCACTGGGACCGAACTCAGCATTTCTGGAATAAACATAATGTTTTGTCATCCTGAATAGCCTCGGAGTGAAATGATGTGGATGCATTAAAGCGAAGTTATCTGTGTCATGAAGGTACAGATCTGGCCCGATAATTTAAAAACTCGTTTTTGAACAGATCGGTAGCTTTTGTTTACAACGTTGGTAACGCTTTTGTAAGCAACTTGTGCTTTTTAATGCCAATTTTCTCAAAATATTTCTTTCGCGTACATTTCCTGGTGGCCTTTTAAAAACACCCACGTCCAAATTGCTTGATTTTTAAGATATTAATTTCCCTGAGGTGTTCTTTCTTTAAAGCAAATACAGCTGTTTCTACATGTGATTCTAGAATAAGTATTTCCAACTGCTGTTTTTCAGTACACAACTTCCCCAAACTTTGATTTTTCAGGTGCATCTTTCACAAACGGATGTATTTTGTGTACTGGATGACTTTTCAAAAGTGTTTCAGTATGTCCCATAGTGAAATCTGCTTTGTTCTCAAATATTCACAGTCATCAAGATTCTTGGTGAATTCTCTTTTCATACACTAATAAATAAATGTTAAGAGTTGGCTTAGGCGTCTTGTTCATTAATTATTACTAAATTAATATTTAAACACCCAATATATTTATGAGGCAATATATACAAAAGCCCACAATATTGATGGTGCAAGGTTTTGTTTTTAGAATAAAGATTTTTCCCTAAAAAATATAAAAGAATCCTAGCTGTTGGATAGAGGTAATCTTCAAGTCACAATTGGTCAGTGTGAGGATTCTCCTGGACCAGGGGTAGGCAACCTTGGCTCTTTTATGACTCATGGACTTCAACTCCCAGAATTCCTGAGCCAGCCATGCTGAGGAGAAAGGGAGAGGTTTCCATGCTGAGCCATGCTGACTCAGGAATTCTGGGAGTTGAAGTCTACGAGTCATTAAAGAGCCAAGGTTGCCTACCCCTGCCCTGGACACTTCCCCAGATACCTCTCCAGATGTCAATTCGGAGGAGGATGAGCCAGTTCCAGGCACATCCGGAAGGGAATTAGTCAGTGGCTCCAAGCAGTTGTCTGAGAGGGTTTTGGCTGAAGCACAGTTGCAGCAAGACAGCCCTGAGACTTCAGATAGGGAAAAATCCTTCTTCACCTGATCCGGGAACACGTAACCAGCAGTAACCAACTTAACTGAATTATCGCGTATGAAATATGAGCCACCCTTTCTGTTCTCCACACGATTGCTCCCAGGATATTTGACAGTTAAATCATCCAGAATAATGACATCTGTTTTGGTATTGTCGATAATAAAACTATTTCCTTCTTCACAAAGGGAAATTGAGCTGAATTTATCCTCAAATGATTAAACGTCCAATTACAGCAATGCTGTAGTACCTGCAGGTGCACTTCATATCAACTGCACTTTGAAGAAGTGAAAAATTCATTTTCTCGGCTCATTCATATTTTTCATTACCTGGGAAGCTTTCCTTTAATCTGACGTTATAAATAAATATTCCCTTTTCTTGATTTATTACCGTAATTTCTCAGTTTGTTGTTCCTTGTAGTTGGCTACATTTATCAAAGGCCTACTAAGTGTGGCTGCAAGTAGGAAAAACACAACAGGCTTTGCTCACTCTCCTTTTACTTACAGGGCCATTTATAACTCAAATAACTTTATTGGGGTCATTAACTAGCAAAAAGAAAGAAGAAAAGAAAAGAGTATTCAATGTACGTGTATGTATATGTACGTGTGTGTGTGTGTGTGTCTTTGGTTATTCGGGTTTTCTCCCACGTAAAATTGAAAGTGTCTTGGCAACGTTTCGACAAAGTCCCATTTGTCATCTTCAGGCTGGTGTTTCCAGCTTCGTGCTTCAAGGAGCACGAAGCTGAGAACACCAGCCTGAAGATGACGAATGAGACTTCGTTGAAACGTCGCCAAGACACTTTCAATTTGACGCGGGAGAAAACCCGAATAACCAAAGACCTACATACAAACACCCGCGAAAACCTCAGAAAACATATATATATATATCTGAGATTTTTGTGGGTGTTTGTATGTAGGTCTTTGGTTATTCGGGTTTTCTCCCGCGTCACATTGGAAGTGTCTTGGCGACGTTTCGACAAAGTCACATTCGTCATCTTCAGGCTGGTGTTTTCGGTTTCGTGCTTCTAGAATGAAATACATATGCTAGCATGATTTTTCAGGACGCTGGCTGATGAATTCTGGGAGTTGAAGTCCACAAGTCATAAAAGGGCCAAGGTGGAAGACCCCTGTCTTAAAGCATCCTGGCTGAGGAATCCAGGGAGTTGAAGTCCACAAGTCATAAAAGGGCCAAGTCTGAAGACCCCTGGCGTAGAATATGAGCAGGATGAGAAGACACCCCTGTTTTCTTTCATTCTCTCCTTCCACCCCTCCACTCTGAACGCCAAAAAACTTTGCAAGTGGAATCTATGCGTCTGGAGTCAGTGGTTAAAAAAAAAAAAAGCTACATCTAAGACATCTCTGCATTGTGGAAAACGGAATGTTTACGTTCCTCTAGACATAATGTCTGCCATGTAGCCCCCCCAGGTTCCATTTTTTGGGTTCCCTCTGGCCTTTGCTCTTGAAGAGGCAAAACCCCATGTCTCAAGAGAGCCCTTACATCCTCCATAAAAAAATACTTATTGCCTGTGTGTTCGTAACAAGGATCACATACCACAAGTATCTCCGTACGTCAACATGTTTCGGGGAACGTGGCCAAGGAAAACACCACAGCAGTGGGAGAAGGAGGCCAACATCTCTCTCTTTTCCTTCACTCTCTGGGTTGGGGTGCAGTTATCTTTTCCAGTGAAGATTGCCATTTCGGTATAGAATGATAGGGTCCTTGGAGATCTTCTAGTCCATCCTCCTGCTCAAAGCAAGAGTCCCAGCTCCCATGAACTCAAGAGGGGGGTAGATGGGAGGGGGAACACTTCAAGGGATATGAATGTTCACTGCATCTCTGTTGTTGCTGGAATTGGGCCTGTCTAGTTTAATGAAGATAAGGACGGGGGGGGGGGGGGATAGGATAGCAGTCTTCCAGTATCTCAGGGGCTGCCCCAAAGAAGAGGGAGTCAAGCTATTCTCCAAAGCGCCTGAAGGCAGGACAAGAAATCATGGTTGGAAACTAACCAAGGAGAGAAGCAATCTGGAATTAAAAAGAAACTTCCTAACAGTGAAAACAACCAGTGGAACAACCTGCCTCCAGAAGTTGTGGGTGCTCCATCACTGTAGGTTTTTAATAAGACATTGAACAGCCATTTGTCTGATATGGTATAGGTTCTCCTGCTTGAGCAGGGGGCTGGATTTAGAAGAATTGGCTGAGGAATTCTGGGAGTTGAAGTCCACAAGTCCTAAAAGGGCCAACTTTGAAGACCCCTGGATTAAAGGATTGCCAAGAGAAAGAAAAAATCAATACATATACAATACAAATGAATGTGGCTCAGTGATCAGTAACTGAATTTAAACATGCTTGGGATAAGCACACGTCCATCATCCGACAAAAGTCAAAAATCAGATAAAAATGAATAAATTATTAAAAAAACAAATTAAAATCAATAAATTAATAAATTAAAAAGGGAAGGAAAACAAATAAACTCAAAGGACAGGCTTGAGGGATTAGGTCTTTTTTCTGATGTCAGTTTTCTGATGTTTTTATATATTCAACTTATTAAAATTATTTTTAGAAACTCAGGTTAACGTTTTAGCTTTGCAGTCTTATCATCCAATTTTACAGTCAGTGAGAACATGCTAATTATCTGTTACAATCACTAGATGGTAAAGCTATTCCCACTTAAGATGGTTCTAAAGTTTTTGTAGCAACCTGTAACCAGGTTTGAATTTTCAGATCATTAACCTCTATATTTGATTATATTATTTTTATTATTAGCCTCGTACCTCAGACGGTGGCCGTTACGTGCAGTGAACAAATAAAAGATAGTAGAACAAAAACAAAACAAAATGTATGGGGGGGGGTTTGTTTCGCTACGCACTATGATCTCCTTGGAAGAAAAGTTTTACTCCCTCCGGCAGAATGGATGACTCCCAAACGCTCAGCTTTTTCATTCAGAAACTTGCACGAAGCTCACCCTTTTTTTAATTGTCGTTTGGCAAGCTCACCTACAAGGGAACGAAGGAATGAGTGTGTAATTGCTGCTATTTATACATTCCCTTGTGGGAAGGAAAAGGAATATTGGATTCAGAGATGGACTAGTTTCCCTTCACATCAAAGCAGCTGTTGTAATCTGGCCAGAACTGATCACCAGAATCACAACCCTTTGTGGAGCTTGTCAGAGGCCAGGAATAGAGACTCTTGGGTTGGCTGGGTAGTTCAAATAGAGAGTCTGAGTCAATTTGAATCTCGAGAAGAAGACATTTAAATAAGTAGCTCCTAAGGTCAAAAGGCAAAAAGTAGAAACACCAGGGACACCGATAATGATTGGGTTAGACAATAGCAACAGCACTTAGACTTATATGCCGCTTCACAGTGCTTTACAGCCCTCTCTAAGCAGTTTACAGAGTCAGAATATTGCCACCCCAACAATCTGGGTCCTCATTTTACCGACCTCGGAAGGACAGAAGGCTGAGTCAACCTTGAGCCGGTCAGGATCGAACTCCTGGCAGTGGGCAGAGTCAGCCTTCAATGCTGCATGGAAGGAAGGAAGGGAGGGAGGGAGGGTGAGAGGGAGATGGAAAGCTCAGTCAACCTTGAGCTGGTCAGGATCGAACTCCTGGCAGTGGGCAGAGTCAGCCTTCAATGCTGCATGGAAGGAAGGGAGGGAGGGAGATGGAAGGCTCAGTCAACCTTGAGCTGGTCAGGATCGAACTCCTGGCAGTGAGCAGAGTCAGCCTTCAATGCTGCATGGAAGGGAGGGAGGCTCAGTCAACCTTGAGCTGGTCAGGATCAACTCCTGGCAGTGGGCAGAGTCAGCCTTCAATGCTGCATGGAAGGGAGGGAGGGAGATGGAAGGCTGAGTCAACCTTGAGTTGGTCAGGATTGAACTCCTGGCAGTGGGCGGAGTCAGCCTTTAATGCTGCATGGAAGGAAGGGAGAGAGGGTGGGAGGGAGGGAGGGAGATGGAAGGCTGAGTCAACCTTGAGCTGGTCAGGATTGAACTCCTGGCAGTGGGCAGAGTCAGCCTTCAATGCTGCATGGAAGGGAGGGAGGGAGGGAGATGAAAGGCTGAGTCAACCTTGAGCCGGTCAGGATTGAACTCCTGGCAGTGGGCAGAGTCAGCCTGCAATCCTGCATTCTTACCACCATGCCACCAATCAAAGGTTTTAGTCCTGCTTGAGGCATCCAGAAGTAGTTTTCATCTGAATGAAGCAATGAATATAAAAGAAAATAAACTCAGAGATTTCCTTCAAAGATTTTTTTTTTCTTAATACTACAGGACAAATTTTCTCAACAAGGACTACGCTCCACTTGTCTTTGAACTGCTGTAGTGTTTATATTCCACTCCATATAGACTAATATTAGTTTCCCAATTTTGGGTGGTTTTGAGATGTGTGGAGTTCAACTCCCAGAATTCCCAGTCAAAATAGCCATCGCTAAGAATTCTGGGAGTTGAAGTCCACATGTCTCCCAAGTTGTCTAAATTGGGAGACACCAGTATCGATTGTGTTTCTTTACCTAAAAAAATCTTTTTTGTTCTGCCTTTTAGTTATGCAATTCTTTTTTTGACATATTTCTTTTTTTTTAATTTCTAGGGCCACTGCTATGCACAGAGGTGAAATTATATTCAAGGATGCCTTAGCCCAGCAGTTATGTGAACAAGGGAGTAAGTGTTTAGTTATTTATTTTTCCGTAATTTTAACTTGCGTTAATTGATATTTTTTTAAGTTGGTCAAGAAACAACACCAGTTGTTTTGGGAGAATCCACCAGGAAAGTACCTAGGCCCTGATTGGATCTCCATTATATTTATAGTGTATTATACTCTATTTAAACTCCATTTCAACAACAGTTGTTGCTAGTGTTTTTTTAACTGGGATGAGTGTAGAAATATCCAGAACCAAAAATCTCATCTCTTCTGTATTATGCCTTGAGTGTCACTTAGAAACAAATCGTGTCAGTATTACAAAGAAATTCCAAAATTCTGATTAAAAGGAAATCAAGATTAGTTCACATCGGAGTTGGGAAAAAGCTACTTCTGTTCACATGCAAAGTTTTATTATAAATTCCTTTATAGGTGGGGGGGTTAGATAGTTTAGAACTATTTAGTTAAATATTACAAAGGCTTATGTACAGAGAAATGAATAGAAGCGTAGCCAAGAATAATTGCATCTGTTCATCTTTAATAAGCATTGATTTATTCTGTTTAGATTGGGATTTAAGCACTGAGCAAATCAAGCATGAGTTCCTCGGGGGATTTTTGCCTTTATTAAAAAAGAACAAAAAAAACAAAAAACAAAAGGAAAGTGTTATGAAAAATGGCTTGTAAAGAGATGCATGTGGTAGCTTACAAAGACCCAGAAAAACATAAGGAGTCTTTCTTAGTTATGAAAGAAGAATCTTTATGGGAACTATTCCATGTGCTTGGAAAATAGTTCTTTTCATAAGTGGGAATCACAGCATCCCTGCAGGCAACTGCCACAATCTCCATTGTTTGATCCCTGGTTACGGAAGTCATAATAATATTTTTTTCACTATTGATGCAGACATTCCCATGAAAGAAACTTTTAACCATTGGAGATCTTCCAGGTTGCCCGTAGTCTGTAATACCACTTTACAATGCCTGGGTAAGGCCACACTTGGAATACTGCATCCAGTTTTGGTCACCACGATGTAAAAAAGACGTTGAGACTCTAGAAAGAGTGCAGAGAAGAGCAACAAAGATGATCAGGGGACTGGAGGCTAAAACATATAAGGAACGGTTGCTGGAATTGGGTATGTCTAGTTTAACGAAGAGAAGGACGAGGGGGGACATGACAACAGTCTTCCAGTATCTCAGGGGCTGCCCCAAAGAAGAGGGAGTCAAGCTATTCTCCAAAGCATCTGAAGACAGGACAAGAAGCAACGGATGGAAACTAACCAAAAAGAGAAGCAATCTAGAACTAAGGAGAAACATCCTGACAGTGAGAACAATTAACCAGTGGAACAACCTGCCTCCAGAAACTATGAATGCTCCAACACTGGAAGTTTTTAAGAAGAGACTGGACAGCCATTTGTCTGGAATGGTATAGGGTTTCCTACCTGAGCAGGAGGTTGGACTAGATGACCTCCAAGGTCCCTTCCAACTCTATCATTATTGTTCATCTCCAAAGTTGAAGACTCATGTTTGACCCCAAGAAAGGAAATTAAGCCACACAAATGACACCAGTATGATGTAACCCTCCATATAGAGCAAATAAGCCACGGTGGGAGGCAGATTTAGTTCAAATTCAAGAAGGTTTCCTGCCTGAGCAGGGGGTTGGACTAGATGACCTCCAAGGTCCCTTCCAACTTCATTATTATTATTATAAGACTATTGAGAGTGGTGAGGCAAGGACATCAGGTGAGAAGTTTTGGTCATGAAGCTCCCAGAGAAAGGAAGTCTAATTAATCTTGAGAATTCAAGACTGTCTCACCTTCTCTTTTTTCAAAGATGTTGTTATGTGGTTTAATTCATTTTTTTCAAAAAGTAAATAAATGAAGGTTAAGGTTCTTTACGACCGTGTCAAACTAAAAATTAAACCTCCACTCCATTTTCACAGATCAAAGTTGGATTTAAAAGAAAGTTTGGGCGTTTTTTTTTTTTTGAACTGGTAAAATTCTTACTTGAAGATGCAGGACTGTGAAAAATGGATTAACAATGTATTTTTTTTAAAAAAAACAAACCTGCCTACTGTTTTTTAATACCAGAAAACATCAATTTTGTATAATATTCTTGCTGTGTGACATTTTGGGACTTTATTTAAAATAGATGAAGGTCAAAACTGCAGCTTACCGCAATAAAATATAGCGTGCGATAAAGAAATATGAAAGCAATGTTCATCCCCCGTTTAATGGTATCTTCATAATTTCCGAGATGAAGAATTAGAATTTGAAATGAGTATCAGATACTTGAGGCGAAGAAATTGTAAGGTTTTTCAGACACATGAAAAAAAGTGAGAAATGAAGTAACTTTAGCATTCAGTTTTATGATCAAGAAGTTTAAAAAAAAAGTTAACTTTGGATACGTGCTTCTCGATCTTACAAATAATTTATTTCAACTAAACATAACCAGGACTTGTAGAGGAGATATTTTTTCCACTGTACTTATCCTATATATGAAAATCCCACTGAAATAGGGGCAAAAACATACCCAATACAGATAATCCTCAATTTACGAGGATTGAGCCCCAAAATTATGTTCCTAAGTGAGACATTTGTTAAGCGAGTCTTCCTAATGTTTTTTCCTAATGCTTTAACATAGCTGTGTCTTTTTCTGGGGTTGCATGTTGGCAGCCTTACCATCCCAACAAAAGGCATGCCTGATTTAAAAAATATTGACCTCAAGAGCTTTTTCAATCCAGATGGACCTCCAATCCCTTTTTCTCCTTCTCATCTGGATCCTTGCTCAGCCTAAAATGGATATTAAAACAGACCCAACTTTACGCAACGTGACCCACTTCCTTAAATGAAGAGACATACTCACCACCTCTCCACTTTTTGAAAGCTTTGCTTCTTTCTTCCAACATTTTAAATGGTAATGCTTAAAGCAGCGGTTCTCCACCTGTGGGTCAGGACCCCATTTGGGGTCCAACGGCCATTTCACAGGGGTCGCCAAACAACGCAGTCCGCCATTTTTCCCCCCTTTTCCTTAGCTGTGCTCCTCCCTTTTATTCTATTGGCTTTTCAAAGCCAATAGAATAGACTCTCTTGAATAGAGTCTAATTCTATTGGCTTTCAAAAGCCAATAGGAATTGTCCAGGCTGTCTCTGCCCTGCTGAGCCCGCCAAAAAGTCCCATTCTGCAAACGGTGCTGCACCAGTTGAGTAGTCCTCGACTTACGACCGGTTGAGTAGTCCTCAACTTACGACCGGTTGGGGGTCGCGACATTAAAAAGGTTGAGAACCACTGGCTTAAAGTGAGCTACAGTCAAAGAGCACTACGGGGGGGGGGGAAATAAAAAAAATCTGTTTATTTTCTTTTTGTTCTTTTTTTCCGCAGGTCCCACCGAAGGTCCTTTGCATCCTCTTTTAGGTACGTCAGTAAGTTATTTGTTTTGGCTTTTTTAGAGGGCAGTTCAAATTGAATTATTGCCTTTTTAAAATAATATCCCATTTGAAAACATTCACACAGGAGGTCAAATCGATCCATTTTTATTACGGTCACAGAGCAGTGTTACAAAGATAAAAACGTAAAAAAGCAATAGTAATCGTCAAAACGAAATAAAAGATCAGGCAAAATAATATATTGCAATTGGTGGTGGAATTGTAAGCGGGCGCTTAGAGTCTGCTAAATTTTGCATAAATTTGCACACGACTTATAACAGAATTTGGCCTCGTATAGAGAAACTACTTTGCACTGATCTAAGAAACTAATCAAGGAGAGAAACAACCTAGAACAAAGGAGAAAATTTCCTGACAGTGAGAACAATTAGCCAGTGGAACCACCTGCCTCCAGAAGCGGTGAATGCTCCAACACTGGAAGTGTTTAAGAAGAGACTGGACAGCCATTTGTCTGAAATGGTATAGGGTTTCCTGCCTGAGCAGGGGGTTGGACTAGATGACCTCCAAGGTCCCTTCCAACTTTATTATTATAAGAAGAGTCGTTCCACATAAAAGAGATCATTATTTGCCATATATTTTATTAGATAAGGTGTTCTAAATTGAGTCTGGGAGTTCTTATAGGTCAAAAAGAATGGGGAAAAAAACCCTGGGTGTATTTAATAATTGCATGGACGTGTATTCCAATAGGCTTGACCCCCACCCGCATTTACAACCACTCAAATCTCTTCCCTTCAGGTGCATAAAGTGAGCGTTGATAACGCAACAGGGGCTTGCAACCGTGTTTCTGGATTAATCCCAGATTGCACTGGAAAGCAGAACGGAGCTTTTCCCAGCCTGTTGTGGGTCCCCTAAAATGCTTCGCAAAAGAGAGAACAGATGAACCAGACAGATGGCTCTCTGACTCTCACAAATATGTTTGTGTTCATTTGTTTATGACTTTGGCCCCGTAGAGAGTGGGATTTCATTTTTTGGCAAGGGGGCCTGACCGTGTTGGCTGAGAAAGAAAACCTCACCAGGCTTACAACTCAAATGTATTTAAGTCGTTGGCTATGATGGAAATAATTCTAAGACAAAACGTGGGTTTTGGAAAAGGGGACGGCATGTCATTCTGTTTCCTTGTCTCTGAGAAACGAGATTGAAATGTATTTATTGCTGAGCTTCAGAAGCCCTTCCCAGGATGATAGCACAAGCTAACTCTCATCTCGTGTGAGGCCAGAAGCTCTGCAAGGGTTTCTGTGGTACGGGGGTGATGGATGGTGTCCCATCAAGCCATTTTTCAAGCCCTAAATAGATTTTTTCCCCTCTGGGAAAAATACTGCATTCTAACTACTCCTATGCCACTATGGCTTCTAGGGCATGGCACTATGGCATATTATAGCGTGATACTTCAGTATCTCTAAGTCACTGATTGTTCTGTCCCAGTCTACATGAGTCCTTGTTATGCTCACAAGGAGAAACCCCTCTTCCAAGAAACAGGCAGGAACTGCAAAAAAAACAAAAACCAATCGCCTTTTATTCTCACAGACCTGAGTCAATGTCCAAGGCGAACAAATACAGTCCACAGAAACTCGATCCTCAACACAAACGGTTGTCTTCGGCAACCAGCACCTCCCACACCTTCCCTTTTATTATTCAGCCAAGGCGTGGCTTCTTAATACCTTCTCCTTTGCCTTTGGAGCCGTCCCATTGCATTCCTCTGTCCTACTCGTTTCTCTTGCCTGCACATTCATGCATCCGGGATTTGTCCCAGCTGTTCTTCATCGCTGTCCAACTCAGACTCCCAGCACAGCTGTGTCTCAGCCTGAGCCCGAGTAGAGGGCCAGGCTCCTCATCCAATTGTAAGTCGTGGAGCTCCTCAGAGCCTTCCTCTGACTCTGATGTCACTCCAGGCCCCTCCTCCTCCTCCTCCGATTCCTCAGACTCAGCTGGCGGATCCACTGGCTGGCAAGGAATCACAACACTGATCAAAAATCATTATGGGGGTGATAGAAGAAAGAAAATTAATAATAGAAGGCAAGAGCTAATTGTTGCTGTTCATTTCCAAACCGGGCATCTGAAGCGATGTTATTTTGGGGTGGTGGTCCATAAATGGTTTTTTAAATCCTCAAAATCTCTGTTTAGGGAAGTCAGCTTTCATTCCACAGCTTCAGACAGACACAGTTCTCTCGATCAGGGGGCTGTGGGCCGCAGCCCACTACCAGCCCATGGCCTGCTGGCCATCGGGCCATGGGGCAGGCTGGCCAGTATGCGCACACATGTGCGCATGCACTCATCCCCACTCGCGCTAGCGCCGCAGCCATGCAGCCTAAAGGGGGCTCAGCGTGACCTAAACGGGGCTTGCTGTGGCCTAAACAGCGTTCCGTGCGGCCTAAACGGGGCAGGGCTACCAAGTGTCACGTGGGCACTAGCGCTGTCCTGTTTGTGTCACGGGCGTGCACGTAAAATGCTTCCCCTTCTCTTTCCCTCCGGTCCCGCCAGTCAAGAAAGGTTGGGGACCTCTGCTGCAGATGGCACGGATTGGATCCAGTAGAATTTACATGTAAATAAATTTTTCCTCACGGAGGAGAATATTACCAACTCAGGGTCAAAATGCAAAATGTCCTTGGTGGTCTCTGACCTCGGCTGTTTTCTTGCAGACATTTCATTACCGTACTTGGTAACATCATCAACCAAGCTCAGAGAGCACGAAGGACCTCGCAAACGATCCTCAGTTCTACAGGAAAGGCTGAAAGGAAAATAGCAGGGTGCTCGGCAATTCTTCCTATTCATATTTAACATTCATATTCAGGGCTTCCTAGTCGAAATCCGAAAGGTGCCTCAGAGTAAGCCGAGGTCCACAGGGGACAACTTTTTGTACTCTTAGAGCCAACAATATCTTTCTTTATGGAAAGGCACAACAAGGGCACAGCTACGGGATTCCAGGAAAATAATTGTAGTCGGTAAATCAATTAGTCAGTTACGTAGATTCCTCTCCATAAATTAAAGCTTCTTTTCATCTTTGAAAAGCTTCACAAGCCTAAAATAGAAGGGTTGTGGTTTTTTTTCCCCCCAAGAAATGCTGGGTACTTGAGCTGCTATCTTCTCTTTGAACTGCATCCTCATCTCATAAGGATTTAAATAAGAGATATTAGGCACGCTGGACAAATTTAATTTAATTTGTCTCGATTAAATTTGTTCTTTTTTCTTCATTTCAGCTGAGATGCACAGCAACAGCATCATATTACGGGATGACTTTGACTCTTACCACTTACAAGGATTGAATCCTACGATGTGGTAAGTTTGGCTGCGTTTTTAGATTTATTTGGCAGAAACATCCAGTTTTGGTCACCACGATGTAAAAAAGATGCTGAGACTCTAGAAAGAGAACAGAGAAGAGCAACCAAGAGGATCAGGGGATGATTGGAGGCTAAAACATATAAGGAACGGTTGCTGGAATTAGGTATGTCTAGTTTAATGAAGAGAAGGACGAGGGGGGACATGATAGCAGCGTTCCAGTATCTCAGGGGCTGCCCCAAAGAAGAGGGAGTCAAGCTATTCTCCAAAGGTGGAACAAGAAGCAAAGGATGGAGACTAACCAAGGAGAGAAGCAACCTAGAAATAAGGAGAAACCTCCTGACAGGGAGAACAATTAACCAGTGGAACAACCTGCCTCCAGAAGTTGTGAATGCTCCAACACTGGAAGTTTTTAAGAAGAGACTGGACAGCCATTTGTCTGAAATGGTGTAGGGTTCCTGCCTGAGCAGGGGGTTGGATTAGATGACCTCCAAGGTCCCTTCCAACTTTATTATTATTATTAAGGAAGGAAGGAAGGAAGGAAGGAAGGAAGGAAGGAAGGAAGGAAGGAAGGAAGGAAGGTGGAAGCGAGGGAAGGAAGGAAGGTGGAAGAGAAGGAAGGAGGGAGGGAAGGAAGAAAGGAAGGAAGGAGGGAGGGAAGGAAGGTGGAAGAGAGGGAAGGAAGGAAGGGAGAGAAGAAAGTAGGGAGGGAAGGAAGGAAGGAAGGAGGGAGGGAGGGAAGGAAGGAAGGAAGGGGAGGGAAGGAAGGAAGGTGGAAGAGAGGGAAGGAAGGAAGGAAGGAAGGAAGGAAGGAAGGAAGGAAGGAAGGAAGGAAGGATAAAATGGCAGGATGGAAAGTGATTTTGACCCATGACTAACCAACGGATTTAACCCATTTTCAAAATGTGTTGAGCTTTGCTGCTCAATGGATATAAAACTTCACTCTGTCCAGACCTTCTTGAACAGTTTCTTGATTTCAGTACAGGAGAAGCTCTTTCCCATAGCCCTGAGCTTTGGGTAAATAAATGTTTCCTTCATGGACATTGTTTTTAACGCCAGCATATCTACAGCCGCCTAGCCTTGGATAGTCCTTTGGCGATCTCTCTTGATGCCATCTGTTGCAGGGGCATCGTGCCTCTTTATTAACCGATCAAGGTTTTTCCGCAGAGCTTTCTGTGTCTAGTAGCTGTTTGTGCAATCATTTCAGCCGAGTCTTGTTTAATCTCTGCCTAAGTCCCAGAACCTCGTGCACTTCAGTAGATGCTTTTGGGAAAGCAAAATATGCTTTCTTATCTCAAGGCCTGCAACAAAAGCCATTGAATAATCGCTTGCTCCTGTCAAGCTTCATACAGATGGCAAGGATCAAGGAAGCAAGGATTAAACAATACACTCTATTAAAGTTCTATAATGCTGGCTTAGGGGAAAATCTGGAATCTTGAAAAGCACAAGCAGCATATCCAACTTTAATTGACCAGTGAGTTCATTAAGACGGAATCTCTTGAAGGCTTGTGTTATGAATTACTGTATTTCTTGCCAGCTGGACTGAGTTGCTGCTTGGGAGTTAAGCAACTACTGTAACTAACTGGACTGAGTTGCTGTTTATGAGATAAGCAACTAACAGACTCTCTTCCTATCTCTCCCTTACGTCTAACACTCTGTTCATTACACTCCCAGGCTCCCCTTACCATTAATTAGCAGAACACCTTCTGCTGAGGAACCAACCAGTCAAAAAATCAGTTGTCTCCTATTTGTATCGTTGTCCTCAAGTTCATCCTTTCATTCCAACCAAACCAAGGGCGGATGTCTGGTCTAACTAAACCACAAGGGGCAAACATGGCGTGCGGACAAGATTTTTCTGGAAGATAATCAACATGACAAAACCCCTTTAAGAAAGAAATCTAACTTGTATCACTGTGTATGTAGCTGCAAAGCCAAGTGTATTTTTGCTCTAGCATTAGGCGAGCTTTAATAATTAAGCCAAACCACACAGAAACACACGTCTGATTGTTAAGATGTCAGATGGATCGCTAGCATTGAGTCACTCATCAGTCATGGAAGCACGTGGGTTAACTTTACACCAGTCATCCTTCCTTCTCTCAATCTTCCTCACAAGGTTTGTTTTGAGGGTGAAACTGGAGTTTTATATAAGCCACGTAATCTGTTATATTTTAAACCTGGATATATTGTATAGAATAGAATAGAGGAATGAAGAATAGAATGGAATGGAATGGAATGGAATGGAATGGAATGGAATGGAATAGAATAGAATAGAATAGAATAGAATAGAATAGAATAGAATAGAATAGAATAGAATAGAATAGAATAGAATAGAATAGAATAGAATAGAATAGAATAGAATATAGAAATATTCTATAGCAATGAAGCATAGAATTGAATGGAATAGAATAGAATAGTAGAATAGAATAGAATAGAATAGAATAGAATAGAATAGAATAGAATAGAATAGAATAGAATAGAGGAATATTCTATAGGAATGAAGCATAGAATGGAATGGAATGGAATAGAATAGAATAGAATAGAATAGAATAGAATAGAATAGAATAGAATAGAATAGAATAGAATAGAATAGAATAGAATAGAATAGAATAGAATAGAGGAATATTCTATAGGAATGAAGCATAGAATGGAATGGAATGGAATGGAATGGAATGGAATGGAATAGAATAGAATAGAATACAATAGGATAAAATTTAGGAATGAAGAATAGAACAAAACAGAATAGAATAGATAATAAGATAACCTTTATTGTCCGTTTTATATTGTGGGCACAATGGCACATATCAAAAATGAAATTTAGTTGCCCGCTGTCAAGGTGAAACACATACATGACATACACCTAAACATACTATGAACAATATATGTATAGATCCACATCCCTATATATACGTAGCAATAAATATTAAATATTGTCCATCTTGAATATATAACGGAAGGAGGAAGCTTTATTATCTTTATTGTCATTGTGTAACTCACAATGAAATTAAGTGCTGTCCACAGTGCACACTACACACAAATAAAAACCACAAATAAGAACATACATTACATACACACATCCTTCACATTCTATTCAACATTGCGCTGCCCCTAATATCGCACTTCAATGTTGCACTGTACAGTGGTATTTAATATAGTTACAGCTCTGGGATAAAAACTATTTTCCAGCCTATTTGTCACATCACGTAGTAGACAATAATTTGTTCCTCAGCTTAAGACTTTTAAGCAGAATATCCCCTTTGAAGCAACGTGGCGCTCAAGACAACTCAAGACTCTCCTCCAGTGATGGAGCATCCACAGCTTCTGAATGGCTTGCCTCCAGAAGCTGTGGGTTCTCCGTCACTGGAGGTTTTCAAGAAGAGCCTGGGCAGCCATTGGTCTGGGATGGTCTAAGCAAGGTCTCCTGCCTGAGCAGGGGGTTGGACTAGATGACCTCCAAGATCCCTTCCAACTCTGTTATTCTGTATACTACCTTCTTCCGCCGTGCTTCCAACTCACTTGAATTCTTTTACTTGCAGGTTTGAATGCAGCAACTGTGAGGTTGGAGACCAATGTGGTGTCATCATGCACGGCAGTGCTGTCACATTCTGCGAACCGTACGGGCCCAGAGAATTAGTAAGTCTCTGCTAATCTGACTGGTTTATGAGGTCTCGCTCTTTGAATATCCTACTTGGTGGTCAAAGCTCATTTGTCTTGCCTTCCTCTTTACGCTGACCGTTTCCTTTAAATCAGGGGTCTTCAAACCTGGCCCTTTTATGACTCATGGACTTCAACTCCCAGAATTCCTGAGCCAGCCACGCTGAGGGGAAAGGGAGAGGTTTCCAAGTTGAGCCATGCTGGCTCAGGAATTCTGGGAGTTGAAGTCCACAAGTCAGAAAGCGGCCTAGTTTGAAGGCCCCTCCCAGAATTCCTCAGCCAGGCACGTTGGCTGAGGAATTCTGGGAGTTGAAGTCCACAAATCATAAAAGGGCCAAGTTTGAAGACCCCTGATTTAAATCTTATTGCCTTCTGCATTCCTTGTAAATATATCTTTGTTTTTCTGAAAGAAAGGTCATAAAATGGGGTCAGCTCATAGCAACTGTCTCATTTAGCAACATAAATTTTGGGCTCAAGTGGTCATAACTCAAGGACTCCCTGTATAGACCCACATTCGTTGAGTTTGCTCAGCATATGCAACAAACTTTGTGTTAAAACCAAGGAAGTGGAACTTTGGTGAATATATTAAATGAAGGAACGGTAGTAAAATGATTGTATTTTCCCATCCAAGGTTATTGCAGGGCTGGAAATACATTAGCAGAGGCAGTTTTAGTGGCTTGGGTTGACATCTCCTGTTAATTCATAGCAGTCAGCTGGGAGGGGAGGACCATGGTGTAATGATTTGCATTCAATATTTAACGTCCTGGTTCTTCTAAATTAAAAGATCTCAGAAAATGTTCCATCCTAGATGAAATGGACAATAATTCTTAAATTGGGTCTGTGGCAGTGCCAGGATTTGCCTCCTGGCCCAATTTTTGAAGAGCAAAAATTAAACTGACTTATTTCCTTGCTCGTGTTCTCAATGATCCATGGTTAAATAGTCTCTCCATAATGTTGGTTGGTTTCATTTTATGTGACATTTTTAACCTTGTACGGCCCTTTTTTTTTTCTGCCTTGCAATACCTAAATATAATCTCCTCTCCTTCGGTGTTTTTTTTTTAAATAAATCAGTTTGCCTTAATGTCACCAGATTTATTAGCAAGGCTTAAGTAAAAAGTGTTCCACTTGCTTAATTTTTGCACTTCATAAGTGCTTCCTCACAATAAGTATTTCTTACTATTCTTCTTCTTCTTCTTGTGCCATATCCGTTATCGGACGTTGGCGATCATGTTGGCGATCCTGTTTTTATCAGCAGCCGCACGAAAAAGGGCTGCTGAGTTTTGTCCAAACCAGTCCCTTAGATTTTGAAGCCACGATGTTCTTCTTCTGCCTGGACCTCGTTTGCCTTCAATCTTTCCCTGGAGGATTAAACGGAGTATGCCATATTTTTCTGGGTGTCGCATTCCATGTCCGAAATATTCTAATTTTCGTTTTTTAAATTGTTTTGATGATTTTCCTTGGCTTTCCCAGGCGGCTTATCACCTCCTCATTTCTGATCTTGTCAACCCAGCTTATATGTAACAGCCGCCTGTCAATCCACATTTCAAATGCTTCTAGTCTCTTCAGGTGGCCTTCTGTCAGAGACCAACTCTCTACTCCATACATACACACATACACAAATTATATGAATTTGTTAGAAATTGTTTGTAGGAAATTCTAGCAAGGAGATGGTTTTGGACCCATGGAGTGAAGGTACTCATGTTTCCTTATCTGCTCATGAAGATGCCCCACTAATCATTACTTTGTTGCATCTTCATGATGTTGCCTTAGGTCTTATCTAATTCATACACGAGTGTCGAGTGCGAAAAACCAGGTCCACAAGTGAAGGTCCAGTTAAACCGATTTATTGCTAAACACCTATGCGCGGGAATCTTCTCAACTAACAGCAATTGCTTGGGGTTAGCTAAGTCTCAAAGGAATTCAAGGGAGCTTGGACTTGGTTCATTTGTGGCGATGTAAGAAGGATTCTAGGCCGATCCCTCTTTTGACTCCACCTTCTACAACAAGGCAGCGTAAACCTTTTTTTTTTTGAGTGGGGGGGTTCTTTGAGTCAATATTGACTCCTGGTAATATAACTACCTGGCCTGGTCCCTTGGCATTTTAGACGTGGTTTGCCTTTGCCTGCTTCCTAGGGCTGAGAGAGTGACTGGCTCAAAAGTCCCCAACCTGGATGATGCAATAATAGGAATGACTCAGCAGGTGTGTGTGTCCCTTTAAGAGTCTGAGTATAAAAGGGAAGTTTTTTTGCTGGAGTCTTTCTCTCTCATCCTTTGACTGCTGCGTATTGGAGTTTGCTGTTTCACCACGTGTATGTATTTTGTTTCTAGTGTGTATTTGTAGATAGTGCGTGATAAACCACCATTTAAATACAAACCACGGTGTACTGTATTTACTCCTGGGTTTCCTCAGCGCAATAAGACTGTGCATGCTGTGACAAAATTTCTCTTCCTCTTCCTCTCAGTCCAACACTGAAAGACAGAAAAGACAGTATTCTAGTGAGGGAAGAAGAACATCCTGAACATAAGGGAGGAATAAGTGTCTAAGTGCCCTTAGAGATTGAAATCCCTAATTGGTTTTCTCCAAGCTGCTCAGTGACAGTTGGGGAATTTCTAAGCATTTGCTTCTGGCTCTAAATTCACTTTCAGGCAAAGTTCCAGGCAGGGCTTCATAGCTCTAAAGCAGGACTTTTCAACCTTTTCACCCATTGTACCATTTTTAGGATATGGCAATATCCGAGTACCACCAGTCGCCTAGCAAGGTGTCAAAAACTTGATGACCAAAAAAGAAAAAAGTGATAAAGTACAGGTAGTCCTCGACTTACAACAGTTCACTTAGTGACTGTTCGAAGTTACAATGGTACTAAAAAATGCCCCCCCCCCAAGGCACAGCCAAGCAAGACACCTGCCTGCCCACCTGGCCTCGCTCTTCCTCCTGTCCGAGGTTTTCATTGTTGTGAGCATTTCTGTTGAGGATTGGCAGCGGAGGTGGGTGGGGGGGCTGTTTGGTTTTTATTCCCCCCATCTACTGGGTGGTTGCAGCAGGTTTTGGTCACTTCACATGACCCTGGGACACTGTGACCGTCATAAATATGAATCCGTTGCCAAGCATCTGAATGTAAATCACAAGACCCTGGAGATGCTGCAACATTCCAGCTGATTGGTGCTTCTTCTGGGCTCAGCAGAAGCGCCAGGATCAGTGCCGAGCTCCAGCTGAAGTCCCGTGCTGATCCTGGCGCTTCCACTGAGCCCTGACAGACCCGAAGAAGCGCCAATCAGCTGGAAAGCGGCACTGATCCTGGCGCTTCCGCTGAGCCCTGACAGCCCTGCATTTCCAGCCGTCTCTCGCTCAGGCTTGTGCGGTGCTGCCACCGGTTCAGCTCATTCCCCTCCCCTGCTACCACTTTTCTAGGATGGTCACGTACCACCTGCCAGGTGCCACTGTACCACAGGTGGTACCCGTACCACTGGTTGAAAAGCCCTGCTCTAAAGAAGTCAATAGGGAATAAGTCGTAAATGTCTAGAACTGGAGCTCCTGTTCTTTTGTGGTTGTGAAGGTACCAGGGCTCTCCAACCTTGGCAACTTGAAAGACTTGTGGACGTCAATTCCCAGAACTCCCATGCTGGCTGAGGAATTCTGGGAATTAAGGTCCACAAGTCTTAAAAATCGCCAAGGTTGGAGACCCCTGGATTATATGTAACGATTTTGTAATCTTACCAAAGACCCTGTAGGCTGAAGTGTTTCTGAGATGGTTCTCCTTGAGTTCCTCCTTCCTTGGACCTTGATGTCCACAGAGTCACAGAGCAACATATAAATTGATGCAGCAAATGAAAGTCCCATGGTCCAGGGGTGTCGAATTCAATTTCATTGAGGGCCGTATCAGCATTGCGGTTGCCCTCGGGGGGCCGGATGAGTGCGGCCTACTGGGTGGGCGTGGATGGAGTGGGTGTGGCCTACTGGGTGGGTGTGGCCAGCTCTACATCATTCGCGTCAAGGTTACCTGTGGGGGCCTGGGCAGGAATGGGACAGATCTGAGGGTCTCTGGCAGAAGGGGGTGGGACCAGGGCAGAACCCATCAAGCCGTTGGCGAGGGCCGTTTGCTGGCCACTTCCAGGCGATGAAGCATTTCTTGATTTCTCATAAAGGGTGACACCTCCCCAGCATGCACTCAGGTGATGGGGCCGACATGGCAGGGGCTGGTTCCTCGCTGTTTCCAAAGGGCCTTGTGGAGCTAAGACTGACTGCGTTTCAGCATAGATGGCCACCCCAAAATTGTACATTGTATGTGGGTGTGCACCAAGGTACACCCACGTGTCACCTATCCTCCGCGAGCTGCACTGGCTTCCTGTGGGTCTCCGGACGCAATTCAAGGTGTTGGTTGTCACCTTTAAAGCTCTTCATGGCTTAGGACCAGGTTACTTACAGGACCGCATACTGCCGCATAGTTCCCAGAGACCGGTGAGGTCCCACAGATTGGGCCTCCTTCAGGTCCCGTCGGCCAGACAATGTCGGATGGCAGGCCCTCGGGGAAGGGCCTTTTCTGTGGCGACTCCGATGTGGTGGAATCAACTTCCCCCCGAGATTCGAACTACTCCCACCTTGCCGGCCTTCAAGAAAGCTATTAAAACTCTCCTGTTCCGGCAGGCCTGGGGTTGATGTCCCCGGGGGGGGGGGCGGGACACGATTGGGACATGCTGTGTGAATGTATTCATTTTTAATTGTTATATTGTTGTTTTAATTTTGTACGCTGCCCTGAGTCCCTAGGGATTGGGCGGCATATAAATGTTATTAATAAATAAATAAATACATTGGCTCCCAGCTCGCCTGAGGCAGGGCCAAGGCAGCGGGGGCCGTTCCCTCACTGTTTCCAGGATGGCTTCGCGGGCCACACGAAACCACTTTGCGGGCCACATCCGGCCCCCGGGCCTTGTGTTTGACATGTCTGCCATAGTCAGTGAACAGAGTTGGATCAGCGATAGCTTGGTTACAGAGAATATGTCTCGCGATACGGCTGCACATGTGACCCTTCCTTTCTTCATCGGTAATTCAAGTTATTTCTAGGTTTTAAAACTGGTGTGATAAAACAGTCATTGCCAAAAGGTTCAAGGAAGACACAATGTCAGGCCCAGCAAAATCCAATCCCGTACAACTCTTTATTTGCTTGCAGTTGATAGACAGAATCTTGCGAGATTAAACCTATACTTTCCTAACCTGCTAAATACTGTTTATCCTGGGAGATTCTAGAACAAACTTGGCCCTTTGATGACTCGTGGACTTCAACTCCCAGAATTCCTCAACCAGCATGCCTGGCTGAGGAATTCTGGGAGCTGAAGTCCACAAGTCATCAAAGGGCCAAGTTTGAAGACCCCTTTTCTAGAATGTGACTTACCTGAATTACCTTGAAGGGTTAACAACAGGATACTGACTAAGGGATAAAGATTCCAGTTTTATGTTCCGTAAAGGTTTAGCACCTAATGAATTTGATGGGTCAATTCAACAATTCTCTCCCCTCCCTTTTTTTTCTTCTTCTGTAGATTACCACTGACCTTAACACGACAACGGCTTCCGTGCTCCAGTTTTCAATAGGTGAGTTTTTGCAATGACTTTAATTAAAAGGCAAGAGAAATGCAACTCAAGTTTATTTCGGAGTTTTATGGCATTTTTGTATTTGTACAAAATACAAGAATGGAATAGAATAGACATAGAATAGAATAGAATAGAATAGAGAATAGAGAATAGAAAATAGAAAATAGAATAGAATATATGGAATGGAATGGAATGGAATGGAATAGAATAGAATAGAATAGAATAGAATAGAATAGAATAGAATAGAATAGAATAGAATAGAATAGAATAGAATAGAATAGAATAGAATAGATCAGACAGAGAACAGAATAGAACAGACAGAGAATCGAATCAAATCGAATAGAATAGAATAGAACAGACAGAGAATAGAATAGAATAGAATAGAATAGAAAATAATGGGATGGAATGGGATGGAATGGAATGGAATGGAAAATAGAGAATGGAATGGAATGGAATGGAATGGAATAGAATAGAATAGAATAGAATAGAATAGAAGAGTTGGAAGGGACCTTGGAGGTCTTCTAGTCCAACCCCCGGCTCAGGCAAGAGACCCTATAACATTTCAGACAAATATTTGTCCAGTCTCTTCTGGAAAACCTCTAGTGATGAAGCATTCACAGCTTCTGGAGGCAGGTTGTTCCACTGGTTAATTGTTCTCACTGTCAGGAAGTTTCTCCTTAGTTCCAGGTTGCTTCTCTCCTTGATTAGTTTCTATCTGTTGCTTCTTGTCCTGCCTTTAGGAGCTTTGGAGAATAGCTCCACTCCCTCTTTGTGTCACCTCCTCAAATATTGGAACACGGCTATCATCAACACAAATAGGGAAAAAAAACAGTTTTTGAGCAAATGTTTTGATTGTCTGTGGGAAATTAACCATTTGACTGTCAAGATAACTCAAGAATGAAGAAGCAATGTGGATGCGGAATTCTAGAAATGTACTTGTAAATTTAATTCTCATTTTTAACAGCCAATTATTCCAGCTGAGTCTTTCTCAGTGGGATTGTGATTCTACAGTGGAGAAATTTATTGGAAATGAACATGATGAGATTAAGCCCCTACTTTGAATTAAATGCAAGATTCAGAAGGTCCCAGGAATGTATTTTACAGTTGTGTTTTACTTTGATTTGTTTTATTAGTGTTTTTAAAATAAGGTCTCAGGTAAATAATAGCTGTGGCCTTTTAGCTGAGCTGTTACTTCCATAGTGAGTTCTAGTGCTTATTTTTATTGTTTCCATAATAACTAGCTGACAACAGCGATCTAAATGAGTTTTTTATTTTTTTATTATTTTTCGTGTTGAGATACACTGTATATATATGTATATAAGACCTTGAGTGGTTTTTTTTGTTTTGTTTTTTATGCACCCTGTCGGCCCAAATATGGGAAAAAGAAATCTTTTGGGCCGACAGGGTGCATTAAAAAAAAATATTCAAGGTAATTCTCCTCCCCTGTCTCTTCCCTCCCTGACACTGCTGACAAAGTGAGAAAGAGCCTGTGGCCTAGAGGTCAATACAGCTGCCTAACGTGCAAGCAGCCCAGGTTCGAATCTCAAAAGGGTATGTCTGGCTGATGAGAGCTAATTAGCTCGAAATAGCTATTCCATTCTCCCTTAATTCTTTGTTAGCAATCCAAAAATTTTTACATACATACATACATACATGTATATTTGTTTCCTGAGGTTTCCGTGGGTATTTGTATGTAGGTCTTTGGTTATTCGGGTTTTCTCCCGCGTCAGATTGGAAGTGTCTTGGCGACGTTTCGACAAAGTCCCATTCGTCATCTTCAGGCTGGTGTTTTGGGCTTCGTGCTTCTAGGAGCAATGTGTGATCGTAGCTGTTTCTTCCTTTTAAACCTATATTAGTTATATATTAGTTATATTGTTTAGAGTTATATATATATTACACATCTATACAGTCCTATAAAATTTCTACTCAAGCTGAGCAGCTACAGAAATAACTTCTATCAAAACCTATAGCCCTGCACTTAGCTGTTCCTACCTGAAGCAACTGTAAATCTGTTGAATTGTCCAAGAACACAAGTAACGAAAGGATTGTGTTAATTTATAGTCAAGAGCACATTCCACGGAGTTCTCATAATGCAGTCAAGATAAATGAAGGCTGAAAGGAGTCCAAATCTCGTAAATTTATTTACTATTACATCTCTATCTTGCATTGTTCCATAGATTTCAGAACAGCAAGGCAAGGCAAGGCAAGGCAAGGCAGGGCAGGGCAGGGCAGGGCAGGGCAAGGGCAAGGCAACCCAACCCAACCCAACCCAACCCACCCAACCCAGAATTTTGCAGGAATGCTGGAGAAGCAAGTACTTGGAGTCAACGTGACTGATCATCTGTTCTTTAGCTCTGTTGCGTGCTGTCTACTCGTCAAAGCATCTAATGCTCTTTCTCTTGTGATAGCAATAGATTGTTTGTTGGAAACCCATGGGCAACAGCTGAATTCGCCACCGTCCCCCCTTCCCCTCCCCCCCAGGCCGTTTAGCTCTTTCACTGCCCAAATGCCCAATGTGAATCAAGTAATCTGATTGGGAGAAAACGGATAACGGTAAAGGATTGAACAGTGAGAAAATGGCCCATATTGCCTCTTAACTCCAAAAGCTTCTTAGAGGCTGGGTTTGAAAGGATAACTTCCCCGAAACAATTTTATTAAATGTGTTTTGGGTGCTCTTTCAAGGATGAATATCAACAGGCTATGTTGCTGTTGTTCCCTGATATTGGATAGAGGTAGCGATGAGCTATTTCTATTAATTAATTTGGATGCACTTGCTATATATGAAATCATTAAGTTTAAAGGACAAGTAGAGGCAATTTGTATAATTATGATGGCCCTTCCTTCCTTCCTTCCTTTCTTCTTTCCTTCCTCCCTCCCTCCTCTTCCTTCCTTCTTTCCTCCCCTTCCTTCCTTCCTCCCCTTCCTTCTTTCCTCCCCTTCCTTCCTTCCTTCCTTCCTTCCTTCTCTCCCTCCCCTTCCTTCCTTCCTTCCTTCCTTCTCTCCCTCCTTCCTTCCTTCCTCCCCTTCCTTCCTTCTTTACTCCCCTTCCTTCCTTCCTTCCTTCTTTACTCACCTTCCTTCCTTTTCCCCCTTCCTTCCTTCCTTCCTTCTTTCCTCCCCTTCCTTCCTTCCTTCCTTCCTTCTCTCCCTCCCTCCTCCCCTTCCTTCCTTCCTTCCCTCCCTCCTTCCCTCCTCCCCTTCCTTCCTTCCTCCCCTTCCTTCCTTCTCTCCCTCCTCCCCTTCCTTTCTTTCTTCCTTCCTTCCTTCCTTCCTTTCTTTCTTTCTTCCTTCCTTCCTTCCTTCCTTCCTTCCTTCCAAATCCAGAATGGAGGTTCCACCTTGATTTAATGTCAGATAAATCCACGCCTCCCTTTTTACAGAGGTCTCTATGCTCAGAACTGCTATCCTGTGCAATGGGATTCCTCCTAATTAAGATATTTAAAAGTAGGACCTTTGGGAACTTCCCAGCCAAAAATTTTAATTGCACAGTTTAGGATTGAAATAAGTCGCTGGAGAGCTCTAAAGCTTAGCTGCCGTGAAATATTAGCATAGTTCATTAGCTAAATCATCTTTGCTTTACACTCTGTAAAAACAAAGTGCTTTCCTTAGTTCTCGTCCTCACCTTCCCCAAGCATGATAAAGGATGGAGTAAGGATTGAGCTGAAGACATTATTAAGGACAGAACAGGTAGACGTAAGAGAAGAGGGTAAAGGCTCCACCAGTTGGACATAAACTCTTTCAATGTAGAGGTGTTTTTGTTGGCAGAATTATAAGGCAGTTTTCTGCACGGATCTTGTGGTTTGTAGAGATACATACAGGTTTGCAATTCATAGGAGCAGTTTCAATCTCTAGGATTTAGAAAACTGAAGGAATAAGATACAGGTAGTCCTGGACTTAGGACCACTACCGAGCCCCAAATTTTTGTTACTAAGCAAAATGTTTGTTAAGTGAATCTGGCTTCCCCATTGACGTTGCTTGTCAGAAGGTCACAAAAACGGATCCCGTGATCCCGGGACACTGCAACCGTCATAAATACATGCCAGTTGCCAAGTGTCCAAGTTTTGATCATATGACCATGAGGATGCTGCAATGGTTATATGTAAGAAACAGTCAAAAGTCATTTTTCCAGTTTCTTTGTAGCTTTGAAGAGCAATTATTTTCTATTCTGTTCTGTTCTGTTCTTTCCATATTCTGTTCTGTTTCTATTCTATTCTATTCTATTCTATTCTTTATTTCTAACTATTCTATTCTATTCTCCAATTTCTATTCTATTCTATTCTTTATTTCTAACTATTCTATTCTATTCTTTATTTCTAACTCTATTCTGTTCTATTCCATTCCTATTCTATTCTATTCTATTCTATTCTATTCTATTCTATTCTATTCTTTCCATATTCTGTTCTATTCTATTCTATTCTATTCCATTCCTATTCTATTCCATTCCATTCCATTCCATTCCATTCCTATTCTGTTCTATTCTATTCTATTCTATTCTATTCTATTCTATTCTATTCTATTCTATTCTATTCTATTCTATTCTATTCTATTCTTTCCGTGTTCTGTTCTGTTCTATTCTATTCTATTCTATTCTATTCTATTCTATTCTATTCTATTCTATTCTATTCTTTATTTCTAACTATTCTATTCTATTCTCCAATTTCTATTCTATTCTATTCTTTATTTCTAACTATTCTATTCTATTCTTTATTTCTAACTCCATTCTGTTCTATTCTATTCCATTCCATTCCATTGTATTGTATTGTATTGTATTCTGTTCCATTCCTATTCTATTCTATTCTATTCTATTCTATTCTATTCTATTCTATTCTATTCTATTCTGTTCTTTCCATATTCTGTTCTGTTCTATTCTATTCTATTCCATATATTCTGTTCTGCTCTCTTCTGTTCTGGATTAAACAATGTGGTTTATGAAACCCCAGATGATATAATTACAGGATTTTACAGGTATTTGTGGCAAAACTCTAAAATATCATTTCCCTACTGAAGTTCTCCTTGTTCAACAAGACCAAGGCATGCCAGAATTTAGTTCTCTAAACTCCTGAGAAGGCAACTTTCTCTAGTTATTCTGAGAACTTTATACAATTGCTTTATAAAATCAGTTCCTTTACAGATAAATGCTGCCAGAACAAGACAAATGATCAAATTTTAAACAATTTTACTGCCCAGTAGTCCAATACACTGCAAGTCTATTAAGTTTGGAAAGATGTGTTTAGGGTTTTGAGTTCCTCTGTATTTGAAATGTATATATGACAACAGATGCCGTCCAATTAAAGAGATGTTCGCCAATAAACAAAAAACGGTATATAAAATGTTTTTCTTATTTTATTTGTTTTTAATACTAGAAGAAACTAACAGCTGTGTCAGAAAAAAATATATAGGTTAGTGGCAGTTGTTAGTCAAATTATTTTTGAGAGCTTAATTGGGAATGCAATGTACCCGTGTTGATGCAACATTAATTAATCACCATGCCATTGTTTCGTTAGCTGCACGAAGATGTTAAGGCATATTGTACAAGCTGGCAAGGGGTGGAATATTTTATTTTTAACTTCATTAAAATTTTCTTTTTTAAGTCACACGATAAATATGGATGGGAAACAAAGGAAAAAAGGTGTTATAACACTTTCTGGTGTTTTTCCAGAGATTTATTTTTAGATCTAGAAATAATTGCTAGAATTAAGCAAAAGTTATTTCTTTACATCTCTGCTATTTTGCAACCAATTCACTGAATATTTTCTATTGAACATAATAACAGGCAACTTTAGGCTATAAGGCACAATCAACTGATACTTCAAAAACAAGGACCTTCTCGTGTGTTTTTTTAATATTGCCGTGGAAATTATTTGGAGTGACTAAGTATAGTATTAGGAGCATTATTTTTATGAAGCCCATGCTCTTGTTTGTCTTAAAGCTTAATTGGGAAATGTTAGAATACAGATTCTGTTGTGTTTTGCCAAAATGCTCATATCCTTTCTCTCCTATGTTATGTAGAATATTACAAATCTGGCCTCTTTCTCTGCCGCAGATATTGCGATAGGGAATCACACAGCATCGCATTTGTTGTGATTCCAAACGAAAATTACGCTTGCTGTAATCCAGCAAAGCCTTTTTATGGGGTTAGGCAAAACCTTGGGGAAAAAACAAGTACTTCAGCAAAGATACAAAGCATTCCTTTTTTTTTGAAAGGTTAAATTAACTGTATATCCTATACAAGGTTTATAGGGCTGCTTTGGAAGGTGTGTGGGCCGTCTCTAATTGCACAGTCCCATCCCATGGGAAGCTGGCATCTTCCCTTTATTGGAAAATTTAAATTCATCAAATATATGTTCACAGTGGAATCACCATCTGGTCTAACTCCTTGACCTAGAGGACAAAGAGGTCATATTTCTTTTCTGACTGCAGCATGCGGAGAGGTTACCGTGATTCTTTCAGAATGCAGAATTTTTCCTGGTAGAATTCTCCTGGTTGATAAGCCAACTTCCGAATAAGGGGTGACGTGATAGCAGTCTTCCAATATCTCAGGGGCTGCCCCAAAGAAGAGGGAGTCAAGTTATTCTCCAAAGCACCTGAAGGCAGGACGAGAAGCAACGGATGGAAACTCACCAAGGAGAGAAGCAACCTAGAACTAAGGAGAAATTTCCTGAGAATTAAAACAATTAATCAGTGGAACAAACTGCCTCCAGGAGTTGTGTGTGCTCCAACACTGGAAGTTTTTAAGAAGAGACTGGACAGCCATTTGTCTGAAATGGTCTAGGTTTCCTGCCTGAGCTGAGGGTTAGACTAGAAGACCTCCAAAGTCCCTTCCAACTTCTTCTTCTTCTTCTTCTTCTTCTTCTTCTTCTTCTTCTTCTTCTTCTTCTTCTTCTTCTTCTTCTTCTCCTTCGCCTTCTTCTCCTTCTTCGCCTTCGCCATCATCATCATCATCATTTTGTGAACTCTATAGTTTCCACTTTCCATTATCTATTCAAGATGGAACAGTGATTAATATTTATATCTTATTTATATGTAAGGGTGCAGCTTTATGTGTATGTTGTATATAGCAGGTTTAAATGTGTGTTATGTATTTGTACACTTTGAGAGCAAGCAAGTAGATTTCATTTTTAATGTGTGCCAATGTGCCCACAGTAAAAAAAAATGACAGTAAAGGTTATCTTACCTAATCGGAAGAGGCTGCTGAAGAGACATCGCTACCTCTATTGATGGAAGTCTTGATCGAATCATAAACTGAGCAGGTTACTGGAAGTAAAAGAATCTGGAACTTGAGAGTAAAAAGCTTACTGAGAGAGATAGAAATTTAATAATAATAATAATAATAATCTTTATTGATTAGCCCGTGGGCCATATCAAAGTGCAGCGTTCCAAGCACACATTATCCTAAAATGCAGTAAAAAAAACAATTTAGAACAGAATTAGTTAAAATATAATTTAGGATAAAATAGAAATAAAATACAGTTTAAAATGAAATTGGGATAAAGTACATGTTTAAAATGAAATTAGAATCAAATACGGCAATTGGACGGAAGTTTGAAATTCAGTTTATCGCGGGGCGGGGTAAATCAGCCATCATGACATTAAATCAAACCGGAACAGAAGCCGAATAAAAAAAATCGGGCTTTATAAATACATCCGAGGAACTCCGTGGCACGGATCGGATTCGGCCGTTATAAATTCTTGATCCTTAAAGCCATTATTCTGACTCTTCGATGGCCGGATGAAAGCATGTACATATCGATGGCTGTTTATTATGGCGATCTGCAGCACCGCTTCAAATTTTTCCTCAGCCCTCGTGTGGGACTGGCTTTTCATTTTGATTATTTATTGACGGGAGGAGGGGAACCACTCAGTTCATCAACTGGGATTAGAGCATTACAGGCCTGGCTGCTCAAAACTCTCTGAGATGATAGACTGCCCACAGGTTCTCGTTATGGAATAATAGCTTAATTAAAAGGGATTGGCGTGGAAGAAATAACATGTCCGAGCACGGTCTCAGGTCTCCCAGGGCAAAGCGTTGAGAGTGCGCACTCAAGCATGGATTCTGGTTTCAATCTCGTAATCATTACAACATGCAAGGAAGAGACTAAACGATCAGGAACAATCAGGAACCTGGTTCCCAGCATTCCCGGGTTTATTAGAGGTGAGTCCACTTTTGATCCACCAGTTTTGGTCACCACAATGTAAAAAAGAGGTTGAGACTCTAAAAAGAGTGCAGAGAAGAGCAACAAAGATGATCAGGGAACTGGAGGCTAAAACATATAAGGAACAGTTGCTGGAACTGGGTATGTCTAGTTTAATGAAGAGAAGGACCGGGGGGACATGATAACAATCTTCCAATATCTCAGGGGTTGCCCCAAAGAAGAGGGAGTCAAGCTATTCTTCAAAGCACCAGAAGGCAGGACAAGAAGCAACGGATGGAAACTAATCAAGGAGAGAAGCAACCTGGAACTAAGGAGAAACTTCCTGACAGTGAGAACAATTAACCAATGGAACAACCTGCCTCCAGAAGCGGTGAATGCTCCAACACTGGAAGTTTTTAAGAAGAGACTGGACAGCCATTTGTCTGAAATGGTCTAGGGTTTCCTGCCTGAGCAGGGGGTTGGACTAGATGACCTCCAAGATTCCTTCCAACTCCTATTCTATTCTATTCTATATTCTACTCTACTCTAGTCTAGTCTGGTCTAGTCTTGCCCTTCCGCAGGTCCGTCTACTTCGGAAGATATCATAAATACCTGTAAAGAAAGGAAGGCGAGAATAAATATCTGGATGATAAAGCCAAACTTGTGGTCTTCAGCCTTAAGAGGAGATCAGATCAGGACTTGGTAGCAAAATGTTGGTTGGGTCTTGACCTGCAACTTATGAATGAGTTGCAAGGGATGTTGTAAAGTAAGGTAACTTTATTTTCTATGCCTTTAAAGGCGACTCCTGTCTCTTGCGAGGCAGATATACCTGACTGGGTAACAGTTAATAATACAAGAAGTCTTAGGTTGCTAGGAAGAGAAAACAGGACACAGCATATTGCACCTGCCTCAGTGATAGTCTTCCTATTCCATACTGTTCTCTGGGAGATGAATAAGCTGACTCTACTTAATTGAAAGAATCTACAGGTAGTTCTTGACTTACAAAAGTCACAATGTTGCTATAAAAAGTGACTTACAACAGGACCTTGCACTTAACAATCGTTGCTGCATCCCCGTGATCACATGGACAACATTCATGTATTTATGATGGTTGCAGTGTCCCCGTCACCATTTGCAACCTTCCTAGCCAGCTTCCAACAAGCAAAGTCAATAGGGGAAGCCAGATTATCTTAACAACCATGTGGATTAGCCATAGTGTTGAAAGAAAAATCTCCAGGTCCAGTCCAAGCCGGGAAAGAATAAAATGGAGGCTGTTTGGTAGAGAGATTCTGTTTATCGAAAAACAGAACCAACAGCATGTGGTTCTGGGACAGCTGACTTCCAACAATAGCAATAGCACGCTCTTAAGAGGTTTACAGAGTCAACATATCACCCTCAACAATCTGGGTTCTCATTTTACCGACTTCGGAAGGACGGAACGTTGAGTCAACCTTGAGACAGTGAGAATCGAACTCCTGGCAGTGGGCAGAGTTATCTGGCAATGCTGCATTCTAACCACTGCACCTCACCGGCTCTTTGCTTAAGAACCACAGCAAAAAAATAGTCATAAAATTGGGCACAACTCATTTCACTGCTTATTGACAGAGGTTCTGCTGCCAATGACGGTCATAATCAGGGGCTACTTATATAACTAAGATCGTCCAACGGTAATGAGGTCGGTCTTTCCTTTATGCTTTAGGGACCCCTGTCACGGATCGCAGTTTTTCACTGTGTACCTTGGCAAGTATGGCAAGTGACACTTCCTTTTTGCTACACCATTCCTTGTGTGTGCATTTTGTGTAGGGAGTGTTTAGTAATTTATTATACTCTCTCCTGGGAAATCTATCGCAGATTATGCCGCTCTGCTGTGATTTATCTCCCCTAAGTTATTCCTAACTCAGGGAGCATGCATTATTATGCTTTTTCCGGCCAACAGCAGAGCAAAACTGGCCATCCATCAAAAAAGCAAAATTGAAATATGGAAAATTAAGAATGGTGGCAAGGACTCTCTCAGAAGAGAATGTCAAAAGGATAATGTATCACTTAACCGGGCTATAAATATTTCTGTTGTTATTGTTCTCCATAGGGTCAGGGACGTGTCGCTTTAGCTACTCCGATCCAGACATAATTGTCTCCTATTCGAAGAATAATTCAGAAGACTGGATTCAACTGGAGAAAATTAGGTTTGTTATAACTCTTCCTCAGCACTGTTTTTCCCTGAAATGTTTTACAAAAGTTGGCTGTGGGGTGTTCTATTTCACTGCTACAGTTTTGCTTCTTGTTTTTTTTTTTTTAAGAGGCACGTCGTCTGTAATTTCAAGTGGTAAATTTTAAACAATGTCTTTAAAATAATAAAAATAGAGATTTGAATTCTTTAGAAGTCTGTATTAGAAGGGCAGTTTAGAGAGAGGCCAAATAGTTTTAATAATAATAATAATAATAGTAATAATAATAATAAAGTTGGAAGGGACCTTGGAGGTCATCGAGTCCAACCCCCTGCTCCGACAGGAGAATCAAACAAGTTATAAATATGCTAAATGAATGAATGAACGAACGAACAGACTAATTAAATGGGGAGACTAGGTTTTAACTACAAATAAATTTTGTCACGGTAATGATTTAGAAGCTAACCAGCTTGTATAATGTGAGATGTGTGATGTAATGATGGGAATGACTCAGCAGGGTCTGTGTCCCTTTAAGAGCCATGTTATACAAGGCAAGGCTCTGCTGATGTGTTCTCTCTCTTCTGTTTCCTGCTGTAACTGTGGTTTGTTGGATCCTGCTGTATTAGCACGTGTATGTATTTCGTTCCCAATGTATATTGTAGTTAGTGTAAGATAAACCACCATTTAATATAGACCACTGTTTACTGCGTTTATTCCTGGATTATCTCATGCAATAAGAAAGTACCTACTCTGACAAATTTCACTTCTCCAATTCTCTGCCTTTATTTTGCAAAGAAGAGCAAATCAATCTTTCTATTCTTCTAGATAGTCTAACAAGAGAATTGTGATAACATGGATAGTCCTATACTATCTTGTGAGTCCCATAGAAATCAAATGGGCTGTCACAGCTCCAGTGCTGAACAATGAAATGGAACAGGGTAAAGAAACAGCCAGTCCTACAGTGGTGGGTGAGTCTATGGGACTCGCCAGATTCTTCCCTGCAGAATTTAGCCCAGATCAAGCTTTCATAGTTCTAAGGTAAATGCAAGTAGTCCTCAACGTACAACTGTTTGTATAACGACCGTTCGAAGTTACAACGGCATGGGGAAAAGTGACCCGTGATCGTTGTTCACACTGACACCGTCGTAGCATTCCCATGGTCATGTGATCCAAAACTGGACACTTGCAAACTGGCATGAATCTATCCTGTGTCCCTTTTGCCACTAACTTTGGAATCAGAATAACAGAGGTGGAAGGGACCTTGTAGGTTATCTAGTCCACCCCACCCCACCCAAGCAGGAGACTCTCTGTCAATGCAAAAGCCAGATTCACTTAACCAGCTGTGCTACTAACTTAACAACTTCAGAGATCCACTTGATCCCTGTGGCGAGAAAGGTCATAAAATGGAGCAAAATTCACCTAACCGCTGTCTCACTTAGCGAGAGAACTTTTGTGCTTCTAAGTTGAGCACGACTTCCCCGTATAAAATCCTTGGTGTTTTACCAATTGCTTTTAGGACATGGTTTTGCAGCCAAAATGCAATTTCATTTTAATTTCAGCAAATGTGGCAAGATTAACTCGTTTGCTTAGTGAACAGGTTTTGATTGGAAAGACAGGATTAAAAAAAGTGAGCATCAGTTATGAACTTTGTTTAGTTGCCACGGCTCCATGAGCAACTCAAAAAAAAAAATTAATGCTGTTCATTTTGCCCACTCGTGTCCTACAGAGCTCCTTCTAACGTCAGCACCACAATACACATCCTGTATCTCCCTGAAGAAGCCAAAGGAAAAAATATTCAATTTCAGTGGAAGCAGGAATATGTACGTGTGGGTGACGTGTACGAATCCTGCTGGGCCCTGGACAATATACTGATCATCAACGCAGCTCACAGACAAATTGTTTTAGAAGACGCCCTTGATCCTGTTGACACTGGAAACTGGCTGTTCTTCCCCGGAGCCACTATTAAGGTTTGCTTAATTTTGATTTTCAATTTGCAATTAGTTTGACTCCGTGAAGCGTTTAATTCTCTCCCGAGAAATAAACCCTAGTTATGTCTCCTCTAGTTATTTCATTCCCCCCCCCCCCCGTCCCCACGCAGCATAGCTTTGTATGTTGCGCGTGGGATTATCAAATGGAAATTTAATCTATAGAAGAATATACAAGCCCATCTTCGTAGCGAAGCAGTAAAGGATTATTAAATGTGATGCGTTTTCTAAATATTCTTCTCTGCTCCCTAACAAAAAGGGTGTTAATTATAGGTGTCCCATTTGCTTAGCCGTTCCGTTTTCATAAGATGTCATAATCAAGCTGTGATGTTTATTATTACACTTAATTAATAAGCCTGAGTAGAACTTCAGATCTGATTCTAACAAGGTGTTTCAGAGCAAACTGTAGCTTCCCCCATTCATTTTGTTTGTCGGAAGGTCCAAAAGGGGATATAGTTATAATAATAATAATAACAACAACACAACAACAATAGTAATAGTAATAGTAGTAGTAATAATAATAATAACAGTAATAATAATAATAATAATAACAATAATAATAATGTTGCAAGGGACCTTGGAGGTCATCTAGTCCAACCCCCTGCTGAGACAGGAAACCCTACACCATTTCAGACATGACCCCAGAACCCTGTAACCGTCATAAATATGAGGCAGTTGCCAAGCAGCTGAATTTTGATCACATAACCATAGAGATGCTTCAATCGTCATAAGTGTGAAAAACGGTCATAAGTCACTTTTTTCAGTTCTGTCGTAACTTTGAACTGTTAGTAAATGAGCTAGTTGTAAAGTCAAGGACTACCTTCACTGCCAACGGTGCTTAAGACTTACTTTGCTTTTGTATATTGCTTAGGCCATGGGTAGGCAACCTTGGCTCTTTTATGACTCGTGGACTTCAACTCCCAGAATTCCTGAGCCGGCCACGCTGAAGGGAAAGGGAGATGTTTCCAAGCTGAGCCATGCTGGCTCAGGAATTCTGGGAGTTGAAGTCCACAAGTCATGAGGGGGCCATAGTTCCCCCATGCTGGCTGAGGAATTCTGGGAGTTGAAGTCCACAAGTCATGAGGAGGCCATAGTTCCCCCATGCTGGCTCAGGAATTCTGGGAGTTGAAGTCCACAAGTCATAAAAGAGCCAAGGTTGCCTAGCCCTGGTTTAGGATTATGGTGTGTATATAAATGAATTCAGCAGACGTGTGGAGTAAAAGGAAATTGAGGGAGACAGGACCAAAATTCAGGAGATGGACGTCTTCTCAACGGTCCACCATGTATCTAAAGATGTATAGGAGTAACCTGTAAAACAGCCACGAAATACCGTATACACCTGTTATCACTGTTATAAATATTTCCATTCTAACAACGTAAAGGAAATCTCAGAGCAACATTTGGTTAAAAAAAAAAAAGGTCAGGTATTTCGATACAGCCCAAGTGAAGAAATCCTCAAGCAGAGTTTTGCTCGTTTTTCTTTTGAACCTTAAAAATGGAAGATCTAAACTCTAGAGATATTCTCAATCCTCTAATTCCTGCTTGTCCCAAATCTGTTTGGCTTTGTTGGTCTGTTTGTTTGTTTACAAAAAGCCACTGGTGTTTTCTTTGAAAACGTTTCGCTACTCATCCAAGAAGCTTCTGCAGTTGTGAAGAGAACTGAAGAAGCTTCCTGGCTGAGAAGTGAAATTTCTGAAGGGAAAAAAACCCAGAAAATCCAGTTGCCTTTAAAGCACCTTTAATAATAATAATATGAATAAAGTTGGAAGGGACCTTGGAGGTCTTCTAGACCAACCCCCTGCTCAGGCAGGAAACCCTACACCATTTCGGACAAATGGCTGTCCAGTCTCTTCTTAAAAACTTCCAGTGTTGGAGCACCCACAGCTTCTGGAGGCAGGTAGTTCCACTGGTTAATTGTTCTCACTGTCAGGAAGTTTCTCCTTAGTTCCTTTGAGACGGCCTAAGTCTGTACTGATTTTTAGTCTTGTATTGTGACTCATGAATAACATCCCTAGTAATTTCACTCTTTCTTTTCCAAGTGGAAAAGCGTTAAGATATGCTTTTGAAATGTTCCCAAATTGCTGATACAAATATCTCTAAACCTGTGGTTGAAATATTTAGCGTGCAATCTGGAAAGGCAGTTTTGCCAGCCGTGCCTATTCCTATAATTACGCTGGCTAAATCCTTTTTCTAATATCTTTTATTTTACGGTGCCTTTTTCCCCCTCCTCTACCCACATTGTTCTACGGAGCAATCTCTCTTAATGGAATATACATGTATAATCGGCGAGCCTTTACGTTGTTTAATTGGTTTACTCTTGCTCCATAGTTGCGTGCATCTCTGATTAAGGCTTATGTCAAAAGTGGGTGAATTAGAGATTAGATATGTACTGAACTTCTCATAAAAGGCTTGTCAATATTCCCTTTCAAAACCAACAGAGTGTGAAGTATCTATCCATCAGGACAGTGCATTAGTTGATTAATCTTACATTTCTCTCTCTCTTTCTCTTTCTCTCTCTCTCTCTCTCTCTCTCTTCTTTCTCGCTCTCTTTTTCTTTCTCCCTTTCTATCTATCCTCTCTTTCTCCTTTCTTTCTCTTTCTCTCTCTCTCTTTCTCTTTCTCTCTTTTTCTCTTTCTCTCTCTCTTTCTCTCTTTTTCTTTCTTTCTCTTTCTCTCCTCTCTCTTTCTCTCTCTCTCTCTTCTTTCTCTCTCTCTTTCTCCCTCTTTCTTTCTATCTATCCTCTTTCTCCTTTCTTTCTCTTTCTCTCTCTTTTTCTTTCTCTCTTTCTCTCTTTCTATTTCTCTTTCCCTCTCTCTCTTTCTCTCTCTTTTTCTTTCTCTCTCTTTCCCTTCTCTCTCTCTCTCTCTCTCTCTCTCTCTCTCTCTCTCCATATTGTTTTAGAAAGTAAATTCTATTTGTCAACCTAATCCCCCTCTGACATTTATTCCCATTACACTATTACATTATTACATTACATTATATCCCATTACATTATTCCCATTTGCAGATGACACCAAGCTGGCAGGAATAGCCAACACTCCAGAAGACAGGCTTCAGATACAGAAGGATCTGGACAGACTTGAACACTGGGCACTAACTAACAAAATGAAATTCAATGGTGAAAAAAGCAAGGTTCTACATTTAGGCAAGAAAAACCAAATGCACAAGTACAGCATAGGTGGCACCATGCTCAATAGTAGTAACTGTGAGAGGGACCTCGGAGTCCTAGTAGACAATCACTTAAATATGAGCCAGCAGTGTGCGGCAGCTGCCAAAAAGGCCAACACAGTGCTAGGCTGCATTAACAGAGAGATAGAATCAAGATCACGTGAAGTATTAATACCACTCTTCAATGCCTTGGTAAGGCCACACTTGGAATACTGCATCCAGTTTTGGTCACCACGATGTAAAAAAGATGTTGAGACTCTAGAAAGAGTACAGAGAAGAGCAACAAAGATGATTAGGGGACTGGAGGCTAAAACATATAAGGAACGGTTGCGAGAATTGGGTATGTCTAGTTTAACGAAGAGAAGGACAAGAGGGGACATGATAGCAGTATTCCAACATCTCAGGGGCTGCCATAAAGAAGAGGGAATTAAGCTATTTTCCAAAGCACCTGAAGGCAGGACAAGAAGCAACGGGTGGAAACTAATCAAGGAGAGAAGCAACCTAGAACTAAGGAGAAACTTCCTGACAGTGAGAACAATTAATCAGTGGAACAGCTTGCCTCCAGAAGCAGTAAATGCTCCAACACTGGAAGTTTTTAAGAAGAGACTGGACAGCCATTTGTCCGAAATGGTGTAGGGTTTCCTGCCCGAGCAGGGGGTTGGACTAGATGACCTCCAAGGTCCCTTCCAACTTTACTACTATTACTATTACTATTACTTCATGCCGCATGGAGCTAGGCATATGTTTTTGAAAATAGAAACCATATAGTCTAGTATTATTATATAATATAACATATATTATATTTCTAACCATGAAAACCAGCTCAATGACCTTGGGCCTCTCTCTCTTTCAGTCCAACCCACCTCTCAGGGTTATTATAGTAATAGTAGTAAAGTTGGAAGGGACCTCGGAGGTCATCTAGTCCAACCCCCTGCTCAGGCAGGAAACACTACACCATTTCGGACAAATGGCTGTCCAGTCTCTTCTTAAAAACCTCCAGTGTTGGAGCATTGACCGCTTCTGGAGGCAGGTTGTTCCACTGGCTAATTGTCCTCACTGTCAGGAAGTTTCTCCTTAGTTCTAGGTTGCTTCTCTCCTTATGGGGAACATAAGAGGAGGAATGCTTGATATCTTTGTCACCTTGAGTTAACAGAACAGATAACAGAATAGCAAAGTCGGAAGGGACCCTGAAGGTCATCCAGTCCAACCCCCCTGCTGAAGCAGGAAACCCTATACCATTTCAGACAAAGGGTTGTCCAGTCTCTTCTTAAAAACCTCCAGTGTTGGAGCATTCACAACTTCTGTGGCAAGTTTATTTGCCAAAATAATAAAGGCAAGATGCAAAATAAATAAATAAATAAATAAACATAGTTATTTTATTCTGGTAGTGGTGTTCTGTAATGCAAGGATTCTATTTTCTTTGATAAGGAAAAAATAAACTTACATAAAGCTGTCAAATGGATTAAATTTTTGGATGGCTATTTCTCAAGGGCTTATGAATTTATACTCAGCTCTGGACGACTAAATAAACATCTTTGGTTTTGATTTTTTTGATAAGTGATTTGCCAATGGGATGATCTTCTGGGATTTCGTAATAATTGCCTGTGCAAATATTAATTGGATATGTTTAACTGTTCAAGATCAGCCAATGTTAACTAGTTGTTAGCTATCACAACTTCCCTTCTATATATCAGTCAAAAGTAATTAAACCTTTCATCTTTGCTCAGTAAAGGGCAGCCTTCATCCTAGTTATATGTTCCTTTTAATTATGAAAAAGCCTGAATTATTCGCTTTGTATCTCAACCTTGTAAACCATTTAATTTTTTTTTTTAAAAAAAACAGCAATTACTGTTAAATATATAACTGTAAATGCGTTAAGGTGTATCAAAGTTACAACTCTCCATCAATCTGCAATCAGATTTAGAGTGCAATATTATAATTATAATTCAGGAATTATTCCTTGCTTTCAGCAGGGTAATTTTCAAATAGGTGGATTTTGAATTGCAGTCTTAAAATAAAAAGGGGGGGATTATAATTTGTTCCTAGCAATGCATAATATTGAATTCATGTTTGTGCACACAATAATCTTTTTAATTAATATTTTTCCATCTTCGTTTTTCTTTCCTTCTATTTTAATCAGTTTGCAGGGCATAGGTTTTAATTAAAAACCTCTCTAAGAACGATCAGAAGTGGTAAAAACAATCATTTATATGACAGCGATTATAAACTTGAGTGCAATTGAAGCACGCCACTTGGTTTGCTGAAAATAATAGTCTTAACTTGCATTTTGAAAAGGCACTTTCTGTAGTTGATGTAACCAGTCTGGCTGGCTTTTTTTTTTTTTTTAAATTGCTTTTCCAGCTGGGTGGGTGAATGACAACTTCTTAATGGAGAAAATTGATGACTCTCCATTAAAGTAAAGCATAAGTGCCCTGAGAGATTTCTTTCCATTCTGACACCAGCCTGTTGCAAACTGGCATTGCCCACATGCTAGACCTGCTCATGCCAAAATAATCTGAGTTGTTTCTTTAAAAAAAAAAAATCTTTGTGAAGCTCTGATTGTCTGAAAGAATATTCATGTTCCTTATTTTGCTGACAAATCTTTGGAGAAAAATGTGGAGATAAAATCAAATAGGGGTATAGGCAACACCAGCATTCCAGAAGTGGAATGGAGAAGTCATGAAGATGTCAGCCAGTTCTGCCATTTTTTTAATGTGCGTCAAATGCCCTGTGTGTATACCTAATTGTGATTGACAAATATAGGGTTGCCATGATGAATAGTAACCAAAATAGGACGGACTTTCTAATGTTGCAGGATCCAATCAGGTTTGGTCATCGGGACCCAAGGTTTAGTCTTCCAACTTTTCGGACTCGTCCTTGTGTGTGTGGCTTTTTAGTTGTTGATTAGGTAGATGAAGTCTTTGGCTGTTGTTTCCTTGTGATGCCAAGCCCCAGCCTCTTAAGTATTTGATAAGCTGGTAGTAAATCAGTGCTCCTGTTGACATATGTAGGACCCATTTCCCAAGCTTCAATCACTTCCCCGGCTGTTTTTGTACCCGCTCGTCCCACAATCATAGTAGTTACGAAATTGAATGTATGTCCTTTATAAAGAACGTACGAATAAATGTATGACTTTGTAATGTTAGGTAGAGCTTTAAATTAAAAATGACTGTGTTTGAAAAATGATTAATCACTCAAAATTAGAGTGGAAGCCTGTGATGTTGAATCCCTTTTTGAGTTTAGCTTGTGTTATAAGCCACCTGTTCAATAATACGTCTTTTTTCTCGCAAAGCTCGCGAACAAAATTGACTTAATAGATTCTTCCCGCGTGTGTTCTTCTGTAGCATAGCTGCCAGTCAGATGGAAATGCCATTTACTTCCACGGAACTGAAGGCAATGAGTTCAATTTTGCCACGACACGTGACGTGGACCTCTCTACTGAAGATGCTCAGGAGCAGTGGGCTGAAGAATTTGAGAGCCAGCCGAAAGGGTGAGTTCTAACTCTTCAGATGGGTTGATGTATCTTCAATCAAACTTTTTGCTGGTTTTTAGCGACCCGGGATAGTAATAAAATATATGGATTTCCCCAAATTTTGAGGACAAAGGAGAAGGGTTGGTAGCTTCCAAATGATACGTTTTTGAAACTACCCACTTTTTATTTACAAAAACCATTGTTGGCATCTTGAAGGAATCTCCTGTGGTTATTCGGGTTTTCTCCCGCGTAAAATTGGAAATGTCTTGGCGACGTTTCAACGAAGTCCCATTCGTCATCTTCAGGCTGGTGTTTTTGGCTTCGTGCTTCTAAGAACAATGTGGGATCCTAGAAGCACGAAGCTGAAAACACCAGCCTGAAGATGACGAATGGGACTTCGTCGAAACGTCGCCAAGACACTTCCAATTTGATGTGGGAGAAAACCCGAATAACCAAAGACCTACATACAAACATCCGTGAAAACCTCAGAAAACACACACACACACACATATATATGGGGCCCCTATCGTGCTCTCATGACCGAATCACTGAAATTAATATACAAATGCTTAACCCAACCGTTATTGACACTATATTAATATTGATGATATTGGCACTCCAAATATAGAATACATATCACGAACCATTAGCTCAGCGGAGGAGAAAGAGATTAGTTCCAGGGCAAAAAATCTCATTTCAATGCCAGCGTGCTGGTTAAGTGGTTTTTATAGTCCATTCAGTTTCCTCTGGAGATCTCAGACATGATTCATGTTTTCCAATGAAGCAAATAAATGATATAAGTAGGACAGTGGAAGTACATACTTCCATCATGGCTGCTGATGTTGCCTGTCCTCTGGCTTCAGATGTGCTTGATAGTAAGAAATTCTGGTGGCTGTGCTTTAATTTAGCCTATTTTGAATTCTTTGTTTGGGATTTAACTTTTTCGCTAGTTGCCTGGACGCTGGATATTTTTCAGTTAAATGTTCAAACAGAAGCTACAAGAAGCAAGTCTCCAGAAGGGCATTCCTGAGCATTTTTTAATTCAGTCACTTCTTTCGAACGATCTCTTTAGTATACATATATCTGCCTTGCCAACTTCTAAAACCACGTTATAACCATCATTACAGACAGACTTTCCCAACATTTTAAGGGCAAGTCCATTTACTTCAGCAAGTGTCAGCAACTGCAGGAAATTTAATATTCTCCATAAGAGAGCATATGCACCGGAGACAAATTCCTTGTGTGTCCAATCACATTTGACCAATAGAGAATTCTATTCTATTCTATTCTATTCTATTCTATTCTATTCCATTCCATTCTGTATTCTATTCTATTCTATTCTACTCTACTCTACTCTACTTTACTCTACTCTATTCTTCATTATTCTAATCTGTTCTGTTCTATTCTATTCTATTCTATTCTATTCCATTCCATTCCATTCCATTCCATTCTGTATTCTATTCTATTCCATTCCATTCTGTATTCTATTCTATTCTATTCTATTCTATTCTACTCTACTCTACTTTACTCTACTCTACTCTACTCTATTCTTCATTATTCTAATCTGTTCTGTTCTATTCTATTCTTCATTATTCTATTCTATTCTATTCTATTCTATTCTATTCTATTCTATTCTATTCTATTCTATTCTATTCCATTCTGTATTCTATTCTATTCTATTCTACTCTACTCTACTCTACTCTATTCTTCATTATTCTAATCTGTTCTGTTCTATTCTATTCTATTCCATTCTATTCCATTCCATTCCATTCAATTCCATTCCATTCTGTATTCTATTCTATTCTATTCCATTCCATTCTCTATTCTGTTCTATTCTATTCCATTCCATTCTGTATTCTATTCTATTCTATTCTATTCTATTCTATTCTTTTCTATTCTATTCTATTCTATTCTATTCTACTCTACTCTACTCTACTCTACTCTACTCTACTCATTCCATTCCAGAATATGATTCTGATCATCCTCCACCATTCTCTATGCTGACTAAGGCTGATGGAAGATGCCATCTCAAATATTTAAAAGGTTCTAGACAGCCTTCCTTGGTTCGTATAAAGTAACATTAATTCTTCAACCTATTGATTCAACATTTGTAACTCCCAAGAATTGTTCACCGTCGTTACGATGAATCCTCTAATTCTATGATCACATACTCTCTTTTCCCACAGGATCCCTGCCTCATTCAGTGCCCAGGATGGACGATGTTCAGAGAAAGGGTAGCTATTCCGTGTGTCTTCCTATCCTTTTTTCTCTCTGATATTCCATGCCCTCATCTTTATCACTATGTGGCAGAGATCCTGTGGCTGAGAATTGGATGCGGTCATCTGTCCTACCAACGGCGTAAGAAAAAAACCAACCTAGGCTAATTGTCTTCACGTTTTGATCCTGCAGGTTTCAGACAGACCAGGTTTAGTTCAGCCTTAGTTTTCTTTTCATATCCTTTTTTTCTTTGCTACAGAAAATTGCACGTTTCCCCATTGGCCTGTCCTGCATGGGTAGAATGAATCATCCAGTAACTGTAATTTCCGAATCTGTCTTTGGACCTATTTATTTGCTTCTCCGGGCTCTGACCTTACTGTATCCTCTGTTGCTTTTCATTATCTGATCTATCTTTGGCCCGCAAAGGGTCTGCTTATGTCTTTACTGTGGAGAAGATGTACTGTATGTATCATCTTAGTGACTCACCTCTCTCCTTGGATAACTTACACTCACTTATTAAATTCTGTTCGGCCCCTGTCAACAGGTTGTCAGTTTTTTTTCCCCCCAGTCAGGGACAAATTGCATTCTTTTGTATATCGTTCCCGCCGAAGAGAGTTCTCCCGCTTCTTGGTTCTTGCAACTTTTCTGTCTTTCTCACTTTACAACTTCCACGTTGTGTTTATTGGTGCCTGAGAAATTAGCAAAAGTTCACAACAAGTGGTGTGTGAAAGTCTCATTAACGTGACATTTCTATTAGGTTGGGTGGGATAGCACTAGCAATAGCACTAAGACTTGTATACCGCTTCACGGTGGTTTACAAAGCCCTCTCTAAGTGGTTTACAGAGTCAGCGTCTTGCACCCCAACAATCTGGGTCCTTCTTTTACTGACCTCGGAAGGATGGAAGGCTGAGTCAACCTTGAGCCGGTGAGAATCGAACTGCTGGCAGTGGGCAGAGTTAGCCTGCAATTCTGCATTCTAACCCCGGAGCCACCACGTCTTAGTTAGCAATAGCCCTTAAACTTATATACCGCTTCACAGTGCTTTACAGCCCTCTCTAAGCAGTTTACAGAGTCACTTGCCCCCAACAATCTGAGTCCTTATTTTACCAACCCTGGAAGGACGAGTCAACCTTGAGCCCTGTCAGGATCAAACTCCAGGCAGTGGGCAGAGTCAACCTGCAATGCTGCATCCCAACCGCCGTGCCACCACGGGATAATCTACATGGATAAATGGATAACCCAAATCCGAATGATCGCAATAATGTTAAGAGATACCACTGAAGATGCCAAGTGTTCCTTTTGTGTATTATGAGTGTGCTTCCCCAATTTTTTTTTCATCCTTTAAAATTACGGGCAACGTGTATGCCTTGATGGATTTTAGCTATCACCCAAAATACTCTCTCTTTTTGCACTCTTGTCCCTTTTTTGCTTAATATCAGACCCTGGCACTTTAAGTTAGACATCCTGTTACTACTGCCATTCTATTTTGCGTATCTAAGATGCATTAATGAAATGATTGGTGATGATTAATAGGGTGATGTACCTGTGGTCCAGGTTCAGTCGCCTGAACACTGCCAGAGTCAAGAGTCAGAATCCATCAAGAGATCTTAAGAAGCAAGCCTGAAAAGTCAGTTTTATGTCTCTGCACCTCATTGTTAGGATTCTAGACCAGGTTTTTAAACCATCTTATCGAAAACAAAATCTAGGCGAAAGTAGAATTTTGGGAAAGACGGTCCTTTTGATCTGTTGATTAGTTCTCCCTACAGTAGTGGCCCAAATTGTGGAAACCTTTTGGGAAAAGTGGAATGCCACCTTTGGTTAAGTTTCCACCCCTTTTTCTTTTAATTTCTTTATAACTGTAGCTTTGTTCACTTAATAATACTATTTTACATCGCTTTCTGGGCAACCAGTCACCTCTTTGCACCACGGCTTTAATTTTATTACGTTTCACAAGCTCACGAAATAAAAGAACACAAAAAAACCCAACTAAGTTGATAGCCATCACATAACACACTGACCAATGTCCTCCTCTCAGCTTCAATACAGGACATCAATCACTGAATCCTACCGTGATCCAATTGGCTCATTGCTAAAACAAGATGACACCCAATTGGCTTTCCAAACACTCATGCTCATTGACTATAATCAGATGAAGGAAAGCTATCTGATATCAACCTGAACAAGTTGTGCTTCCTTTTTCTGGTTATTTGGCTATAAATTTTCATAGAATACAGTACAGATAATTGAACAAACTATGTTGCATTACATTCTTGATTAAATTATCTTTCCATTGATACATAATTTTATGGTACTATTCCCCAAAAAAGTGGTGTTATTAGCCATCAAACCTCAAAAATACACTTTTCCCAAAAGGTTTCCACAATTTTGGCCACTACTGTACCAAGAACAGAGAAAGCTGTCGGTATAAATTACACTTAATCTTGCAGAAAAAAAAGAATCATAATTATGGCTAATCTGATGCAAAGCCTTTGCCTTGTATCCAGAAATCCTACGAATATCTAGAAATAAATATCTAAATCCACTTTAGTGCATATAAGTGCAGCCGTCCTTTATGATTCTTTATTGATGTCGATTAACATAGCAGAAGGGGAAAATTAATTGCTAGCCCTGCTGTTGCCTAAAATGTATTTGATGCAAACCTGCAATTGAGTTATATCTCTGCAAGGATTTTGAAGAAGGATGGGCCTGCCATGTGCCAAACAGTGTATTACATTTTGTTCTGGGTTTTTTTTTTTAAATATATCAAGGCGTCAAATGTTCTTGTCTCTCTTAACATGCCACCTCCGCTCTTGCATAATGAGATCAAACAAAATAGGAGAAAGTGAGCATCGTTGTTGTTTTTCCAGAAAAATCCATCTCCAGCCTACTTGACACGACGTACCCCTTTTTATGGTGATAGAAATGAATTTATGGCCAAATTTAATTTTCCAACCTGTTTTTTTTTTTTTTAAAGCAAGCCCTATCCGATACTTTTAAAAACATCTGCAAAATAAAACAAGTGGCGTTTTGGTAGATTCGACACCGCTCAGCGTATTAATAAAATATGCAGGGGTGGCAAAGATGCTTGGAGGTTATGGTAAAAAAATAAAAATAAAAAGTCTAGATGAAGGCCACCAATTGGTGTGGTCCACGTTTTGCCTGTTTTTTATGCAATGCCCATAAAAAGGCAGGCAGAGTTTCAATCACACCACTGTGCTTTGCAAGTAGCCTTGTTTCACTTTTTGGCTTCACCAGCCAAGCCAGTGTTGGCATCTTGAAGAGGGTTGGGCTGGAGAATTTGGGAATTGAAGTCCACATGGCTTCAACTTTCCAAGGCTGAGAAAACCATTGAGCTAAGCCATACAGGTCCATCTCTCTGTCCGTCCATCTTGTCTATCTGTCTGTCTTTCTATCTCTGTCTATCATCTATGGACAGTATCTATCATATCTCTCTATCATCTCTCTCTATCATCTCTGTCTCATCTATCTATCTATCTATCCACCTATCTACCTACCTACCTAGCTATCTATCATCTTTCTCATCTATCTATCTACTCTCTCTATATATCTCTCTATATATATCTCTACCATTTCTCTATCTTTCTATCTACCATCTATTTATATATGTATATCTATATATCTACATTTATCTAGTTATCTATCTATCTCAGCGGTTCTCAGCCTATGGGTCGCGACCCCATTTGGGGTCGATCGACCATTTTTCGGGGGTCGCCAAAGAAGGCGATCCGCCATTTTCTCCCCTCAGGGGGCGCCGCCGCACATGTGCGCCGCGCCTGGGGGGCGTTGCCGCGCATGTGCGCGGCCCGCGCATGCGCAGAACGTTTGTGTGACGGGGGTCGCCGTCACACAAACATAGAGAACCACTGATCTATCTATTATCAATAGTTTCTATCATTTCTATCATCTCTATCATCTCATGTATATATGCATGTATGTATCTATCTCATCTAGCTATCTAGTTATCTGTCAATCTATATTTATCGATCTATATCTATCTACCTATCTTTATCATCTATCTGTCTATAGTATCTATCATCTCTATCATCTTATCTATCTATCTGTCTATCTATCTATATCTATCTATCATTTCTCTATCCACCTATCTTCTGTCTATATCTATATATATCTATATCTAGTTATCTATCAATCTATATCAATCTATATCTATTATCTATCTAGTTTCTATCATCTCATGTATGTATGCATGCATCTATCTCATCTAGCTATCTAGTTATCTATCAATCTATATTTATCAATCTATATCTGTCTGTATGTATGTCTGTCTATAATATCTATCATCTTTATCATTCTATCTATCTGTCTGTCTATCGGTCTCTGTCTATCTATCCTCTAATCACCATCTCTTTTGGTGTTATTAAAGCCAAGAACATCAAAAGAATCTTACTATTTAGTGAGAGTAGACATCAGAGATCAAATTTACACAGCTTTTGTACCTGGCTGCCAATCCATTCCACAGAATTTATGGATTGGGGTGAAAAACCAGAAATAAGTTAATTAGAAATTAGAAATAATTGTGTGCGTATCTGATTTCTTACAGTCTGGTCAGAAATTAGATCCTATTGTCCAGAGTTTTCATCCATTTGAATTTTTAGCTATAGTACATCTTAGGTGCTTTCCTGCAAACCCATAGTATTGTGAGGTTGCTATAGGAAGAGCTTCAGAATCTATATCCAGTGGAGATTAAGGAATGGATCTAAACACAAAACATTCAATTCAAGTTAACCTATGATGTCTCTGTTCCTCAAGATCTTAGATACTTAGAATATCAGTCTGCTCCAGATATACAGTCTGCCTGGAAAACCTTCTCCTCAGCTATTACAAATTCACCACAATTCAGTCAGTAGGGAATTATGAGCCTTTAAAATGAGGCATTATTTGCCCAAACACTCAACATTGCTGCTGTTTTGTTTTGGGGTTTTTTTGCCCAGAAGTACGTACATACTTCCAGGAACTGCCAGCAAACAAGGAATTTCATGGACAAAAACGTCTGAATTAATATTTCCATTACGCAGGCCATCAGCCTTTGAAGAATTATCTTTTTGACTTGATGGCTGACTACCTCCCGTAGTCTAGGTTCTGAACTGCCATATTAGTAATGATGGAATTGTTTGGTGAAATCTCCAATTCATTCCATGCTGTGACAGCCAGACGGTTAAGGAAAATGCACAGCCGTTCACGCTGTGTCAGTTTACAAGAGTATTCCGTACAGGCCGAGACACAATTCAGCATCCACGCTGGATGAATTTTTTGCAAGCATCCGTTTTAAGCATACAATGCCTGAATGTAACAGCCAGACAAAAGAATGAATACTGGTGATGGGACTCTTCTGGTCCAACCCCCTGATCAGGCAGGAAACCCTATACCATTTCAGACAAATGGCTGTCCAGTCTCTTCTTAAAAACTTCCAGTGTTGGAGCATTCACCGCTTCTGGAGGCAGGTGGTTCCACTGGTTAATTGTTCTCACTGTCAGGAAGTTTCTCCTTAGTTCTGGGTTGCTTCTCTCCTTGATTAATTTCCACCTGTTGCTTCTTGTCCTGCCTTCAGGCGCTTTGGAGAATAGCTTGACTCCCTCTTCTTTGGGGCAGCCCCTGAGATACTGGAAGACTGCTATCATGTCCCCCCTCGTCCTTCTCTTCATTAAACTACACATACCCAATTCCAGCAACCGTTCCTGTTATGTTTTAGCCTCCAGTCCCCTAATTATCTTGGACTCCGACAGCGAGATGCGTGATTTAAAATAAATTCAACCCCAAGTTAAATTTATTTTAAATCATGCACCTCACTGTCTGAGTGGCCTTTCTATGCAATGCACGGCTCCTAGCATCAATCCTTGATCGCCCAACTCAAATTGTACTACAGAAAGTAAGAACAAACTTCAATATACTGTAGTACAGCGGTTCTCAACCTATGGGTCGTGACCCCATTTGGGGTCGATCGACCACTTTTGGGGGTCGCCAAAGGCGTCGACCTGCCATTTTGTCCCCTCCGGGGGCGGCGCCGCACATGCGCGCCGCGCATGGGGGCGGCCCCATGCCTCTGGGGGCTGCCGCTGCGCATGCACGCCGCGCATGGGGGCACCCCCGCATGTGCGCAGCGCATGGGGCGGCGCCACGCACGCACACCGCGCACGGGGCGGTGCCGCGCATGCGCATAACGTTTGTGTGACGGGGGTCGCCGTCACACAAACGTTGAGAACCGCTACTGTAGTATGAGTTAAACTAGGCAAGGAGCGATAATATTGAAACATCAAGTGATTGTTCTCTTCTTTGAATACTGAGTACTTCAGCAGAATAACAGGGCTAAGGATGGTCAAATAATAGCCAAAAAGGAAAACGTGTATAAGTTGTGTAATAAGTCAGATCAACAGGAAGGGGAAAATGTGGTTAAGCTAGGAATGAAGGAATGAAGTCATCAGAGTCTATGAATGTCAGTTTCTAGCCCAAAATCAATCATTGCTGTAAAAAAAAAAAAAAGAGGACCCCAAATTGTTGAATTAGGGAGGTGAGTCAAGACAATTAAAGCTAAGAGAACTTTTAAGCATCAGTGTTGTCATTTTTCATCATAAAAGGAGCTGATGTATAATGTCCTTTCCGACTCATATTTTGTACAGTTTGATTTCTCCACCTTCCTAAAATTAGGAATATGGGCCAGTGGCAGAGCAGGTTTAACATAAGCACTATTTTTAAAAACCTTTCTTTTCTTCCTTTTACACTTGAGCGTTGTACACCATTTCTAAGTAACTATGCCGATTACACAAACGTCCAGAGATCTGTTTTAAACTCTGGTTTTAGAATGACTAAGCTGAGTTATAAATCTAAAGCAAAATAAAATATATGCATTTTTTTTTAAAAAAAATATGGCTGTAGTCTCCTAGCAGAGAGAAAAAAAATCACACTTATCTTTAACTTTAAACAGTTTTAAAAGTCCTTTGTTTCCAAGAATCAAGATTCTTTATCAAGATAAAATAAGGGTGAATAGGAACTGAAAGGGCTGGACCAATAGAAGAGAATATACATATAGCCTAGGGTCGACCTGTGGGGTCCTTGGTATTCTCTGACCTTGGTGGTTTTCTTGCAGACATTTCATTACCCATCCAGGTAACATCATCAGTGATGGTGTTACGTAGTTGGTTAATGAAACGTCTGCAAGAAATCAACCAAGCTCATTGAGTCCCAAGGACTTCATTGACGTGACTGAAGTGGACATGAGAACTCAGATACTGTAAATATTCAAGCATACAGTGTTCACATTTTTTCCTTCTGGAATATTACAGAGTCTCATCTGCATACTGTCTTGTTTCTAAATGTGTAAAGTACCAAACGCCGCTTTAAAGGATCGTGGCTTAGTTCTGTGAACTTTCAGATCTGCCCCAAGTTTTTGAGGTTAGTTAGAAATTTACCGCTTATTGAGCGTGGCGATACAAACGTGGGTATCGTTTCACCACATTAAATTGCGGAGTGTATCTCCAATGCTGAAAAGTGATGGGACAGCTGTTCCAATTAAGCAGTTCTAATTGCCAGTCAACATTAGTCTAAAATGGGTTTCCTGGGAGCTATCCCAATAAAGCAGCCATCGTGATTTTGTTAGCCCGTTTCAACACATTTCCTTTACGGAATCCATGCACACTAACACAAGCATTATAAATTCTGTCTTTAAAAAACTTATTTGAGCCGTGGTGGCGCCGTGGTTAGAATGCAGCATTGCAGGCTAGCTCGCTGCCTACTGCCGGAAGTTCGATCCTGACTAGCTCAAGGTTGACTCAGCCTTCCGTCCTTCCGAGGTCAATAAAATGAGGATCCACATTGTTGGGAGCAATAGGTTGACTTTGTAACCTGCTTAGAGAGGACTGTAAAGCACTGTGAAGCGGTATATAAGTCTAAGTGCTATTGTTATTGTTATTTACGCTGGGGCGGCTCAGTGGTTAGAAGGCAGTATTGCAGGCTAACTCTGCCCACTGCCAGCAGTTCGATCCTGACCAGCTCAAAGTTGACTCAGCCTTCCATTTTTCCGAGGTCGGTAAAATGAGGACCCAGATTTCCCCACTATTTTCATTTTCTTTTGTATTTTAACTTGATAAGCTTATAAAATTATATTTTAAAAAAAAGAAGAGTGGCAATTTTTAGTCCTCTCCTATTCTCTGTTATTACAAAAACATTTATTTCCTTTTCTATTCTTAATTTTTGTTATTTTGTCCTGGATATTTTTTATTATTAGCAACTGATTTCATTTTTTTAAAATAAAATAAAATTATATACATCAGCCATGCTTTTATGAATGGAGAGTTTGCTGAAGAGCGAAAGGTACTTTAATATTCAGCTCTTTTAGTTATGCATTCCACCCGTGTTTTCTTGATGAAGAACTCTTTGTACCCTTTATACCACAAATAAAAGAATCAAGTGTTTAAAAATGCTGTAATAAACAAGATGGTCGTAGGAAATTGAAGCAAAATTAAACAGAGAACAAATATAATAGAGTAACAGAGTTGGAAGGAGCCTTGGAGGTCATCTAGTCCAACCCCCTACTCTGGCAGGAAACCCTAGACCATTCCAGACAAATGGCTGTCCAATCTCTTCTTGAAAACTTCCAGTGTTGGAGAATCCACAACTCTTGGAGGCAGGTTGTTCCACTGGTTAATTGTTCTCACTGTCAGGAAGTTTCTCCTTAGTTCTAGGTTGCTTCTCTCCTTGATGAGTTTCCATCCGTTGCTTCTTGTCCTGCCTTCAGGTGCTTTGGAGAATAGCTTGACTCCCTCTTCTTTGGGGCAGCCCCTGAGATACTGGAACGCTGCTATCATGTCCCCCCTCGTCCTTCTCTTCATTAAACAAGACACACCCAATTCCAGCAACCGTTCCTTATATGTTTTAGCCTCCAGCCCCCTGATCATCTTTGTTGCTCTTCTCTGCACTCTTTCTAGAGTCTCAACATCTTTTTTACATCGTGGTGACCCAAACTGGATACCGTATTCCAAGTGTGGCCTTACCAAGGCTTTATAAAGCGCCACTAATACTTTATAGTAGTATAAGTATTTAAGTATTATACTAATGCTTTAAGTATTCCACCCCTGCTCATCATTTTGTTGCCTTATCGCACGTTCCCACCCGTTTAACTTTCTTGGGGTGATGGTGCAAACATCAGGGTCTCTTTCCCTTGAACTTAAATAGAGGACAAATTCATTTGGTAGGTATTGATCCTTCATACATATCCCGTCTCGTGATTTTTAAGACCGTAAAGGGGGGGAAAAAACCTAGTATTTTTGAAGTGCGTTCAGAAATGGACTGATCCTTATCTCTGGGCCGTCTTTAGGTGGGACATATCTGGAGCGATCATCGGCACCGAATGTGGGACTTTGGAATCGGGCTCATCCGCCGTGTTCCTCAGAGAAGGAGAGAGAAAACTATGCACTCCTTATATGGACATGACGGGTTATGGAAACCTGAGGTTTTATTTCAGCATGGGTAAGTACGCGCCATTGATTTTTCTCGGTGATGCACACACTGGACTATTTCATATTTTCCTAGAGTGGAGGGAGAGTATGGTCCAACGAGTTGGTCTCCTATTTCTTTTCTCTAAGCTAAAAGGGGTAAAAGTAAAGGTTTTCCCCTGTCCGGTCGCGTCTGACTCTACGGGGTATGGCTCATCTCCATTTCATAATTGAGGGAGCCAGGCATTGTCCAAAAACATTTCTATATCTATATTTCTATATCTATGTCTCTATATCTATATCTATTGATCGATATATAAAGATAGATAAATAGATAGATAGATAGATAGATAGATAGATAGATAGATAGATAGATATAGATAAATATAGACAGACAGAGATAGATAGATAGATAGATAGATAGATAGATAGATAGATAGATAGATAGAGACAGACAGATAGATAGACAGGTAGGTAGATAGATAGATAGATAGATAGATAGATAGATAGATAGATAGATAGATAGATAGATAGACAGACAGACAGACAGACAGACAGATAGATAGATAGATAGATAGATAGAGATAGATATAGATAGATATAGATATCGATATAGACAGATAGGTAGATAGGTAGATAGAGAGAGAGATAGAGAGATAGAGATAGAGATATATAGGGTTGGGGTTAGGGTTAGGATTTTTTTAAAATAACATTCTTAATGTTTAGCAAACAGCATGTGGTCTGGGCTCATGTATTTAACAAACAATGAATAATAATTAATTTCTGAATTATCATAAACAATATGTTAGTTAATCGCTCAATTGTCTTCTTCTGACTAGTATACATTCAATGTTACATAGTACATATCACGTTCCTTTCTCTCTAACTCGTTTCTCTAGCCATTGATAAAAATTATCACATGATCTAAAGTACACCGAGTCTTCTTTCTCTTTTATCTTTAATGTCAAACTGTCCGTTTCTGCACAATCTAGTCCAGTGATGGCGAACCTTTTAGAAACCGAGTGCCCAAACTGCAACCCAAAACCCACTTATGTATCGTCGGGTGCCGGGTGGGTGTGGCCCATTGGGTGGTTGTGGCCCATTGGGTGGGCATGGCTGCAGTGGTAATGGCAGACTGGGTGGGGCTAAAAAGTTCAATCAATCAATTCCAAATTTGCGAGATCTTTTTTTTCCCGCGAGAAATTGAAATTGACTGATTGATTGAACCTTTTTTATTTTTGCACATGGTGGCGGAGGCCTAAAGCAAAAAGGTTTTATAAAACCCAGCTGAAGGCCTAGGACTGGGGCGACGGCGCGCGTGCCCACAGAGAGGGCTCTGAATGCCGCCTCTGGCACCCGTGCCATAGGTTCGCCACCACGGACATAGGGTTAGGGTTACGTCACCATTCTGCATATTCTTCAGTACAGTTTGAAGTCAAAGATAGAAGTGGACTGTCCACAGAGAAGGTCCATTGGTCAAATCACACCTTTGGTTAAGTAAAATAATTTAGCAATTTTTGGTTTCTTTTCAACGGCTTGCCACTTGTTTATTTTTTAGTCTTTATCGAGGGGGGATGAGATTCCTATCTTTTAAATTTTACCTCGAGTAAATGGCTTCTGAAGATCAAAGAAGAGGAAAGCTATTTGCTATTCAGAAGATGTAAAATGGCTGACTGTTCATGCATCTTTCCAGGATTGGAACTAAGGTTGAGATCATCAAAAACAGGCTTAAATTTGGCAATGCCATGCAGCTGGTTTCGTTAACATTCCTTCCTCACCCTTCCCTTCCCCCAAATATTATCCTGCAATGTCCACAAATCGGGGTAAACTCTGTGGGGAAGCTCATCCTTTCAACACTACGTCCATGAATGCAAAATGGAAAGAACGAGAAAAGGAAGCAGAACGGATTTGCTTTCCCTGGCAAGGCTGTTTTTTTCTTTTTCTTTTCCTGTCAACAAGATACAAAAACACTGTTTCTTACTGGAAGGGAATTCTCTGATCTTCCACCTCAATTGTCAGATTGCGTTGGTAATGTCTAAATGGACCAAACATGAAGCGGGAAAGGAAGTCTGTTTTGGATCCAGGGGAGCCACACCTGATGGAAAACAGGAAAGACACTTTTGTCAACCTCCTGAACTCCGAGACAAAGCTGTGAGCTCAGCACAGCTTGGGTGATCGTATTGAAAACACCGATTGTGTGAAGATGAGTCGGTGGATTATTTAAACGTTGCTTTAAAAAAAGAAAAGAAAAGAAAAAAAAGAACGGATTTTATTTTGAGTTTAGTGCTCAAGTGCTCAACTAGCATTCGTTTAAGTTTCATTGGCCTTATGCTACTCCACGCAACAAGAGAATGCGAATATAAATTTCTATTGTTTAAAAAAAAACCACCTTCTGAGCATGCATTGAATGTGGTTATCAAGAGGAAGGGTGATAGACGTTGTTACAATCACACATAATCCTTTTTTAATCCACTTTCAAACACGTGATCCTTCCCCTGTAGCCTGGGGTGGTACAGACCTACTAGATCAGTTCCTCTTGATAATTCAATTGCTGTGCACTTTTACGAAGATTAAACCAACGTTCCATTATTACTGATAATTTAAAAGCAATTTCAAAATAATCTTGGGTAATGTGCAAGGATGGACCATAAGAAAGGCCGAGCGCCAAAGAATTGAGGCCTTTGAACTCTGGTGCTGGAGAAGACTCCTGCGAGTCCCCTGGACTGCAAGGCAATCCACCGGTCAGTCCTAGAAGAGATCAACCCCGACTGCTCTTTAGAAGGCCAGATCCTGAAGTTGAAACTCAAGGACTTTGGCCACCTAATGAGAAGGAAGGACTCCCTGGAGAAGAGCCTGATGCTGGGAAAGATGGAGGGCAAGAGAAGAAGAAGGGGACGACAGAGAATGAGGGGGCTGGATGGAGTCCCTGAAGTAGCAGGCGTGAGCTTCAATGGACTCCAGAAGATGGTAGAGGACAGGAAGGCCTGGAGGAACGTTGTCCATGGGGTCGCAATGGGTCGGACACGACTTCGCAACTAACAACAACAGCGTACAAGGAATTTGGAACAGAGAACTGAAATATTTTAACGGTTTCGGGTTTTAAGAAATGCCGAGTAGGTCTCTTCTGATTTAAAAACTAGCTCAGCTGAGCAATAAATTATTTTCCAAGTATTAACCTCTTCAACTGATATTTAACTACTTGTCTTACACTGGAGTTTAGTAATGAACTCAAAGGAAAGTTAGGGCACATAATCTGTTCTTCTTGGAAATTCCTTCTTCAGGTAACTATGAACCCAATCTTCGATGGGAAGTTAATTCTTAAAGATGTTAATGTGTTGCTCAATTATATCCTCCAAAATTAGAATTGGTGAGCTTGGGAAAGATCATGTTTCAATTGTTACAAATAGGTGATAATGAATTCTTGGAAGGATATGATCGTACCAGACACTAAAGGTTGACTTAATAAATCTGTCAACTCTTAAGTCTTTAAACTTGCTCTTTACGAGACAATAGCAGTATTCCAATATCTCAGGGGCTGCCATAAAGAAGAGGGAATTAAGCTATTTTCCAAAGCACCTGAAGGCAGGACAAGAAGCAACGGGTGGAAACTAATCAAGGAGAGAAGCAACCTAGAACTAAGGAGAAACTTCCTGACAGTGAGAACAATTAATCAGTGGAACAGCTTGCCTCCAGAAGCAGTAAATGCTCCAACACTGGAAGTTTTTAAGAAGAGACTGGACAGCCATTTGTCCGAAATGGTGTAGGGTTTCCTGCCCGAGCAGGGGGTTGGACTAGATGACCTCCAAGGTCCCTTCCAACTTTACTACTATTACTATTACTAATTTCATTCTGCATTACGGTATCTAAATTTCATTTCATGTTCAAAATTGATATATCGTTACATACTATGTATAATTATGAGATTACTTTAATTAAGAGTTAGATCAACTCTGATCTCTTACTCTATTTCTACATGTCCAGATAAGGCATTTTTTACATTATTTCTTTCAAGACTACAGAAATTCTGACTAAGATATAAGAAAAATAGAACATAAAATAAGAGAGTTAGAAGGGTCCTTGGAGATCTTCTAGTCCAACCCCCTGTTCGAGCAGGAGACCCTATACCAGATGTCCCCAACCCCCAGCCCGTGTCATCTTAATGCGCCGAAACCCATCCTTGTCACTATTAAAGTAGAAATAAAGTTAATGGAATTTGCCTTGCATTTTATTTCAGGGGGAAGCTGTGACACCGGAGAATCGCATGAAAACGATGTCCTATTATACGCAAAAATGGAAGGGAGAAAAGACCACATAACTCTTGATGTGATGACCTATGCTTCCCACAGGGTAAGTGTTCAAAATGTATCCTGAAAAGAGCATCAGGCTGATTACAAAAGCCTTGACTCCAAGCTGTAAAGAGAGAAATATCTGCTAGCACCACTTTCTGAAACTCTTTGAGGCGGGGTGGGTCACTTTTAAAGGCCACAGAGATGATGGGATGTGGGAAAATTCTGGCCTGTTCAAGAAAGAAGAATTTAGCCTCTAAAGATGTGAGTTTGAAGGGATTAAAGTTAAATTTAATTAAATAAATTAAAATTAAATGGGAGACCCTAGGGTTTGAAGGAACTAACTTTAAAGGGAGGGTCTTAAGGTTTGCAGGAGCTCAATTTAAACTGGGGGGTCTTAGGATTTGAAGGAACTAACTTTAAACTGAAGGTCTTAAGGTTTGAAGGAATTAAATTTAAACTGAGGGACTTAGGATTTGAAGGAGCTACATTTAAACTGAGGGTCTTAGGGTTTGAAAGAACTAAATTTAAACTGAGGGACTTAGGATTTGAAGGAGCTACATTTAAACTGAGGGTCTTAGGGTTTGAAGGAATTAAATTTAAACTGAGGGACTTAGGACTTGAAGGAGCTACATTTAAACTGAGGGTCTTAGGGTTTGAAAGAACTAAATTTAAACTGAGGGACTTAGGATTTGAAGGAGCTACATTTAAACTGAGGGTCTTAGGGTTTGAAGGAACTAAATTTAAACGGAGGGACTTAGGATTTGAAGGAGCTACATTTAAACTGAGAGTCTTAGGGTTTGAAGGAATTAAATTTAAACTGAGGGACTTAGGACTTGAAGGAGCTACATTTAAACTGAGGGTCTTAGGGTTTGAAAGAACTAAATTTAAACTGAGGGACTTAGGATTTGAAGGAGCTACATTTAAACTGAGGGTCTTAGGGTTTGAAGGAACTAAATTTAAACGGAGGGACTTAGGATTTGAAGGAGCTACATTTAAACTGAGGGTCAGGGTTTGAAGGAACTAAATTTAAACTGAAAAATTAAATTTGAAGGAACTACATTCAAAGTGAAGGTCTTAGGGTTTGAAGTAACTAAATTTAAACTGAAGAATTAAATTTGAAGGAACTGAATTCAAAGGGACGGTCTTAGGGACCTAAAGCAAGATGGATTGATGACATCAGCAAGTATTGTGGGTCCAATTGTCAAAAGCTCAGGCCAATATTGGTTGGAAACATGCAGAAGAGGTCTTCATCCTGCAGTGCATAAACAGTGGTGGAGGAGGAAGAGGAGGAGTAGAAGGAGGAGGAAGACAATGGAAACTAATCAAGGGGAGAAGCAAGAACTAAGGAGAAACTTCCTCACACTGAAGACAATTAACCAGTGGAACAACCTGCCTCCAGAAGCGGTGAATGCTCCAACACTGGAAGTTTTTAAGAAGAGACTGGACAGCCCATTGTCAGAAATAGCATAGATCTCCTGCTTGAGCAGGGACTAGATGACCTCCAAGGTCCCTTTCATCTCTATTATTCTGTATATTCTGTATATACCTTTTTTTTTTTTTGGCTACAGACTGGAAACAAGTTAAAATTAACCGCAATTGTCTGATTTTTGTTCTTTCTATCTAAGATTCCTTCTTTGGTCTCCGTTGTCATCAGTCCAGAGCTTCAGACTCCGGCAACCAAATTCTGCCTCAAACAGAAGAATCACCAAGGGCCTAACAAAAATGTCTGGGCTATTGATTACTTCCACGTCCTACCGGTTCTTCCTGCTACCATCACCCACCTGGTCCAGTTTTCCATCAACTTGGGCTGTGGAACCCATCAACCAGGCAACAGGTAAAGCAAGCAGCTGGCACTTGATAAATAGAATTGTTTCTCTAATTCAGGGCTTTTCAACCAGTGGTACGGGTACCACCTGTGGTACATTGGCACCTGGCAGGTGGTATGCGACCATCCTAGAAAAGTTTTAGCAGGGGAGGGGAATGAGCTGAACCAGTGGCAGCACCGCACAAGCCTGAGCAAGAGACGGCTGGAGCTGCAGAACTGTCAGGGCTCAGCGGAAGCGCCAGGATCAGCGCCAGGCTCCAGTTGGAGCTCGGCGCTGATCCTGGCGCTTCTGCTGAGCCCAGAAGAAGCGCCAATCAGCTGGAAAGCAGGACTGATCCTGGCGCTTCTGCTGAGCCCAGAAGAAGCGCCAATCAGCTGGAATGTTGCAGCCTCTCCAGGGTCTTGTGATTTACATTCAGATGCTTGGCAACTGATCCATATTTATGACAGTCACAATGTCCCGGGGTCATGTGAAGGGACCAAAACCTGCTGCAACCACCCTGCAGATGGGGGGGAATAAGAACCAAACACCCTCCCACCACACCTCCGCTGCCAATCCTCAACAGAAATGCTCACAACAATGAAAACCTCGGACAGGAGGAAGAGCGCCACCGGACGGGCAGGCAGGTGTCTTGCTCAACTGTGGCTTGGGGGGCACTTTTTTCAGTGCCATTGCAACTTCGAACAGTCACTAAGCGAATTGTTGTAAGTCGAGGACTACCTGTACTTTACCACTTTTTTCCTTTTTTTCTTTTCTTTTTTTTTTTGGTCATCAAGTTTTTGACCCCTTGCTAGGCGCCTGGTGGTCCTCGGATGTTGCCATATCCTAAAAGTGGTACAATGGGTGAAAAGGTTGAAAAGCTCTGCTCTAATTTACACACCCTCAACTTACAGCAATTCTTTTGGTGACTGTTCGAAGCTACTTAGGACCGTTTTTTCACACTTAGGACCGTTGCAGCATTCCCAGGGCCACATGATCCACATGCTTTTGGCACCCGACTCGCATTTATGTTATCTACTTTAGTAATGAAAGGTCTCCAGGAAAACCATGAAGCCCAGAGAGCACCAAGGACACGTGCCTTCTGCTCCTAATAAATAAAATAACAGAAACATGGGGGAAAGAAACGGTTAAAAAGTTTAAAGCAGAGCTTCCCAAATCTGGCGTCTCCAGAAGTAGGAAAAGATTCCAAAAAGCTTGCTTACTACATCTTCTGAAAATTAGGATTCCAAATTCTTGGGAGGCCTGGTGAAAAATCCCCTTTTTCTTCGTTCCTGCCCTGCATGGTTGTCAGCCTTTCGAGTCTGCTGTACATTGATATGCAAATGAGGGTCTTTTCTGTATAGATATTTTATTTGTCCTCCTGACGCTGAGCATGATAGCACAGCAGGATGGGGACCTAAATTGTTTCCATTTTTAGTAAGCGGCGCTGAATGGAAACGGTAATATGAATAATTCCTTTTAAACGAAACTCTCTTTTAAGAGACACGGATCCGCATAATTTTCTCCTTGATAGCGAGCCATTCTCGCGGAGTCTTTGATCTCTTTTGAAATGTTATTATTTTAATTCTTTTTTATTTATTTATTTTTTTGGCTTCCTGGTCCCATAGTGCGTCAAACACGCTTCCCCCCACCTTTTTTCTTTGCGAGTTGCTAACTTTCGACAAATCTCCTCTGAATTTCAAAAACAATTTGGCAGCACGCATTTCTTTGGCCATTAAAGTGTGAGTTTGAATAGCGCCGTCTTTTCCGCGACCTGGGGATCGTACGAAAGCTTGCGGAAACATACGAAGGGAACATGGTCCTCGCGGAATCCATATAAATTTCAGCTCGGGTGGAATCGGTGAAGCCTCCCGAGCTGTTTAATGCAAATTTAAAATAACACTACAGGCAGAATAACGGTACAGAATAACGAGAGAAGCCGCATCCAAAATAAATTATTCTGAAATGGGTAAGCCATCTTCTGCTTATTTGGTGTCAGGCTAATGAATTATTAACTTGTTTTAATGCATCATCTGCAGAATTTTAAATGGGGGGGCGTTAGAATTAAATTGGGCCGCTTACGTTACGGTACACATACATTTTTCAAGCGAGTACATTTCTGTTAATGCTTCCCAAGTCACTTGACAGCTCCCAGAATATAATGAGGCTCATGCTTCATCCGAATGTGTGTGACCGACTTTTATTTTTAATAATGAGAGGCAGCAAACTTTTTCTTAAAATTCAGGAGTACAGTAGGTGGTGTTCTGTGTCAAAAAAACAAAACAAAACACAACAACACCCCAAAACGCCCACAAAAGTTAATGAACTGAAAATCTCCCCACAAATCCCTCATGGCAGGAATTGTGGGATGGCCGAAGGCAGCGTCAACTTTCTTTGCAGGTACGTAGGTAGGAATAGCAACAGCACTTAGACTTATATACCGCTTCTCCGTGCTTAACAGCCCTCTCTAAGTGGTTTGCAGAATCTGCATTCCCTCCCCCCAACAATCTAGGTTTTCATTTTACCAACCTCGGGAGGATGGAAGGCTGAGTGAACCTTGAGACAGTCAGAATCGAACTCCTGACTGTGGGCGGAGTCTACCTGCAATACTGCATTCTCACCACTGCGCCATCACGGCCTAGCAATAGCAATAGCACTTAGACTTATATACCGCTTCATAGTGCTTTTCAGCCATCTCTAAATGGTTTACAGAGTCAGCCTATTGCCCCCCAACAATCTGGGTCCTCATTTTACCGATCTCAGAAGGATGGAAGGCTGAGTCAACCTCGAGCCGGTCAGGATCGAACTCCTGGCAGTGGGCAGAGTTAGCCTGCAATACTGCATTCAAACCACTAAGCCGCCACAGTTTAGACAGCAATAGTTAGAGCCCTGAAACTTATATACTGCTTCACCGTGCTTTTACAACCCTCTCTAAGCAGTTTACAGAGTCACTATATTGCCCCAATAATCTGGGTCCTCATTTTACTGACCTCAGAGGGACTGTAGGCTGAGTCAACCTTGAGGGCCATCAGGATCGAACGCCTGGCAGTGGGCAGAGTTAGCCTGCAATATTGCATTCTAACCGTTGAGTTGCCACAGCTCCTGGCAATATGTTTGTGATTCTGCTTTGACTTCCTCTTACTTTATATGGCAGGCACAAGAGGATTGAAAGTGAAGGTCAGGGGCGCTTTGAAGTCCTTCTGACACTGGAATGAACGGCATCATTGAAGATCAGAGCTTCCGTTTTGACTGGCGGGAGTTGGGGGCAGGATGTCACCATCTTCTCCCCAATGTCCTCTCGTCAACGTCTGTCTTTCCCATTTAGTTTCTGAAAATGCTGATGTTGACTATGACATCCATGCCCAGCTTAACCTTTATACCTTCTAACTCTGAACTGAGGGAACATATAGCTTATCGATAAAGGAGAATATATGTAGCTCCCAGTTGAAATGAGAGGTCCTGGGTCAGGGATAGGCAACCTTGGCTCTTTTATGTCTTGTGGACTTCAACTCCCAGAATTCCTGAGCCAGCCACGCTGAGGGGAAAGGGAGAGGTTTCCAAGCTGAGCCATGCTGGCTCAGGAATTCTGGGAGTTGAAGTCCACGAGTCATAACGCGGCCTAGGCCCTAGGCCAGGGGTGGACAAGCTTGGCTCTTTTATGACTGGTGGACTTCAACTCCCAGAATTCCTGAGCCAGCCATATTGAGGGAAAAGAGAGAGGTTTCCAAGCTGAGCCATGCTGGCTCAGGAATTCTGGGAGTTGAAGTCCACAAGTCTTAGAGCTGCCAAGGTTGAGGATCCCTGATATAGGGCAGGGGTAGGCAACCATGGCCCTTTTATGACTTGTGGACTTCAACTCCCAGAATTCCTGAGCCAGCCACGCTGAGGGGAAAGGGAGAGGTTTCCAAGCTGAGCCATGCTGGCTGAGGAATTCTGGGAGTTGAAGTCCACGAGTCATAAAAGAGCCAAGGTTGCCTTCCCCTGGCCTGGATGGTCTCTGAGCTTGGTTGTTTTCTTGCAGAGGCTTCATTACCCAGTGAAAGCACACCCCATTCCCTTCTAGCCACACTAGGACCAAGGACCCCACAGTCCTCCTCCTCCTCCTCCCATTCCACATACCCCACTCCCGTGTACCATTGATGACATTACCTAGTTGGGTCATGAAAAGTTTGCAAGAAAACCACCAAGCTCAGCGAGCACCAAGGATTCCTCAGTTCCATTCCTCCTCCTCCTCCATTCCACATACCCCACTCCCTTGTACCACTGATGATGTTACTTAATTTGGTAATGAAATGTCTGCAAGAAAACCACCAAGCTCAGAGAGCACCAAGGACCTCTCGTAAACAACCAAATCTCCTGTTTAGCCTTCGAACCCCTACACAAAGTTGTTTGAGGAACCTATTGTTGGTAGAAAAACACCCCAAGCTTTCGTCTCAATTTCTCTTTGTCTGGCTCTCCTCAGTACAAATGATACTCAGCATTGAGTAGAATTTAAATCAAATGTGGCCTGCAGCGTAAATAAGGCTTAGAGGCCTTGTCAATCTACTCATCAGCCAAACTCTTTCTGACGTGGGTAACCAGCTTGTGTTGTGGTACATTGTTGTTCATCTTGAATGTTCAGCTTTTCAGCGCTCCCGGGCATTTCATATTTCAGATCAATTATTTAATAAGCCGCGATTACAAAGCTTTTTATGCGTCCTTGGCGCAAACACCGATGGATTGCAGTCTTGTCCAGATAAGGGATTGAATTGTTCTGTTTTTATGCCTTTGTTTCTTTTTCGTTGCCAGCGTTAGTCTGGAATTCTCCACCAACCACGGTCGCTCCTGGTCCTTACTTCACTCCGAATGTCTGCCGGAGACGTGTGCTGGATCCCACCTTGCTCACAGCACGGTCTATGCATCTGAAAATTACAGTGGGTAAGGAAATATTTTTTGTGAAAATAACTCTGCCCGAAGAATGATGCAAGAATTAAATTGTACAATCTCTTGTAATGTCTTCTCTCGGACAAACAAAATGCAGTTCAACAAGTTTTGGGATGTTAAAAATGCTGTTCTCCCCAAATTCATGAAGGACCCTTCCATCTTCAAGATATGAAAGTGGATTTGATAGAACAATGTTTAGTTTTTGAAGAAACTAGAATAGAATAGAGCTGGAAGGGACCTTGGAGGTCTTCTAGTCCAGCCCCCTGCTCAAGCAGGAGAACCTATACCATCTTAGACAGGTGATTGTCCAGTCTCTTCTTAAAAACTTCCAGCGATGGAGCACCCATGATTTTTGTTGGCAAGCTGTTCCACTGGTTGATTATCCTTACTGTCAGGAAGTTTCTCCTTAATTCTAGGTTGCTTCTCTCCTTGATCAGTTTTTAACCATTGTTACTCGTCCTTCCCTCTGGTGCTTTGGTGAACAACCTGACCCCCTCTTCTTTGGGGCAGCCCCTCAGATACTGCAACACTGCTATCATGTCTCCCCTATTTCTTCTTTTCCTTAGACTAGCCAAACCCAAGTCCCGCAACTGTTCTTCGTATGTTTTAGTCTCCAGGCCTTGGATCATCTTAGTTGCTCTTCTCTGAATTTTTTCCAAGGTCTCAACATCTTTTTTGTGATATGGTGACCAAAATTGGCTACAGTATTCCAGTATTCTTAAGAAAAAACCCTAGATGTAACCACATATATAGTATTTCTAGAAATTCTTTCTGAACAGAAAGCAATATGGTAGAGCTGAAACACTTGGCAGAATAAGATCGTTCAACGGTGATCAATCTTGTGTGTTGGGAGATGACTGAGATCGGATTTATACCATTACATCTATTCTACATTCTCGCAGAATTTAAGTCAGTACAGTAGTTCTCAACTTACAGCTGTTTGTTTAGTGAGTGTTTGAAGTTACGACGGCTTAGACCAGTGTTTCCCAAACTTGACAATTTTAAGGCATGTGGACCAACTCCCAGAATTCCACAGCCAGCATTGCTGGCTGTGGAATTCTGGGAGTTGAAGTCCACATGCCTTAAAATTGTCAAGTTTGGGAAACACTGGCTTAGACCATTTTTCACATTTCCGACTGTTGTAGCATCCCCCAATCATGTGATCAAAATTCAGATGCTTGGCAACTGACTCATACTTATGACGGTCGCAATGGTCAATGGGGAAGCCGAATTCACTTGACAGCCGTGTTACTAGCTTAACAACGGCAGTGATTCACGCAACAGCCGTGTCAAGGAAGATGATACAATGGGCCAAAACTCCCTTAACAAATGTTTCACTTAGCGACTTCACTTGGGCTCAGTGGTGGTCATATGTCGAGGGCTGCCTCCCCTGAAAATCATCCTTACGTTGTTGGTAGATGGAACTGGAACTGCTGTGTGTCGTTTAAGCCGGACACCTTTGCTTTTTAAAAATCAACTCTTTAAACACTTTAAAAGTCACATTGAAAAAGCAGGAATTCTCCTCTGCTTCTTTCAGGTGGAACCGAATAACTACTCCCCTTCCAAACGCAGCATTAACGAGAAATACCAGAATTCGGTGGAGACAGACTGGATCCGTTCTTGGAAACATGTGGGCAATTGACAACAGTGAGTAGTATTTATTACCACCAGCGTTATCTACGGAGGGCGCCATCACAGCCGTGTGCTGTCTCCGTTCGCCCCCTCGCAACGCCAACAGCCGCGTGCCACCGCAGCTCTTGGTCTCTCCCCCAGCCTGCCACCGGCCGTATTGCATGCAGGGCCCCCCCGACATCCTCCTTAGTCACCCCCCCCAGTGCTATTGCTGCTGCCCACCCCCCAACTGGCTGCGGGCTATTTGTTCCAGGCAGCCAAAGACCCGCGTCAAAGGGTACCTGGGCGAATGGGCAAGGAAAGAGGGCGGAGGGCCCAGTGGCCATGGGGAATGGCCGGGGATGGCCCAGTGGAGGAGGAAATGGGATGTAAATGGGCTGAGGCAGCTGTTTGGGGGGCAAAGGAAGCACAGCCAAGGGTCGGTGCCTAAACGTCCCATTCTGATCTATATAGTACCCAAACTCTTCTGTTTGTCTGTGTGTAACCTTCAGCTAGATCAGGGGTAGGCAACCTTGGCCCTTTTATGACTCGTGGACTTCAACTCCCAGAATTCCTGAGCCAGCCATGCTGAGGGGAAAGGGAGAGGTTTCCAAGCTGAGCTACGCTGTCTCAGGAATTCTGGGAGCTGAAGTCCACAAGTCTTAAAGTTGTCAAGGTTGAGAACCCCTGATATAGGGCAGGGGTAGGCAACCTTGGCTCGTGGACTTCAACTCCCAGAATTCCTGAGCCAGCATGGCTCAGCTTGGAAACCTCTCCCTTTTCCCTCAGCATGGCTGGCTCAGGAATTCTGGGAGCTGAAGTCCACGAATCATAAAAGAGCCAAGGTTGCCTACCCCTGAACTAGACAGAACAGTGTATCATCAGGAAACAATTTTCGAACCCCTGTACGTCAAATGGGCTAACTTACAAGAATGCATCCCGAATCCATGGCCCATTAAAATGCAAAATGCAAAACTGAAAAAAAAAAAATCCAAGAAGACGAAAGAGGAAAAACAAAACACAAAACAATCAAAGCATTAAAAAGGGTGCATCAAAAAAAAACACCACATTATACTCATATTAACCCCTCTAGTTGAATACCGATTAATATATTGCTACAATGTTAGTTCCCACCCCTTGCAAAACAGGTCCTCCCAAAATTTTTAAACTACTAAATCTATTTGCAACCTGTTTGACCTCTCTTCTATATATGTTATATTAATGACAAAGAGGTTTACAGGAAGACACATAAAACGGAAGAACATTAAAGTTTCAAAATGCTTGGGTTATCAGGCTGTCAAATTCTTCTTCTCAGGCCCTTATCCTGCTGGGAATAGAGTCAAGTTTAGGTCAGGGAATACAATTACTTGCTTGGTTGTTTCAGTTACAACATCTTGGGCAGAGAAGTAGAATTTTATAGACTAATAGTCTATTACTATTAACTACTTGCAGAATCTTTGCGTGGACACAATAGCGAAAGGGAAGCAGTAGCCCTCTGAGTAATTTTTTTCTATCTGCCGTCAAGCTTACGATAGAAGTTTTTAAAGGTTATAGATAGTCCTCAAGTTACAACCAGTTGTTTGGCAATCTTTCAAAGTTACAATGGACTCCCACATCACCTGGGTTTGAAGTTTCAGTGGCCACATGATCACGTTTTGGGTGCTTGGTAACCAGCCCGTATTTGTAGCTTCCTGGGGTCACATGACATCAATTAATGAAACACACACACACACACACACACACACACCTCAAAAACTGCTATTTATTTCCAGTTTCTGGCAAAACAAAAGGCATTGTGGACAATGGATTCACTTAACAACCACTGTAAAACATTCATAAAATCAAGTTCAGTCACATGGTAATGACCAGCAGAATTTACAACGGTAATTCCAGATGTAAATTGAGGACCATCTGTTATATACCTCAGTCTTGGTTGGTACGGTGCAATGAACTTTATATGCCTGTGACTTAAATACGTGAAAAGTTCTGGAATTTAACTTCGGCACACCTACTTTTTTCTTCCTGTAGTTTACATTGGTCCATCTTGTCTCAAATTCTGCTCAGGGCGAGGTCAATGCACTAGAACCGGTTGCAAGTAAGTCTTTGGGTTCTGTAAAGTTGTTTTTTTAAATTGTAGGATGGCCTGTCTTCTTCGATTATTGCTTCTCCTGATAGCACAATCAGAATCTTCAAGATGGATGGATGGATGGATTGGTGGATGGGTGGATGGGTGGGTGGTGGGTGGTGGGTGGGTGACTGAGTGGGTGGATGGATGGATAGATAGATAGGTAGATAGGTAGATAGATAAGAGGGAATGATACTAGATATAGATAAGCAGACAGATAAATTATAAAGGGAGAGAGAGAGAGAGAGAGATAAAATGATAAATACTATAGACAGATAGATAGATGATAAAGATAGATATAGATTGATCAATATGGTTAGATAGATAGATAGATAGATAGATAGATAGATAGATAGATAGATAGATAGATAGATAGATAGATAGATAGATAGATAGATACCGGTAGACAGTCATAGATAATAAATAGACAGACAGATAGATAAGCAGATATAGATGATAGACAGACAGACAGAGAGAGAGAGAGAGAGAGATAGACAGACAGACAGACAAGAGATGATAATAGACATAGATAGGCAGACAGATAAATGATAAAGGTAGAAACAAACAGACAGATAGACAGATAGAAAGAAAAAACAGATTCCTGCTTTGTTTAGATGAGATGTACGGTATCTCTAGAGGATACTGGACTGCAGCATTTCTTAAGATCTCGTACAACATTTATGATTCATGTCTCTGCAAGATTGAGAAATATTTAGCTGACTTTGGCTTCTTTCTCCACCAGGTGTGACCCTGGCTTTTCGGGGCCTGCATGTGAGATGGCTTCTCAAACCTTTCCCATGTTTATCTCGGAAAGCTTCAGCACTTCCAGACTCTCTTCCTATCACAACTTTTACTCTATCCGTGGTGCTGAAGTCAGTTTCGGCTGCGGAGTTCTGGCGAGCGGCAAAGCTCTAGTTTTCAACAAAGACGGGAGACGACAACTCGTCACGTCTTTCTTCGACAGCACCCAGTCCAGGTAAACAGGAATAAACGAAAACCACGCAGACTCCTCTGAACTTTGGTTCCGGATCCGCGAATTCTTTTGTGTCTTCAATTTTAAAAAGAGAGCTTTCGTTCGATCAAGAGGAGAAAAAAAAAACCAACGCTTGAATTCTTGACTGTGTTTTTAACCTTCCATTCCAGATACGAGAATGCATTTCGGTTTGTTTTTTTTTTAAAAAAAACTTTATTTGCGGGGCTAAGTGTTTAATCCATCGGGGGGGGGGGGTAATTAGGCGGTGCCCGAGTTTGCAAAACATGCAACATTAATCCCAAAAAGTGAGTGTCGGAGCCAAGGGCTGGTTAATTATTTATGGGGGTGTATTTATTTTGACAGCTTGCGGCAGCTGATTAGATCCGTTCAATCGGCTCCTCCACACAAACACACCCCGGTCCCCGATAAATAATTGAACGGCAATAGTGATTGGCATTTTAAAAACAACGCACGCCCTACTACCTGGCTGGGCTGAATAAAACGACGTCAGCTCCAGGACGGAGCCCGTCGCCATTGTTTGCTTTAGGTTCCCCTTTAATGTATAGGATTAATGGGAGGAGAATGCTGCAGAAAGGGTGATTTATAACGAATCCGTCCTCTCGTCAAACCAGATTCCTCCAGTTCACTCTGCGACTTGGGAGCCGGTCCGTTCTGAGTACTTGCAAAGCACCGGATCAGCCTGGAGAAGGTGTCCTACTGCACTATTCGTACGACAACGGGATTACGTGGAAACTTCTGGAACATTATCCCTATCTTAACTATCATGAGCCCAGGTAAATGCGTGGCTTTAATGTGGTATAATGCAAAAGCATCCTGTTAGGTGTAGTTGTTTTTCAATAGCTTCTCTGCCCGGGGTCAAATTTCTATAATTCTTTTTACAACATACTGTAGCCTTCATCGATCTGCTTTATATATAGAATAGAGCTGGAAGGGACCTTGGAGGTCTTCTAGTCCAGCCCCCTGCTCGAGCAGGAGAACCTATACCATCTCAGACAGGTGACTGTCCAGTCTCTTCTTAAAAGCCTCCAGTGATGGAGCACCCACGATTTCTGGTGGCAAGCAGTTCCACTGGTTGATTGTCCTCACTGTTGGGAAGTTTCTCCTTAATTCCAGGTTGCTTCTCTCTTTGGTCAGTTTCCAACCATTGTTTCTCATCCTGCCCTCTGGTGCTTTGGAGAATAGCTTGACTCCCTCTTCTTTGGGGGCAGCCCCTCAAATACCAGAATACTGCTATCATGTCTCCCCTATTTCTTCTTTTCTTTAGACCAGCCAAACCCAGGTCCCGCAGCCGTTCTTCGTATGTTTTCGTCTTCAGGCCTTGGATCCTCTTAGTTGCTCTTCTCTGAACTTTTTTTCAAGATCTCAACATCTTTTTTGTAGTATGGTAACCAAAATTGGCTGCAGTATTCCAGTATTCTTAAGAAAAAAAACCTAGATGTAATCTCCGAGGTCCCTTTCAATCCTATTATTCTATTATTTGATTATTCTGTTATGTGCATTTGAAATGTAAAACTCTTGCAGTTTCCCCCCCCCCCGCACACCTAAATATAATATTTTCCTACACACCTGCCTGGATAGGTATATTGTGAAAGGGAATGTGTATTTAACAATTAATCCAAAGTCTTCGGAAACGCCTGTCTTGGATTTTTCATTCTTCAGAAAAAAAATAATAACTTTCTTCCTCTTCATTCTTTGCGTTAGAGGAAAAAATGAAGGTTTTAGAAATAACCTTTGTTTTTCCATGGCTGAACGTGACTCGCTACGTGTTGGAAACCAGACCACAAACCTTTCTCCAGATTCTTCTGATTGTCTGAAATATGTTTTTTTTCCCCTTCTACACCCCGTCTCTCAAAATTACTCATTCGATTCCACCCTTTGATTTTCTTGCTTATCAATTAACATGTCCTTCCTGCAGCAATAAATGTGATATCACACGATGCTCTAAAGGCACATCCATCGAAGACTCTCCAAGACAGCACAAAAAGCACTTTGTAACATGTGTCTGTGTGTTCTTTGTCACAAGGGAAGACGCAAAGTTGTTGCAGCACAGACTGTAAGCACAATACCACGTACCGTTAGACCAGTGGTTCTCAACCTTTTTAACGCTGTGACCCCCCAACCGGTCATACGTCGAGGACTACTCAACCGGTCGTAAGTCGAGGACTACTCAACTGGTGCAGCACCGTTTGCAGAATGGGACTTTTGGCGGGCTCAGCAGGGCAGAGACAGCCTGGACCATTCCTATTGGCTTTTGAAAGCCAATAGAATTAGACTCTATTCAAGAGAGTCTATTCTATTGGCTTTCAAAAGCCCATAGAATAAAAGGGAGTAGCACAGCTAAGGAAAAGGGGGGAAAATGGTAGACTGCGTTGTTTGGCGACCCCCGTGAAATGGTCGTTCGACCCCAAATGGGGTCCCGACCCACAGGTGGAGAACCACTGCTCTAAAGGCACATCCATCGAAGACTCTCCCAAGACAGCACAAAAAGCACTTTGTAACGTGTGTCCGTGTGTTCTTTGTCACAAGGGAAGACGCAAAGTTGTTGCAGCACAGACTGTAAGCACAACACCACGTACTGTTAGACCCAGCCAGGGGAAGACGTTGAAGTTAATGTACGAATTTATTTTTACTCGCCCCTTGCTACTTGATTTACAGATTTTTTTTTTTTAAGGAAAAAAAAAAGACAAGGTTGATCGGGATACTGAAAGTTCCTTTGCCAATATTTTATTATTATACATTGATGGGGAGAAACATCACTTATGTTGTTATGCCTTCACCTTGCGTGTTTCGTGGGGGCATCTGCTGTTATTGATTTATGGAACATTCTCAAAGATGTCATTGCCATGGCAATTAATGTATGCTCCCCATGGCTGTGTTCCATAATTGCCCCTGGAAATTCAATATTATTCTTAATTTTCTTCACAGCTCATCAAATCTAGGTTTTTGTTGTCACAGCTGCCAGGAGAGATCTTGAGGGCTCCATGTGGGATGTACCTCACCAGCCATCCTTTAGTCTCCCTTCCTCCCTAGAATTAATGTTTATGTTTGGATATTCTTATTGGGTACCATTCCGCTCCCCGCCAGACTGAGAACTCAACCTCAGTTCAATTTCCTGCTGCAGTGAAATATATAGAAAAGAAAATTGCTTAATCAAGGAATGAAATATGTGCTTTGTGCTCTGGGCCAACACTTGTTGGCACAAAGCTGATACACACAGAGAGAAAAGGAAAAACGGACTCTTTTTGTCCCAAACAAGAACGAGGTGGTGCTTTATTTAGTTTGGTTTACAACATCTGACCTGATGGACGGTGGAGTCTGTCTTCGACGTTGTCAAAAATCCCTGGCAGATACTGACGAAGTTGTAAGAGCAGTGGTTCTCAACCTTTTTAATGCCGCGACCCCAACTGGTCATAAGTCGAGGACTACTCAACCAGTCATAAGTCGAGGACTACTCAACTGGTGCAGCACCGTTTGCAGAATGGGACTTTTGGCGGGCTCAGCAGGGCAGAGACAGCCTGGACAATTCCTATTGGCTTTTGAAAGCCAATAGAATTGGACTCTATTCAAGAGAGTCTATTCTATTGGCTTTCAAAAGCCAATAGAATAAAAGAGAGTAGCACAGCTAAGGAAAAGGGGGAAAAAATGGCGGACTGCGTTGTGTGGCGACCCCCGTGAAATGGTCGTTCGACCCCAAATGGGGTCCCGACCCACAGGTTGAGAACCACTGTGTAAGAGGATCTGTTTGTCAAGATATGCAGCCCTGTTTCTTCCAGGAGCAATTTAAACGTGGAGGGAAAGAAAAAGTTCCGGGCCGGAAATCCAAGAGCATGTACAGATTATGTATTATTCATCTTGGGAAACTGCTAAAAAAAAAAAAAACTGCTGAAAATCTTAACAAATGTTGTCTTTAGCTCTGACAACAAACAGAGGTTTAGATTGCAAAAAAAAAAATCTTCCCAAACTGCAAGCAAAACAAGAATAAATGAGTTTAAAATGTAGTGCAGTGTTGGATAGTGAAGATAACAGAATAACACAGCTCGGAGGGACCTTGGAGGTCTTCTAGTCCAACCCCCTGCTCAGGTAGAAAACTCTATACCAGTTCAGGCAAAGGGTGGTCCAATCTCTTCTTAAAAACTACTTAAAAACTAAAAAAAAAAAAATGTTTTGGAGCATCCACAGCTTCTGAAGGCAAACTGTTCCACTGGTTGATTGTTCACACCGTCAGAAAATTTCTCCTTAGTTCTCCTGGAGGAGTTTCCATCCGTTGCTTCTTCTCCTACCTTCAGATGCTCTTCTTTGTGGCAGCCCCTCAAATATTGGGAGACGGCTGTCGTTGTCAGCCCTACCCCCTTCTCATTAAATTAGACATACCCAATTCCTGCCGCCGTTCTTTACCTACCGTCCCTGTGGTCACGTGATCAAAATTCAGACGCTTGGCAACTGACTCGTGTTTACGACGGTCGCCGTGTCCCCAGGGGTCACGTGATCCCCTTTTGCAACTTTCTGACAAGCAAAGTCAAGGGGGGAAGCCAGATTCAATTAACAACCGTGTTAGTAGTTTAACAACTGCAGTGTTTCGCTTAACAGCTGGGTCAGAAAAGGTTGTAAAACGGGGCAAAACTCACTGAACAAATCTCTCACGTAGCAACAGGAATTTTGGGGCTCCGCTGTGGTCGTACGGACGTGGTTGTATCTGTACTATGAGTAGTTAGAATCATCTAGAGACTAGACAATCACCTGTCTGAGACGGTATAGGTTCTCCTGCTTGAGCAGGGGGCTGGACTAGAAGACCTCCAAGGTCCCGGCTCTATTCTATTCTATTCTACTCTACTCTACTCTACTCTACTCTACTCTACTCTACTCTACTCTACTCTACTCTACTCTACCCTACACTCTGCTCTGCTCTGCTCTGCTCTGCTCTACTCTACTCTACTCTACTCCACTCCACTCCACTCCACTCCATTCTACATTCCTTCTATTCTATTCTGTTCTGTTCTATTCTTTATTCTATTCTATTCTAATTTCTCTATTCTATTCTGTTCTATTCTATTCTGTATTTCTATTCTGTTCTGTATTTCTATTCTGTTCTATATTTCTATTCTGTTCTGTTCTGTTCTATTCTATTCTATTCTATTCTATTCTATTCTATTCTATTCTATTCTATTCTATTCTATTCTTGATTTCTGTAACTAGGCAAAATCTCCCTAAATCTGTTTCTTTGTTTTCAAAGAATAATTTCGGTGGAGTTGCCCGAAGATGCCCGGCAATTTGGCATCCAGTTCCGATGGTGGCAACCGTACCATTCCTCTCAAGGCGAAGATGTCTGGGCCATCGATGAAATCATCCTGACTTCGGTTCTTTTTAATAGCATCAGCCTGGACTTCACCAACTTGCTGGAGGTTACTCAGTCCCTTGGATTCTACCTGGGGAACGTTCAACCCTACTGCGGTCACGACTGGACACTCTGGTGAGTCCTTTCTTATCCCCTGCTCTGGGTAAAGACTTTTTGTGTTTTGTTTTCACAGCAAAGATTACAATTCTTTAAATATTTCCTTGGATGTATATATATATTGTACAGCTCAGAAGTTGCAAGCAAAGCAATACAGAGAGTCCTCGATTTACAACAGTCCATTTCGTGCGTGTTCAAAGTTACAACGGCACTAAAAAATTTGATTTTTTTTTCACCCTTGTGAGCGTTGCAGCCTTCCCATGATCATGTGATCAAAATTCAGGTGTCTGGCAACAACTGGCTCATATTTATGATGGTTGCAGTGTCCCAGGGTCACGTGATCAAAAAGTGGGTGCTTGAATGACTCATATTTATGACGGACGGAGTGGCCCGGGGTCACATGATCAAAATGTAGGCACTTTAATGACTCATATTTATAACGGATGCAGTGTGCTGGGGTCATGTGATCAAAATGTGGGCACTTGAATGACTCACATTTATGACGGATGCAGTGCCCCATGTCACGTGATCAAAGTGTGAGCGCTTGAATGACTCACATTTATGACGGATGCAGTGGCCCGGGGTCACGTGATCAAAATGTGGGCACTTGAATGATTCACATTTATGACGGATGCAGTGGCCCAGGGTCACGTGATCAAAATGTGGGCGCTTGATTGACTCACATTTATGACGTATGCAGTGTCCCAGAGTCATGTGATCAAAATGTGGGCACTTGAATGACTCACATTTATGACAGATGCAGTGTCCCAGGGTCACGATCAAAAAGTGGGCGCTTGAATGACTCACATTTATGACGGATGCAGTGGCCCGGGGTCACGTGATCAAAATGTGGGCACTTGAATGACTCACATTTGTGACGGATGCAGTGTCCCAGAGTCACGTGATCAAAATATGGGCACTTGAATGACTCACACTTATGACAAATGCAGTGTCCTGGGGTCACGTGATCAAAATGTGGCCGCTTGATTGACTCATATTTATGACGGTTACAGTGTCCGGGGTCACGTGATCCCTTGCTGGGACTTTCTGACAAGCAAAGTCACCATTGGAAGCCAGATTTCACACAACAGTTGTGTTATTCCCTTAACAACTCTGGCAAGAAAAGTCATAAAATGGGGCTAAATTCACTTAACAACTTTCTCACTTAGACACAGAAACCTGGGGCTAGATTGTGGGTCGTAAGTTGAGGACTACCTGTAATGTATTTCGAGGAAAAGACTGCAAATCTTTTCTTAAGTGAGGAGCATAAAGGCAGGAGTAACTAATGAGTGGAGTGCTAATTGATTTCTGCAAACGATTCTCTTCTGAGTTGTTCATTAGGATTTTCCCCTGGGTTCAAACATGAACCACAATTGTCTTCAGTGACCTGCATATAATGAGGGGTAAATTTAACACTGCGATGCAACATGGACGTGATTTATCTTGGGTGGGTGTTCACGTACTTTCTCTGCTTGTAACATTGTGGAAGTTTCTCCTGAGCTGATCAGAGATTCAAATGAAAGAATAATTAACTGCTTTGATCTCCTTCGTTAGGATAATTGATTTGTGTAAATGAAGCCAGACTGATGTGTTTCAACATGACACATTCTAAAACCTGATTAATGAAGAATTCTCTGTATTCGTTATCTGCTCCGTCTCTGGCAGGACTTAAGCCGTTCACCCGAACACAAGCAATTGTTAAGATCTGGCGTAAATACAACATTTAAATCCTTATTTAATTTCTCTTGTTGGAATTAATGGTTTTGAAAATGCTTAATATTGGCTCCGTTGCTTCCGAGCCGTGTTCAGTTATAAATGAGTTTCTTCCTGGAATTCCAAGTTCAAAACTCATGATTCAATTTTTGTAGATGGATTCGTCAGGTTGAAATTGCCGTGGTGTAGGATGCGTTGAAAATATCTGCCTGTGGTTTTTAAACACAATATATGTTCTATATAGGCAGTCCTCGCCATATGACCACGACTGAGCCCAAAAGGGGTTCACGTGACCCCGGGACGCTATGACCGTTGTAAATATGAGTCAGTTGCCAAGCGCCTGAATTTTGATCATGGGAAGTCATTAAGTATGAAAATGGTCATAAGTTACATTTTTTCAGTGCTGTTCTAACTTCAAATGGTCACTAAATGAACTGTTGAGGATAATCTGTTCTCCATTAAAACTCTCGTTGACGATCGCAACTTCAGTCCACATTATTGCAACTATATGACAATCCGTGTCCCACTTTTTAACATCAAAACCAGAGAAATATACTACTTAAAGCCATACGAGCTGCCCAAACTACAGGTAGTCCTCGGCTTACAACGGTCCATTTAGTGACCATTCAAAGTTACAACAGCACTGAAAAAAACGACTTAGGACCGTTTTTTCACACTTACGACCATTACAGCATCCCAATGGACATGTGATTTACATTCGGATGCATGACAAGCGGTTCATAGTTACGACGGTCACAGTGTCCCAATGTCCTGTGATCCCCTTTTGCACCGTTCTGAGAAGCAAAGTCAATGGGGAAGCCAGATGCACTTAACAACTAGGTTACTCATTTAACAACTGCAATGATTGGCTTAACTAATGTGGCTGTCATGGTTCTGACAGATGAAACTCTTCAAAGAATTTTGAGGCATTGTTTACCTTAAAAAATCTTTATTCGAGAAACATAGCATCGGCATGTACATAATCGAAGCCAAAATCTGAATTCCCCTCCCCTGAGCACATAGTATCAAAGCACAATTATCTCCTCCACATAGTATCAAAGCACAATTATCTCCTCCAATTAACAGTCATAAATCACATTCCCACAATTAGTTTAAAATGCAGGCCTTCCCTCCAGTTCTCCAGCGCCAATTCTTATCATCTCTTATTTCAATAACCTTGGTTCTCACACTAGTTACAGTATTGCTATGTCTAACTAAACTCCCATGCACATTCCTCCTCCCCCCCCCAGTATCATTTAATTCTAACACTAAGAGTAAAACATAAGAAGGAAAATGTTTGCATCTCCATATGTTGTCGAAGCAAAAACATCCGATGTTAGCAGCGCTGACAGTGGCAAGAAAAGTCGTTGGCTGTTGTATTTTGCTAGTTTCTATAGTAATGCTTTTTAGGGCAAAGAGACTGAAAACCTATTTCTCATTCATTGCCACCATTTGCCAAGGTACAACTGAAAGAGGTCTTGGTTCACTGATTAAGGAACCAGGCATAGTAATAACCCTACACTGAATTTACCAGTGATAGAGTAGCTTGCTGCAAGAAACGGCAGTCACAATGATTACAGGGGGGAAATGTACAATTAACCCAAAGGCCGAAGAACTTAACATTCTGGGTCTTTCATTAACAAGTACATTTTGATCAGCTCGGTGGTTTGATTTTTTGCCTCATCTCTCAGACTAAAAGGAATTGACTTGGCTGTGAAAACATCACAGAATGTGTTCTGGGGGTAATAATGAGGCCGTTGAAACAGTGTTCATCGGAACAATGGAAGTACTTGCTGCTCATTAAAAGGTAATAAAGTGGCCAGACTTGAAACGTCTGCATCGAAGAAGTCAAATAAAAAGCTTTTAATGACACCATCTTAGCCTGTTAGATGAGCAAAAGATGTAGATTCGCGCTCTCTGAGCTGGGTGGTTTTCTTGCAGACGTTTCGTGACCCAACTAGGTAACATCATCAGTGCTAGAAGAAGGGGGAGGAGGAGGACCTGTGTGGTCTTTGGTGCTCTCTGAGCTGGGTGGTTTTCTTGCAGACATTTCATGACCCAACTAGGACACGTCATCAGTGCTAGAAGGGAGTGGGGTATACTCTCTGTTTACATACAGATGGCTTCCTCTGTCACCATTGATGGGAGCGTTGCTCTCTTCTTGTCCTATCCTTGACTGGTCTGTTGTTTACTGTTGGATAGTTTAACACCAGCATTAATGCGAGACCAACAATCAAGCAGGGTGAACAACACCCCAGTCAAGGAACCTGCCAACAAAACGCACGAAGGACTTCCCAGTCCAACTCAAGAGCTACAGATATTATCTTCTATTGATATGTAAGGTGTAGTTTTGGTTTTCAGAATTCTTTTTTTTTTTAACTAGATAGCAAGATTCAAGTTATTTTCTTTTCTTTTTTTTTTTAACCTGTAGAAAAACGCCACCAATGGCAAGACCAATTATTCTTTAGTTCTTCCTGATTGTGGTTTTTCTCCCTGATGTTGAACTGGGCAGAAAAAAACACTGCGGACCGTACATGTAGATATTGGGAGCTTTGCCAAATGTAAACCACTGCCTTCACTGACCTTGCGCTTCTCCCGGGATTTGTCTTAACTTAGATCAGGTCTGAGCAAATGCCTGGTAGTTAAATTAATTATTGTGGGTTTCTCCCAGCTGTGGATCCATTTGCTTCTCATTTTCTAACTCCCGGCTTCCAGCGAGCGTATGCTAGCGGAGCACGGAGCATCTTCTCCTGGGAGCCCTCTGAAAATTGCTTTTTCATTAGAAGAACGGTAGTCAATATGCTATAAATCATTTTACACCATGCCATCCTGAACTACGTTTTCAGGCGGGGGGGGGGGCAAAACAAATCCCTCTGTAATAATTATACGGTAGGTCTTTCGTTGTACACCTGAAATGGGTCCACCAAAATCTCCTACAGCTTCCATTGTTTAGCCCCGTTCTTTGGTAAAGATTGGATCCATTTTCTTATTCGTGAGATTTCCTTTCTCTTTAGCTGTTTGGTGTCGTAATTTCACTCAACTGTAAGAGAATTGAGAACATTGTTTGTAGGCAAGAATGCTACAGAGTCAGCCTAGTTGCCCCCAATAATCTGGGTCCTCATTTTACCGACCTCGGAAGGATGGAAGGCTGAATCAACCTTGAGCCCGGTCAGGATCGAACTGCCAACAGCTGACAGTCAGCAGAAGTAGCCTGCACTACTGCATTCTAACCACTTTGCCACACAGCTCATATGATACATAAAAGTACGGATTGACTGTATCATCTGCAGCATTTCCTATGATTTAATTCACTTTACTTGACAGTATCTTAGCATAATTGCTACTCAGATCATAAATAGGTGCAGTTCCCTGAATAATTTTTAATATTACGTACAAAATGTCATCAGCTACATATATAGTATTTATTTCTATAGTGTTTACATGTGGCTGTGTCAAAAGCACATACCCCGTGTAACATTCCTCTCTTTTAGTTCCTCTTCTTGTTTTATGTAAAAATGCCAGTAACCAATTAAAAACAAGATCACGCAAACCTTTAGTGGTTATCTATAGGGTGCTACCTGTATTTGCTTTTAATTTTTAATTCAACTGATTTTGTAAAAACAAACATTACAAATATAACCTATCATATGTATCATGGACAAACAAACTCAGGAAACAAAATTACTTAAATTTCTGGAGTTATCTAGATGGGTATCATAACAGAGTTTTGAAAGCCCCTGAAGGCAGGACAAGAAGCAACGGATGGAAACTAATCAAGGAGAGAACCAACCTAGAACTAAGGAGAAATTTCCTGGCGGTGAGAACAATTAACCAGTGGAACAGCCTGCCTCCACAAGCGGTGAATGCTCCAACACTGGAGGTTTTTAAGAAGAGATTGGACTGCCATTTGTCTAAAATAGGGTTTCCTGCCTGAGCAGGGGGTTGGACTAGAAGACCTCTAAGGTCCCTTCCCAAATCTGTTATTCTACGAAGCCTGCCATAGACATTCTCCAGCTTAACTAGTAAAATGCATTGGAGTTACTCTCTTTTTCATGTTTCCCTCCTACCCTGGACCTAACCACCTTTTCTCTTAACAGCCCTGTGTCCTCAGATAGTGACCTTTCTCCTTGGGTGTGGAGCAAGGAGGTCTTTCTCGTTGCAACCAATGTAGTCCAGGGAATTACAAATCTTTCCAGAACTAAAATTGAAATTTCTTTCACACCCTTTCCTATGCCCATTGAAACCCATAAAGATGTCTGCAAACTTTTAGGATACGACACGAAAAACACAGATACTTTGGCAAAAAGATGGAGTTTGCTGCAATAACGTAGCTTCTTGCCTGTCTTTTTCGTGTGCTGGATTGGGCTAGCACCGTTCATTTGTACCCATATAGTTTACCAGCGTACTTAAAAATAGATGGCAAAAGTCTTCTTCTGTGCCTCACCAGTTGCAATTATGGGCTGGCACGCCTTCTGCTGTCATTCCCAAGTGGAGCAATTAGTGTACAGTTTGCCGATGAAGCGATTACTCTGAGAACACCCATGGAAGTTGACGATTTCCGAACATGCACATCGTTTAATTAAATGCGCAAGTACAAACTTGCTCTCCAAAGAATGTTAATAACCAAACCACTTCTCGATGTCATTATTTCTGGAAGAGCATTTGATGGCTCTTTCTCTTCCTTCTGAAGGCCTTCAGATTCGTCCCAAGCATATGTTTCATCAGATGGATTAAAGATGGATTAAAATTCGACAACTCTGTAAAGAGACCGGAAGCCCGTTTGTGGACTTCCTTACGTGTCAAACGCAATTAACAGATGGTTAACAGAGGGATTTGAAGATTAGCGTGATGTTTGGGCTAACCTGATGACTTTTTTCCTTTTTTTTAAAGTATATATTATATATTTAAGTATATATTTCTTTTTTTTAAAGTATATATTATGCTTAGATGTTGGGTTGATTTGATTATTAGACGGAGACTTCAAAGCAGAAGAATAGAATAATGGAATGGAATAGAATGGAATGGAATGGAATAGAATAGAATAGAATAGAATAGAATAGAATAGAATAGAATAGAATAGAATAGAATAGAATAGAAGTATGTTCAATTTGTAACAATGAAAATACATCCTGCATATCAGATATTTACATTAAGATTCATAACAGTAGCAAAATTACACTTATGAACAAAAATAGTTTTATGGTTGGGTGTAACCACAACATGAGGAACTGTATTAAAGGGTCGCGGCATTAGGAAGGTTGAGAACCACTGCTTTAAACAAATAAGCAATATTAAACAAATAAACAATACGAAGTAAACAAATATTCCTCATCTGGAATATTTGTTTATTTAATATAGTATTTTGTTAAAAAAAAACTTGTAACTATTCTCCGTAAGTTCTTTTTTATTCCCGTAGGTTATTATACAAAGATTATCTTAATAATTCAATTGTGTTTAGTCTTCAACCCATCTTCCTCCAATAAGCTTATTGGAAAGCTTATAATGATTTGTAGACCCAGACAAAAGTGCGTATAGACAAGGCCATGGTTTTCCCAGTTGCAATGGATGGCTGTGAAAGTTGGACCATCAGAAAGGCCGAGCGCCAAAGAATGGAGGCCTTTGAACTATGGTGCTGGAGAAGACTCCTGCGAGTCCCCTGGACTGCAAGGCGTTCAAACCGGTCAGTCCTGGAGGAGATCAACCCCGACTGCTCTTTAGAAGGCCAGATCCTGAAGTTGAAACTCAAGGACTTTGGCCACCTAATGAGAAGGAAGGACTCACTGGAGAAGATCCTAATGCTGGGAAAGATGGAGGGCAAGAGAAGAAGGGGACGACAGAGAATGAGCTGGCTGGATGGAGTCCCTGAAGCAGCAGGCGTGAGCTTAAATGGACTCCAGAAGATGGTAGAGGACAGGAAGGCCTGGAGGAACGTGGTCCATGGGTTGCGATGGGTTGGACACGACTTCGCAACTAACAACAACAAGAAGAAGACCCATTATGTAAGGGGAGGCTTTTTTAAAATTTACTTTTAAGCTTCCAGCCACGGTGGATTCAGTCAATCAATTAATCAATCAGAATAGACCTGGAAGGGACCTTGGAGGTCTTCTAGTCCAGCCCCTGTTCAAGCAGGAGATCATTTCAGACAAGTAATTGTCCAGTCTTCTTAAAAAAAAAAAGTGATGAAGCACCCACAACTTCTGAAGGCAAGCTGTTCAACTGGTTAACATTCTTTATGTTTAATATTAGATCTGTTGATGTTTGGGTTTGTACACAAGAATTTTTTTCCCTCGTTGTTAGTGTCGGGTGTTCATTTTTCCATCTTCCTGTTTTGTGTTTTATCTTGTTGATAAAAGAAAATAAATCAAAAGAGGTATTAAAATTCTAGCGGTGAAAACAGCAGGACACGGGCGCTTGGGAGAATTACTGGAGGAAGATGGGTCGAAGGCAATGCAACTGAATTATATATAGATAATCTGTGCATAATAACCTACAGGGATGGGAAAGAACGTATGAGGAACTTATTTTTCAGAAAAGCCACTACTGAGGGATACTTGTTTTACTTTGTGCCTAAGTCCCTTCCTTTAAAAAAAAATAATAATAAAGAACTGGCTTCTGAAGCAGGTGGTGTCTTTTTTCAGTTTTATTCTGAATAGAACATCTATATAAAATTAGTTATTTTGCTTCAAGACCTGTAATTACTGCAAATAACTTTAAGAGGCTAGATAGATAGAGGACTCTGAGTTTTTAATGGCAGCTGCTTAATCTACAGAATCAGTTTAGAGGGAGGTGGGGGGTCTTATAAATTTGGGCTGCTCTGTAAATTAGTTGGCAGGTGAGAGGAAAACAGTATTAACTTTCTCTTCATAAGCCACGGTTTAATAACAGCTGGAGACAGACGCACGGTATAGCCAAGGTTTCTATTTCCATCCATCATAGAAAGCCAGCTTAATTGTGGGCTAGTTTTTAGAGCCACAACCTCTGATAACACGGCCCAAACAAGACTGAAAATGCAAGAAAATATAATTTATTATTACATTCTTCCACTAGTTTAAGCAACACACGTTCTTTAAGGATAGGGCCGTGTTTCTCAACCTTGACAATTTTAAGGCATGTGGACTTCAACTCCCAGAATTCCACAGCCAGCAATGCTGGCTGTGGAATTCTGGGAATTGAAGTCCACATGCCTTAAAATTGTCAAGGTTGAGAAACACTGGGATAGGACATGTTTGGTAGCGAGAAAAAGAGGTCCCAAAGATGCTTTTTCAAAAAGAACTGGACTTCCTTTGTTTTTCCTTGATGACGTTATGCTTCTCACCCAAGAAGCTTCTTCAGTTCTGACTCAGTGATGGAGGATGGAAAGATTTATACTCCTTACAGACAGCTGCTCATTTGCCTTCTTTTAGAGAGTCGTTGAGGCTTACCTGAGTGGTGCAAATGGATGTGGAGCCTTCTTGGACTTGCTTGAAAGGATTGTGGTGTAGACTGGAGATAGATGATGTCGTATCCCACCCCCCTCTGTTGAGGAAAGGCTGTTCAATTTTGACTTAGATGGCCTCTTGGACCCCTCTTTCAAACCAGTGATCCTCTCTGTCTCCTCAAAATGTGGACTTTGCTGTCTTGGAAAGAGCGGCCTTGGCCTTTCAAATGCAGATGGACTGCAAATGCATCTTGTCCTGATGGGTTTGTTCTCCTATGTTGTGCCAGGCGATTGTGAAGCTGCTCCAAAAATGAATAGTTACTTCTTTCCTGCTCTTTTTAGTTTTACAGGAGATTCCAAGTTAGCTTCTAGTATGCGCTATGTGGAAACACAGTCTATGCAAATTGGAGCATCATACATGATTCAGTTCAACTTGGTGATGGGCTGTGGCCAGCAATACACCCCCCACATGGACAATCAGGTGAAACTGGAGTACTCCACTAATCATGGCCTCACTTGGCATCTGGTTCAAGAGGTAAGTCTATCTATCATCTATCTATCTATCTATCTATCTATCTATCTATCTATCTATCTATCTATCTATCTATCTATCTATCTATCTATCTATCTATATATCTATATATCTATCTATCTTATCCCTATCATTTATCTCTGACTATCTATCTATTTAATCTCTTGTCTATCTAGTTAATCTGTTAATCTGTCTAGTTATCTATTTTCTCTATCTTATCTATCATCTATCTCTATCCTCTATCATTTATCTTTGTCTGTTTAAATATATCTATCTTTATCTATCTATCTTATCCTATCTATCTATCTGCCTGCCTGCCTGCCTACCTACCTACCTACCTACCTACCTACCTACCTACCTACCTACCTACCTACCTATCTATCTATCTATCTATCTATCTATCTATCTATCTATCTATCTATCTATCTATCTATCTAATCTCTTATCTATCTAGTCTAATCTATATCTATTTTATCTATCTTATCTATCTCTATCATCTCTATCATTTATCTTTGTCTCTGTCTGTCTTATCTATCTATCTTATATATCTATCTAATTCAGTGGTTCTCAACCTGTGGGTCGGGACCCCATTTGGGGTCGAATGACCATTTCACGGGGGTCGCCAAACCATGCTGTCCGCCATTTTTTTCCCTTTTCCCTAGCTGTCCTACTCCCTCTTATTGGTGGCCACACCCACTTGGGGGTCACTACAACATGGGGAACTGTATTATGGGGTCACGGCATTAGAAAGGTTGAGAACCACTGATCTAATTTATCTATATCTTATCTATCTATCTATCATGCAATAGTGGAATAATAGAAAAAGCTGCATAAGCAATGTTTCATAAATTCATTTTAAGTCAGAAATAAAAACTAATGGGGGAATTGTGACAACTGTAGAAAGTGATTTAGCCAGAAGTCAAAATACACTTATATGCAGTGGTGGGATTCAAATAAGTGAACAACCGGTTCTTTGTGTGGATGCAGCTTCCGGAAGTCCATTCTGGGCCTGGGCAACAAAAAATTAGCTACCGGTTCTGCCGAAGTGGTGCAAATCGGCTGAATCCCCCCACTGGATATAGGTTTAGCTCAAATGTAAAGCTAAATCATGATTATGTGTGGATATCAAGCGTCTGGTTGAAGAGAACCTTTAGTTATAAACAAATTAGAACTGTACATTTCTTATTTAGTGCTAACTCTTGTTTGTTATTGTCTTCAAAAAAGGCACATTATAATGTCTATATTTTTGAACAAGTAAGTTTTGTTGATGGCGTAGAGAGACACCATGATCCCCAAATTATCTTGTTACTATTATGTATTTAATTGATTACCATATATATCATTTTCCCTGCATATTTTTCAATAATTTCAATTCTTTTATATTTCCATCAATAAGAAACAGGTTTGCTTTGTCCCCAAATCCTTGTATCTGAAATATAAAATGTTTCTAAATAATACCAAAGCGAGCAATCCTTGCACAAAACAATGTTGTTCCAATGCCTTTTCAAATACTTTATTTGTGCAGGTAAACATCACGCGATTGTATCAGGGAATTAAATAACGCTATAGCCTATTATAATACCTTCATATTAATTTTCATATGTTTGTGTTTGTATGATTCCTTCAGGAATGCCTTCCCAGTATGCCCAGTTGTCAAGAATTTACCCCAGCAAGTATCTACCACTCCAGCGAATATACAAAGTGGAGAAGAATCACAGTACTATTACCTCAGAAAACCTGGTAATATTTAGCATTTTGTACATACATATTGGCATGTTCCCCATTCAAACCTGAATGCATATTACCTAGTAAACAAATTATTTGACTTTTTTCCTTGATACAGTCATTTGAATGCATCTATTCCCTGTTATTTTTCTTCTGTTATTTTTTCTTTTTTAATGATGCCAATATTTTATGAGGTAAGCCCAGGATGGACAAAAAAAATTGAATAATTTTGGCAGATAAAAGCCAAAACTTTGGAAAAGGTTTGGGATCTTCTCAGCCGTAGCCACTTCAGCCAGACATTGACGGGGATCAGGATTTAAATTCCGCTGGCCCTCTTCCCTTTGTCGTTTATTTTGTCAAGGACTGAATGAATTCGCAAAAGAAATCTGACCTTAACGTGAGTGGATTTTGTGACCTTGAAAAGATCTTGCCTGTTCAGGGGGATCCAATCTTTAAGTAATGCATGTGCTTCACATTCAGTTGGGAAGTGAAGCATCTTGAAGGAAAAACAAAGAAAGACCAGTTGCCTTGTGACAGCCATGACCTGGATAGACTGAAACATTTAGGATCCAAATATTTCTCCATGCTCCTTTCCCTGCACCCCAACAGTTCAGACAGGCACGAATTGTCCTTGACACAAATTGTCACGAATACCTTGTTCGTTTCTCAGCAATATATTTACCTGCAGGACATCTCAGATTTTTGATTGTCCTTTTTTATTAACCAGGATCTGCCAGATTAGAAAAATATATATGGCATTGGTAACTTGTACCAGAAGTATCAGCCAGACCCGTCTGCTTTCTGGACTTTATTGTACATGACTTATATGTTTCTAATGCTGATGGAAATTAATTTCATTTTTATGGACGGCGTTAACACAAGAACTGGCTTAATGAGATGCAAACAGCTGCCAGTTGCTGCCTTCATAAACAAATCAACACCTAACGACTGAGATGGCGGATAATTGGATTAATGTAATTAACAGTTAACTTGGAAGGTAGAAAAACATAATTTGATTGGTTCTTGGTCCTTTGGCCTCCTGAATAGTGTTTTAAAAAGATAGCATCTACTCTAAATTCATTGAAAAAAACACCCCTTGTGCTTTGCTTCAAAAGGAAAGTGTTTGTTGTATTTAAAAACTGGAATGAGTTAAGGCTGTGTAGTAACAAAGCCAGAGGGAAAATACGATTCTGACATTGAGTTGATTGAATGGGAAATGAAATAAACTATTTGTGCGTGCTTTTAGTGAACACACAATGCTGATTCTTCCTTCAAGGTCCGGTGCAACCCGTTTCCGGTGGAGTCAGTGCTACTACACGGCTCAAGACGAGTGGGCATTAGACAACATTTATATAGGACAGCAGTGCCCACATATGTGCAACGGGCATGGTTGGTGCGATCATGGCATCTGCAGGTATGTTTGCTGGTAGAGAAAAAAAGTTTGAAATTATGGGTAGTCCTTGCCTTACCTCCACAATTGAGCCCAAACTTCCTGTTGCTAACTGAGACTGTGAGTTTCACTCCATTTTACGACCTTTCTTGTCACAGCTATTAAGAGAATCACTGCGGTTGTTAAGTCAGTAACACGGTTGTAAAGTGAGTCTGTCTTCCCCCATTGACTTTGCTTGTAAGCTGTGGTGGCGCGGTGGTTAGAATGCAGTACTGCAGGCTACATCTGTTGACTGCCGGCTGCCTTCAGTTCTTGGCTGCGTCTAGCACAGGGGTGGTCAAACTCACAACGTCACATGACATGTCATGACATATCACAGCTTTTTTTCCATTGCCGGGGCTGGGGTGGGGGCGGTTTCAGCGTGACGCATCCGGCCCATGGGCTGGCAGTTTGACACCCCTGGTCTAGTGGTGTGCGGGCGAGCATTGTTGTAAACCAGCACCACACCGGAAGGGGCGCCATAGAAAATCCTACCCAATGTGAAGACGCCCAAGGAGTAAGGCAAGTGAAGTTCATGGAGTGTGGTTCGACCATCAATTCAGACGTCTGCTGTGAAATGTTACGAAAACTCAGGCGAGCCATCCATAACAAGCGTCGGGGCCTGCTGATATCCGGTGTGGTGTTGGTTCACGACAATGCTCGCCTGCACACTGCTAGACGCACCCAAGAATTTTGAAGCAGTTCCGTTGGGATGTTTTTGATCACACACACACCCATAGCCCAGATTTGGCGCCGAGCAACGATGACTAAAGAATTTCAAACCTTGTAAAACGTTACGATGAGGGCCTTAATTTGAAGGGCACTTATGTCAAAAAGTAATGTCATGTTGTAGTTTTCTAATGTGCATAATAAAAGTTCTGTATCTGCGAGTGTCTGTCATGGATAACTGAATGAATTGCCCTCGTATATGTAAATACGTTATACATGTTCACACCCAACGTCACTTGGATGTTCATTTGTTCATGCCGTATCAACAGCCTCACATGCATGCAACATGTTTGTTCTCCTCTGCAGATGTGACTCTGGATATCAAGGTACTGAGTGTCACCCTGAAAATAATCTACCTTCAACTATCATATCTGATTTTGAGAATCCGAACACTTTGGAAGCAGAATGGCAGGAAGTCATTGGCGGGGAGATTGTAAAACCAGAACAAGGCTGCGGCGTGATCTCATCTGGATCCTCCCTTTATTTCAACAAGGTATATCCATCCATTGAGCAGCCTGGTGGCCTAGAGGTGGAACCTTCACCCCCACAATCAAGAGTCTGCGAATTCAGTTCTAGATAGCGGCAGATATCTCTCTCTCTGGGTGCAAAGAGTAAATATCTGCTGTGAGCTTCACATAGGCGCCAGGAAGGGCATCCAGTCAGTAAATGCTCAGCTCCATTCAGTCACCCCAACTCCACCCAAATGCAAGGGATTAAAGGATGTGTTAAAAGGGAAAAAAACAAAAAAAAATCTATCCACCCGTTGAATATAATGTGATCCGGAAGAAAGATAGCACAATGACTTAGATCAGAAGTCACCAACCTTTTTTGGTTGGCGGACCGGAGGGAAAAGGGAGGGGGAAGCATTTTACATGCGTGTGCAAGTGCATGCGCACACGGGTCCGCAAGCATGCGTGTCACACAAATGGGGCGGGGCTAGCACTTTGCATGATACTCGCTAGTCTATCCCATTCTTGTGTGGCATAGCGGTCCAAGGCACGGCAACATTATCATCATCATCATCATCATCATTATTATTATTATTATTATTATTATTATTATTAATCATCACACAGTCAGCCAGATGTTCAGACTGGATTTGGCATTTTGTCTACCTATCGAGTTCTTACCAAGAACCTGAGATAGGCAGATGTTTGATGGTATTACAGATCTCGTTGCAGGATGGAAGCAGTTCCTAGTAAGGCTGCCTTTTGCAATTGACTAATGGCGAATTTGTCAATGCCGATGATGGTGTTCAGGTGGTGCTCCAGTTGTTTTGGGATTGCACCCAAGGCGCCTATGACTATTCCACCCTTGCTTGCTTTTGCCACAGTCTTTCTATTTCTATTTGTAGGTCTTTGTATTTTGTTATCTTCTCCAGTTCTTTCTCTTCTATTCTGCTATCTCCAGGCACTGCCACGTCCACTATCCAGACTTTTTTGTCTTTCTTATCGACAATTGTTAAGTCCGGGGTGTTATGTTGCAAGTGCTTGTCTGTTTGAATTCTGAAGTCCCAGAGCAGGGATATTATTATTATTATTGACATTATTATCATTGTTATTATTATCATCATTATGTAGACTGATCAGTCATCGCTCGGATGGTGGTGTAAAAAACCCAATGAAGCTTAGAAAGAAAAGAGCACTTAAAAGCACAGCTAACAAAAAAAACGATGCTTCGTTGTCCCCTTTATTTGGGGTGGAGGATGGGGGAAGGAAAGCAGCCAGCCCTTCAAGTTTGCACTCTGGCAAAAAAGCCACTCCTAATTTCCTACCTGAATGGATGAAATCACTTAGAAATAACAGCAAAAAGTGTTGCTTTTACCGTTGTGTTGCTTTTACCCTTTTCAAGGTCGTGCATTGTTACCCTTTTATATCTTGACCTTCGTCGTAAACGAAAGAGACAGGGCGTTGAGTTTCATTTCCTTTGTTGGGCTTTGCTTTAGGAACCCCACAGAAAGCCACTGTGGGTCTTAGGCAAGCTCACAACAGATGCCAGAGATTGATTGTGTTGCTCCAATGTTTGATGAGGTACACACCGGTCCAAGGGGAGAACAATTACTGTTAACCCTCCGTGGCCCCTCGGATGAGTCGGAGGCCGTTCCTTAATCTGCAGGGTCCAGGTGTAAAGCTTGACTCACTGTCCCTAACCTTGACAACAGCCTCAATGAGATATTTTTAATCAAAGCCTCTTTTTTTTTTTTACAGGCAGCTGTCTTAGGAATAGTAAAATAATTATAATACTCATCTTTCTTTTTTAAAAAAAGAAACTGTGCAAGAAACGTATGTTTTCACCTCCCCTCAATTCGGAATGCAATTCCGTATATTATATTGACGCAATTTATTTCAGGCGGGTGTAAAATTCTCGGCAGAAATCTCTTCTTTTAATTCATCTCCCCCGTTTTTTAATGGAGGTTTTCATCATTAAAGGCTTTTTTAAAAAAAAATAAATAATGATGTAGCGGTGATTCATCTCTTCCCGGAAGAGGAGATTTTGTGTTTTAGACTTGACAATTCTATCTGGAATTGCATTTCGACTGTTTACGTGTGGAACGGAGATAGCTGCTTTATCTTGGGAGAGGCAGCCAGCTTGAACCCAGAGCCAGAATGTCATGTCATGTTCTCTAATAAATGGATCACCCTATCAAAGACCAGATTTTTTTCTCACTGAAAGAGATGGAGGAAGAAAGAAACTATATAGTCTTTGATGAAGGAATATATCAACTTGAGCCTCGCTGGGACCTCCTGTTTTGTTCATATTTTAGGTAGTTCTGAAGTCAGGTTATATTTTAAAATAATATCTCTCTCATGTTCTACCAATTTACATTTTGCAATAGAAATAGAGCTGGTTTGCAATGAAAAAATATGGTGAATAGGAAACCGTGAACCAAAACGATACGGAACATTTTTAGAATGCTAATCTGTCTGCTTGGTAAAAGAGCGTAAAATGGATGTCACTAATCTTCTGGTGAATAGTTAAACTCAAATCAATTAAACTCATGTCACACAGGCTGGCATAGACTTCGTCAACGTCTGCCAACAGCCTTTACAGCTTCCTAAGGATGACTTCCAAGTTGGGGTCTCCAACCTTGGGACCTTTAAAACTTGTGGACTTCAACTCCCAGGATTCCTCGGCCAATCATAGTGTTGTATATTTTGGAATAACAATAATAAATAATAAAAATAAACAGTTTTTAAAATGTCATTTTCTAAATCAGCTGAGAGAAATAGCCCTGACCATTACTCCTATGTGTGTCTAGGTAACCTATTCATAATCTGAATAGGAAAAATATCCATCATTGTAAAAAGAGGGTAAAAATCATGCTTGTATAACTTATAAAATGTTTACATGGTCAATGCATCTACATTCCTTAGCTAAACCGCCAGTTTCAGTGACATGAACTCAATACGGGCCAAATCTATAGATAGATAGGTAGGTAGGTAGGTAGGTAGGTAGGTAGGTAGGTAGACAGACAGACAGACAGACAGACAGACACAGACAGACAGAGATGGGCGTGGGTGGGTGGGTGGGTGGGTGGATGGATAGATGGATGGATGGATGGATAGATAGATAGATAGATAGATAGATAGATAGATAGATAGATAGATAGATAGATAGATGGATGTAGATAGATAGACAGACAGACAGACATGGGTGGATAGGTAGGTAGATAGATAGATAGATAGATAGATAGATAGATAGATAGATAGATAGATAGATAGATAGATAGATAGATAGATAGATAGGGATATAGATGTAGATAGATAGACAGACAGACAGATAGATAGGGAGATAGATAGGGAGATAGATAGATAGATAGATAGATAGATAGATAGATAGATAGATAGATAGATAGATAGATAGATAGATAGACAGATAGACAGATAGACAGACAGACAGACAGACAGACAGATAGATAAAGATGGGTGGGTGGGTGGATGGATAGATAGATGGATGGATGGATGGACGGACGGATAGACGGACAGATGGACAGACGGACAGATGGCGTGAGAGAGAGACAGACAGAGAGAACCTGTCCCATACAGCACATGGGCCCACTTGCAATTTGAGACTCCCTGTAGATTTTACTACTTAGGGTTGTCCACTGTGTGAGATTGGATAACATCATCACCACCACCACCAACATCACCATCATCATCAATATCATCAATGCTTTTTTTTTTCTTGTTCCTTACATGCTCCAGGCTGGGAAGAGACAGTTGGTGAGCTTGGATCTGGACACCACCTGGGTAGATTTTGTCCAGTTTTACATTCAGATCGGCGGAGAGAGCCCCTCCTGCAACAGACCAGACAGCAGAGAGGAAGGGGTCCTCTTGCAGTACAGCAACAACGGAGGCATCACCTGGCACGCCCTGGCGGAAATGTACTTCTCGGACTTCAGCAAGTCCAGGTACCGATTCACGCCATTGCTGAAGAGTGTTGATGCTTACCGACAGCAGCGTTGTTAACCTTACATTCAAATCTGAGGAGCTGTTTCGCCCCGATGGGATTGGCCCATGTCTCGCTCCACCTTTGGATCCCATTGGCTAAACTTTTTTGGCTGGGCGGTTCAGGAGAAGAGCCTTTTCTGCTGTGGCCCCTGCCTTCTGGAATATTCTCCTGTTGGAGGGGAGATTGGCTTCCACATTGCTGGCCTTCCAGAAGACCTCCAAGATTCCTTGCAACTCTATTACTATTAGTATTAAATATTATTATTAAATATTATTTTTATTAAATATCATTTTATTAAATATTATGACAGCTGCAGCCTTAAATGAAATGGAACAGTTTGGTTTGTGCCAGTTGCAATTTTTTATTATCTGTATTTAACTTGTGTTGGTTCAAACAGTTTTTTTTCTATTTTTTTTATTAATTTTCTAATATTACATTTGCATATTTGAAAAGCAACATGGCAGCTGAGTACCCTCATTCTATTCCATTTAAATATCATCAATACAAAATCTCAAAAGTTTTACGACGACTAATTCCCTCTCTTTCCTCCTTAATATGTAGTGTCTCATCTTCAAACCAGCATCATTCTGATTCAATCAGACAGAAAATAACTTTCTAGCATTCGTCAATAATCCTCAGTTTATACATATCTTAATTCATGGAACATTCCATTTTTTGGACAGTCAATGACCTAATGCATTTTTCTTCATTTTAATTTCCCATTAATATTTGAAATTTTAACGTTTAGTCTTTTTCATTTCAAACAGTTTTTTTTCACCTCCCTGGTATCCTTTTTATAATAATAATGATGATGTTGGAAGGGACCTTGGAGGTCATCTAGTCCAACCCCCTGCTCAGGCAGGAAACCCTACACCATTTCGGACAAATGGCTGTCCGGTCTCTTCTTAAAAACTTCCAATATTGGAGCATTCACAGCTTCTGAAGGCAGGTTGTTCCACTGGTTAATTGTTCTCACTGTCAGGAAGTTTCTCCTTAGTTCTAGGTTGCTTCTCTCCTTGATTAGTTTCCATCTGTTGCTTCTTGTCCTGCCTTCAGGCATTTTGGAGAATAGCTTGACTCCCTCTTCTTTGGGGCAGCCCCTGAGATACTGGAGGACTGCTATCCTGTCCCTCCTGGTCCTTCTCTTCGTTAAACTAGACATCCCCAATTCCAGCAACCGTTCCTTATATGTTTTAGCCTCCAGTCCCCTAATCATCTTTGTTGTATTTGTTATATTTGCGTTTACCTGTTGCTTTTAACGCATTGAGCAATGTCTGCCGGTAGGTTTGTCTACCTGGAGCTTCCTCCGGCTGCGAAGACGTCCTGCACGCGATTCCGATGGTGGCAGCCGTTGTTTTCCGGAGAAGGATATGACCAGTGGGCTATCGACGACGTCATCATTCTGTCTGAAAAGCTGAAACAGATCATCCCGGTGGCCAACCCCACTTTGCCTCAGGTAGGTAAATAAAGTTGAACGAGACTTACACGGTCTTTGAGAAAAGATTAGCCCAGACCACCAGATTTTTTTTTTAAAAAAAAAAACTCGGCAACTTTAAGATGTGTGGATGTCAGCTCCAATAGGTCTATGGCAGGGGTGGGGAACCTTGGCTCTTTGATGACTGGTGGACTTCAACTCCCAGAATTCCTGAGCCAACATGGGGGAACTATGGGCACTTCATGACTCATGGACTTCAACTCCCAGAATTCCTGAGCCAGCATGGCTCAGCTTGGAAACCTCTCCCTTTCCCCTCAGCATGGCTGGCTCAGGAATTCTGGGAGTTGAAGTCCACCAGTCATCAAAGAGCCAAGGTTGCCTACCCCTGCCCAAATGCCTGAATTTTGATCACGTGACCATGAGGAAAAATATTTAAATATTTAAACCAGGGGTTTTCACACTTGGCCCTTTTATGACTGGTGGACTTCAACTCCCAGAATTCCTCAGCCAGCATGGAGGAACTATGGCCCCCTCATGGCTTGTGGACTTCAACTCTCAGAATTCCCCAGCCAGCATGATATAGGCCAGGGGTGGGGAACCTTGGCTCTTTTATGACTCGTGGACTTCAACTCCCAGAATTCCTGAGCCAGCCACGCTGAAGGGAAAGGGAGAGGTTTCCAAGCTGAGCCGTGCTGGCTCAGGAATTCTGGGAGTTGAAGTCCACGAGTCATCAAAGACCAAGGTTGCCTACCCCTGGTCTATGGAGATTCTCAGTCATCCAGATCACGGCTGTCCCAAAGGTGCTTTTTTTCAAGACAAGCTGGACTTTCTTGTTTTCCTTTGAAGACGTTTCGCTTCTCATCCTAGAAGCTTCTTCCACTCTGACTGGATGATGGGGAAAGGAAGGATTTATACTCCTTGCAGACAGCTGGTCCTTTGCCTTCTTTTAGAGAGTCATTGAGGCCACTTGGAAGTTTATCTGTACCCTCAGAGTCACCTGAGTGGTGCAAATGGGTGGGGAGCCTTCTTAGAACTGCTGAAAGGACTCTGTAGACTGCTCCTATAATTCAGCTCCTGTAATTCTGGGAGTTGATGTCCACCCGTACTGAAGCTGCCACATTTGAAAAACCACTGGTATAGACAGACAATAAATTGGGTTGACTCATTGTCTTCAAATTCTGTTGCCCTGCAGTTTAGATAAATATTTCAGAGAGAGCTTTAACAAAAGGTTTTTTTTATTTTTATTTTCCGGCATGGGCTGGGGGGGCACCTCTGAAGCATCACAAGAGTTTGTGACTCCTAAAATGATAGGATAGAAGATAGGATAGGATAGGATAGGATAGGATAGGATAGGATAGGATAGGATAGGATAGGATAGGATAGGATAGGATAGGATAGGACAGGATAGGATAGAAAAGACCCCTGTCTTATCTGAACTTACCTTACCTTACCTTACCTTATGTAACATTGCATTTTTAAATTTAAGGAGACCTTCATTAATTGCTTGAATGTTCTATACTGTATTTTATTCAATGTCTGGCCTTTTATGGGCAGCCTACAAGTTTGATAAATACGACTCGGCGTATAAGACGACCCCCGACCTTGGAGAAGATTTGCATGGTTAGAAAGTCATCTTATATGCTAGAAAATACGGTATTTTCCAGCGTATAAGACAACTCGGCGTATAAAACGACCCCCGACTTTGGAGAAGATTTGCATGGTTTAGAAAGTCGTCTTATACGCCGGAAAATACGGTAAATAAATAAGTTTTCTTTCTTTCTTTCCTTCCTTCCTTCCTTCTTTCTTTCTTTCTTTCTTTCTTTCTTTCTTTCTCTCTTTCTCTCTTTCTTTCTTTCCTTTTTCAAATTTCAACTAGAATTTTTATGAGAAACCAGCATTTGATTACCCCATGAACCAGCTCAGCATGTGGCTAATGTTAGCGAACGAAGGGATGCCCAAAAATGAAACTTTTTGTTCGGCGACCCCATCCGCGATGATCTTTGGCAAGTCAGACGGCGATCGGTTTGCAGTGACCCGGGATTTAGTCCTGAAACCTGGTTACGTCCTTCAATTCAAGGTATTCTCTCTCTCTCTCTCTCTCTCTCTCTTTTTTTTTTTTACATTTTAAATTAAATTAATTTTCTTAAGGTATCCCTATAAAAAGCCTGCACGTTGATGGTAAGATTGCAAATTGTCCAATATAGCAAATTGATGGGGGGGGGGAATCCAAAACTGAAAGTTTGTTTTTAATGTAAACGTATCTCTCTGACCTTCGTATGGAGTCCTTTTCCTGACTTGTTTAAAAAAGGTCAAATCTTGCTCTACAAAATATGTATGGCGTAAAAGCTGAAAGGAAACTTAGGAGTGGTTAATAAATTGTTTGGTTGTATAGCAATGAAAGCATTGGGGAAAAAATATTCAGGTATTACATGTGTCTGTCTGGGGGGAAGCAGAAGTTGGACTTTGAAGTAGTAGGATAGGAAGAATATTGACTCGTTGCGTTAGCGCAGGGGTCTTCAAACGTGGCCCTTTTATGACTGGTGGACTTCAACTCCCAGAATTCCTCAGCCAGGCATGCATGCCTGGCTGAGGAATTCTGGGAGTTGAAGTCCACCAGTCATAAAAGGGCCACGTTTGAAGACCCCCTGTGTTAGAGTAATTCCAGAGAATACCGTGGATACCCAAGAAAACAAATTAAATGGATGATACCACAAATCAATGCAGAATTCTCATTGAAGACCCGATGACCAGGCTCAAATTATCGTATTTGGGATATATTATGCGAAGATTCAGATTCCTTGATGGTCCATAATGCTATTCTATTCTATTCTATTCTATTCTATTCTATTCTATTCTATTCTATATTTCAATATCTATTCTATTCTATTTTCTATTCTATTCTATTCTATATTCCAATATCTATTCTATTCTATTCTATTCCTATTCTATTCTATTTTCCATTATCTATTCTATTCTATTCTATTTTCCAATTTCTATTCTATTCTATTCTATTCTATTCTATTCTATTCTATTCTATTCTATTCTATTCTATTTTCCAATATCTAATCTATTCTATTCTATTGTATTCTATTTTCCAATATCTATTCTATTCTATTCTATTCTATTCTATTCTATTCTATTCTATTTTCCAATATCTATTCTATTCTATTCTAGAATATCTAGAAATTGAACGAGGTGCCGGCACAGAAAACTGTAGGCACGGGAAAAAAAATTGACAAGCCGAATTATTGAAATCGCCGCCTGTTTACAAGCAAGTTTTCAAATATAATTCCCACTCTTCTATAAATAGGGGAGCTGGCAACTGCAAGGGGGACTTGGTAAAATCATCTCCCTCTGTTTTGACATTGCGCGGGTGAAATGATACACAAGCTGAGAAGCGTTCTGTTTGCAGATAATGTTTCTGGCAGGTTTCTTTCCTAATGTAGTCTGTTAAAAGACGGTCACGCGTCACGAGTTCTTTTCGCAAAACGACGCCACGCTGCAGTCTCTGAAACAATGCCGATACTTAAATTGGAATAAATTGTCAATCGTAAAAATAAAAAAGTCAGTGGAGGGCAAAGGACAGGGAGTCCTGATCCATTTAGCGACTGTTTGATGTCACGGCAGCACGCAGAAAGGGACTTACCACCGTTTTTCACACGACTGTCGCAGCATCCCCCCCCCCCACAGCCACGTGATCAAAATTCAGACGCTTGGCAACTGACTCGTATTTGTGACGGTCGCGCTGTCCCCGGGTCACATGATCCCCTTTTGCGACCTTCTGACAAACAAAGTCAAGGGGGGGAGCCAGATTCTCTTTACAACCGGGATTACTAGATTAACATCTGGAGTGATTCACTTAACGAATGTGCAAGAAGAATCGTAAAACGGGGCAAAACTCACTTAACAAACGTCTTGCTTAGCAACATAAATTCTGGGCTCAACTGTGGTCGTAAGTCTATCTGGACATGCAGTCTGGATGAGATCCCAGCTGCATGTTTATCCAGCAGTTCAGAAATTCAACCTAGAAATAAGGAGAAATCTTCTGACATTTAGGGAGGAAAAACCAAACGTGCAGGTATAGTATAGGTGGTACCTTGCTCAGTAGTAGTAACTGTGAGAGGGATCTCGGAGTCCTGGTGGACAATCCCTTAAATAGGAGCCAGCCGTGTGCTGCAGCTGCCAAAAAAGCCAACACAGTGCTAGGCTGCATTAACAGAGGGATGGAATCAAGATCACGTGAAGTGTTAATACCGCTTTACAATGCCTTGGTAAGGCCACGCTTGGAATACAGCATCCAGTTTTGGTCGCCACGATGTAAAAAAGATGTTGAGACTCTAGAAAGAGTGCAGAGAAGAGCAACAAAAATAATCAGGGGACTGGAGGCTAAAACATATGAAGAATGGTTGCTGGAATTGGGTGTGTCTAGTTTAACGAAGAGAAGGACAAGGGGGGACATGATAGCAGTCTTCCAATATCTCAGGGGCTGCCCCAAAGAAGAGGCAGTCAAGCTGTTCTCCAAGTGCCTGAAGGCAGGACAAGAAGCAACGGATGGAAACTAATCAAGGAGAGAAGCAACCTAGAACTAAGGAGAAACTTCCTGACAGTTAGAACAATCAATCAGTGGAACAACCTGCCTCCAGAAGCGGTGAATGCTCCATCGCTGGATATTTTTAAGAAGAGACTGGACAGCCATTTGTCTGAAATGGTGTAGGGTTTTCTGCCTGAGCAGGGGGTTGGACTAGATGACCTCCAAGGTCCCTTCCAACTTTATTAGTATTATTATTAGACAGTAAGAACAGTCAACCAACAGAACAGACATTGCCTTCAGATGTTGTGGGAGCTTTATCAATGGAAGCTTTCAAGAAGAGACTGTCAGAAATGGTGTAGGGTCTCCTGCTTGGCGGGGGGTTGGACTAGATGACCTACAAGGCCCCTCCCAACTCTGTTATTCTAAGGATTTTAATCTCCCCTTTGCATATCTATGCATGAGAGCCCTGAATGAAATGTTCACTGGTCCTTCTGTCACTGAAGGTTTTGGAGTTAAATATTTAAACACACTTGTGTTTTAAAGGGGAAAAAAAGGATATATGTCTTTTTTTTTAAAAAAGCAAGTCATTATGAAAAAAAGGATCGGAATAAAGGTGTGTATCCAAAATTAAAAACAGACTAATGCACCCCTGTGTCTATCAGTTGTTGAAGGAAAAGTCTTCATTAGGGTTCAGTCCAAGCTGGGAATAAACAATATGGCGACTGCTTTAGAAAGAAGGTTGCAGTTTATTGAAGAGGAGAGCCAGACAGGAAGATGGCTCTGGAAGAAAAGAGAGAGAGCACATGTAGGGAGTGGGTTTTTATACCTTCTTGAGCCTTTTGTTTGGAGTTGTTCCTGTGGCATGAACTTTGACCTGAGACTGAGTCTGCCTTTCTGGTATTCTGATGGTGGTGGTTAATCCTATTATGTCCCAAGGGTCATATCCTGCTTTTCTGGGGCTGTGGCTGAGGACTCTTAGATTTTTGGTGTTGATTCTAGGGATCTTTCTTCCTAATCCCAGTTTCCTGACTCCAGTCTTTCTGATGAGATTATCATCTGCACTTCTACAGATTTGGTTTCTGTTTGGGACAGAGAGATTTGGGGGCAGGGTTGGTTTCTGCTTTTAAAATCCTTTAGGAAAATATATTCTGCCTTTTAAATGTTTCCAAAAATATTTCTTTTGGGGGGGGGGCTGACTTCCCACACAGTGTGATGCACAGCGCAAGTCTTTCCTTTAACCATTCTGTTTTCTTCTACGCCTCCGGCCTGTTTTAAACTTTGCAGCTCAACATCGGCTGCACGGACCAGTTCAGCAGCTCTGCTCCAGTTCTTCTTCAGTATTCCCACGATGCTGGCTTGTCTTGGTCATTAGTGAAGGAGAGCTGCTTCCCAGCATCCCCTGGGGTGAAAGGATGTGAAGGAAACAGCAGGGAATTGACGGAGCCCACCATGTACTACGCGGGAGACTTTGAAGAGTGGACGAGGGTCACCATCGTCATCCCGAGGTCACTCGCTGCTAGGTAATCGAGCCATTTGTTGATTTAAATTCATACTCTGCATTTGTTTTATTTTTTTCCAGGATGAATAAATGCTGTTGCTACTATCAGTAATAAAATAAGAATACAAGGCACAGAATTTATTGCACAGTGACGGAGCCTAAAGCTTAAATTTTAGAGCCTGCTGGGATAAATAACTGTCTTTTTTCCCGCGTAGCGTTCTCTTTTTTTTTCTTTAGATATAATTTTGGGGCCAGAAAAAAAAAATATAAGGAGGGATCAGGAAGCTCTACAAATCAAATGAGTCATCTCTGTAAGATGATAATGTATTAAATTTATATGCAGATGTTGTTGCATTAGATCTATCTGGATGGCTACTCAGAGCAACAAAGAAGATCAGGGGACTGGAGGCTAAAAGATATAAGGAACGATTGCTGGAATTGGGAATGTCTAGTTTAACGAAGAGAAGGACGAGGGGGGACATGATAGCAGTCTTCCAATAACTCAGGGGCTGCCCCAAAGAAGAGGGAGTCAAGCTATTCTCCGAAGTGCCTGAAGGCAGGACAAGAAGCAACGGATGGAAACTAACCAAAGAGAGAAGCAACCTAGAACTAAGGAGAAACTTCCCGACAGTGAGAACAATTAACCAGTGGAACAACCTGCCTCCAGAAGCGGTGAATGCTCCAACACTGGAAGTTTTTAAGAAGAGACTGGGCAGCCATTTGTCTGAAATGGTATAGGGTCTCCTGACTCCAAGGTCCCTTCCGAGTCTGTTTTGTTCGGAATCATAACCAAGTCTTCGCCTCTTTCAAGCTAATATTACCGCAATAGCTAAAAATTTAACAAACAGATCTGTACTTGGCAATGTTTATTTTTGTTAAATTTTGTACGTCTTCTCTTTTGTTTTACAACCTGGCCAAATGTATTTTATCTTCTTGTCTAAGTGTTTTTAGACAGGCTCCTTCTGTTCTTCCATCAACAAATAATTACAGCACAAGGCAGGCTGCGTAGTGTAGAGAACTAAGAGTCTTCGTGGTAGGACTAAATGACATAAAACAGCGAGCATTCTGCTCAAAGTATTTTCCTTCAGTTAGCCAACTAACACAGTTGCCAAGTCGCACAGACACTAATGAGATGGCTTTGCCCAACCAGAAACAGGACCCATTCGACAAAGGCAGCCTGTTTCGCATTATGTCTGTTGTATAACTGGGACTAGGCACCAGCCTCAAAACAACATTTTTCCACTCTCAAAGAATGCTATTCAAGTTAATCAACGTCATTGCATTTATTGATTGCAATTGCAGATGGGACATTATTGTGCATCTTCCCTGTAGGCTAGGCTACAACAGTTGGCTATAACTTGTGACAAATTTGCACCCAGATCTAAAAATATTCCCTTGGGAATCAGTTCCATTAATGCTAATGGCGTCTGTTCAAAACTGTAGGGTGTCCGGGGAACATTTCTTCGTTGTACATAAATTCTGTCCCCAACCTGTTCAGAGCAATATATAGATTTTCATGTGGTATTTAGCTGGTATACCAGCTAAATCTATGTATCGAATTTCATACGTATCGTACCAAGTTTTGTTTGATTCTTTCAATTGTAGGATGCCGATGTCTAAATTCAGATTACCCAATTTGGGGGGATTCTTTTTTTAAAGAGTAGACAACGAGATGGCATTGCTTCCCTACCATTGAGGCTATTGCTTATACATGTATTGAATAGGGTAAAAGGATGGGATGGGATGGGATGGGAGGAGATTAGATGAGATAGGATAGGATGAGATGGGAGGGTAGGGTAGAGTAGAGGATGGGATGGGATGGGATGGGATGATGTGGCAGGGGAGAGGAGGGGAGGAAAAGGGAAGGGAGGGTAGAGTAGGGGGAGGGGATGAGAGGGGAGAGGAGGGGATGAGATGAGATGAGATGAGATGAGATGGGAGGAGGGATAAGATGGGAGGGTAGGATAGAGTAGAGTAGGGATAGAATCAAGATCACATCAAGTATTAATACCGCTTTACAATGCCTTGGTAAGGCCACACTTGGAATACTGCAGCTAGTTTTGGTCACCACGATATAAAAAAGATGTTGAGACTCTAGAAAGAGTACCGTGATGAGCAACAAAGATGATTAGGGGACTGGAGGCTAAAGCATATAAGGAATGGTTGCTGGAATTGGGTGTGTCTAGTTTAATGAAGAGAAGGATGAGGGGGGACATGATAGCAGTGTTCCAGTATCTCAGGGGCTGCCACAAAGAAAAGGGAGTCAAGCTATTCTCCAAAGTGCCTGAAGGCAGGAGAAGAAGCATCAGATGGGAAATAATCAAGGAGAGAAGCAACTTGGAACTAAGGAGAAATTTCCTGATAGTGAGGACAATTAACCAGTGGAACAACCTGCCTCCAGAAGCGGTGAAAGCTCCAACACTGGAAGTCTTTAAGAAGAGACTGGACAGCCATTTCTCCAAAATGGTATAGAGTTTCCTGCCTGAGCAGGGGGTTGGACTAGATGACCTCCAAGATCCCTTCCAATATTATTATTACTACTACTACTACTATTATTATTATTATTATTAAGTACAATTATGCTCATCCCATTGTTCCACAGAACATGTTCTGTGGTTGCGGTGGAAATATTGGAGCCCAGAAAACAACTTAGATACGTTTTTGGAGGGTAAATTCTTTGCAAACTAGAACACGCCTTTTCAAAGAAACCGGCAATGCCTTCGCTATCTCTGTTCCTCTCCTGCAGGAAAACCAGATTCCGCTGGATGCAAGAGACCAGCTCCCAAAAGAGTGTGCCCCCATTTGGCTTAGATGGAGTCTACATTTCAGAACCATGTCCCAGCTACTGCAGTGGCCACGGAGACTGCATTTCTGGGGTCTGTTTTTGTGACATGGCCTATACAGGTAAGCTTGGATGTGTAGAATCGCTGTGAATTTCAGCGTGAAGCCCTTGGCTCAAAACAATTCATTCCAGTCCAAAAATGCCGAGGAATTTCTAGAAACCTGGCATTCTGACAAATTAGCCATCGATAGACACATAGACATTAACAATATCTATCGACAATGCAAAAGAGATGATCACCCAGCCCAAAAAGGTGTTCTGTCCCAACCTACGTGAGTCTTTTTTATGCTCACAAGGAGAAACCCCTCTTCCAAGAAACAGGCTGGAACCGCAAGAAAAAAACGACCCCTTTTATTCTCACAGACCTGAGTCCCTGTCCAAGGCAAACAAACACAGTCCACAGAAACTCGATTCTCAACATGAATGGCTGCCTTCGGCCACCAGCATCTCCCACACCTTCCCTTTTATTATGCAGTCAAGGCGTGGCTTCCTAATGCCTTCTTCTTTGCCTTTGGAGCCGCCCCATTGCATTCCTCTGTCCTACTCGCTTCTCTTGTCTGTGCATTCGTGCATCCATGATTTGTCCCAGCTGTTCTTCATCACTGTCCAACTCAGGCTCCCAGCACAGCTGTGTCTCAGCCTGAGCACGAGTAGAGGGGCCATGCTCCTCATCCGACTGTAAGTCTTGGAGCTCCTCAGAGCCTCCCTCTGACTCTGATGCCACTCCAGGCCCCTCCTCCTCCTCCTCTGATTCCTCAGACTCAGCTGCCGGGTCCACTGACTGGCGAGGAATCACAACAAAAGAAACAAAAAGACCCACGCATGTCTCCACTAGCAATCAGCACCCAGATGAGCACAGATTAATCCAAGATTAACATCAGACCAACAGTCAAGTAAACAATACCCCAATTAAGGAATTGCCAACCAAGCCAACAGTAAACAGCCCAACCAAAGAATCACTAAGACCACTTCAGGGCAAGCCATTAGAATATAAACTGAGAGCAAACCCCATTTCCTATTAGCACTGATGAGGTTACCTAGTTGGGTCATGAGACGTCTGCAAGGAAACCACCCGGCTCAGAGAGCACCAAAGACCCCGTAGTCACTGTCCTCTTCTTCTCCTCCATCCTACAAAACCCAGCTAGCCATGCTGAAGTTGAAGCCCACAAGTCTTAAAGTTGCCACGTTTGGAGACCCCCTGCTAAAAGGTTAGCCTCCCGGACCCCCAACTTTAACGTAGCTAATGGAGAATTGTGAGACTTGCAGAATTCCATCATCTGGGAATGATGGAATGTGCTGATCTTCAGCTTTCTCAAGAGACACTAATACATGCCAATATAGTATATTGTACTCCTAATACAGGGGTCTTTAAACTTGGCCCTTTTATGACTTGTGGACTTCAACTCCCAGAATTCCTCAGCCAGGCACGCTGGCTGAGGAATTCTGGGAGTTGAAGTCCACAAGTCATAAAACGGCCAAGTTTGAAGACCCCGGTCCTAATATAATGCGCTGCATATATAATGTTCGTTTTCCAGTTCTAAGCCTTTGCATTGAAGACTTTTTTCTAAAATGTATTCCTATTTATTTATTTGTTTGTTTGTTTATTCCCTTTGCTGAAGCTTCACATGGGACCTGTGTGTTTAATGCACCTAACCCCAGCGAGATGTTTGACAGATTTGAGAGAAAGCTGAGTCCCCTTTGGTACAAGATAACCGGAGCGCACGTTGGAAACGGCTGTGGAATAGTGAATGATGGGAAATCTCTTTATTTTGGAGGTCCAGGCAAAAGGGAAGCGCGGACAGTCTCTCTGGATACCACTGGCATCAGGTCAGCCTCTATATCAGTGATGGCGAACCTTTTAGAGACCGAGTGCCCAAACTGGCATGGTTAGGAGGACACTGACTTTTCTAGGCTGCCCAGTCTATGTTTCCTGGTAAAATACATGGGAAAATCCCATTGGAGGAAAATTCTACTTAGGGTTAGAGTTAGGTCACCATGAAAACATAGAGCAAAATAGACAACGCCAACAAATTCGGAGTGCTTGGGTATGGTTAGGAGAGCAGTGACTTTTCTAGGCTGCCCTATATATGTTTCCTGGTAAAATACATGGGAAAATCCCATTGGAGGAAAATTCTACTTAGGGTTAGAGTTAGGTCACCATGAAAACATAGAGCAAAATGGACATCGCCAACAAACTCGGAGTGATTGGGTGTGGTTAGGAGGGCAGTGACTTTTCTAAGCTGCCCTATCTATGTTTCCTGGTAAAATACATGGGAAAATCCCATTGGAGGAAAATTCCACTTAGGGTTAGGGTTAGATCACCATGAACTCATAGAGCTAAATGGACATCGCCAATGAATTCGGAGTGCTTGGGTATGGTTAGGAGGGCAGTGACTTTTCTAGGCTGCCCTATCTATGTTTCCTGGTAAAATACATGGGAAAATCCCACTGGAGGAAAATTCCACTTAGGGTTAGGGTTAGGTCAACATGAACTCATAGAGCAAAATGGATATCGCCAATGAATTCGGAGTGCTTGGGTATGGTTAGGAGGGCAGTGACTTTTCTAAGCTGCCCTATCTATGTTTCCTGGTAAAATACATGGGAAAATCCCATTGGAGGAAAATTCCACTTAGGGTTAGGGTTAGATCACCATGAACTCATAGAGCTAAATGGACATCGCCAATGAATTCGGAGTGCTTGGGTATGGTTAGGAGAGCAGTGACTTTTCTAGGCTGCCCTATATATGTTTCCTGGTAAAATACATGGGAAAATCCCATTGGAGGAAAATTCCACTTAGGGTTAGGGTTAGGTCACCCTGAACTCATAGAGCAAAATGGACATCGCCAACAAATTCAGAGTGCTTCGGTATGGTTAGGAGGGCACTGACTTTTCTAGGCTGCCCAGTCTATGTTTCCTGGTAAAATACATGGGAAAATCCCATTGGAGGAAAATTCCATTTAGGGTTAGGGTTAGGTCGCCATGAACTCAGAGAGCAAAATGGACATTGCCAACAAACACGGAGTGCTTGGGTATGGTTAGGAGGTCACTGACTTTTCTAGGCTGCCCTATCTATGTTTCCTGGTAAAATACATGGGAAAATCCCACTGGAGGAAAATTCCACTTAGGGTTAGGTCAACATGAACTCATAGAGCACAATGGATATCGCCAATGAATTCGGAGTGATTGGGTGTGGTTAGGAGGGCAGTGACTTTTCTAGGCTGTCCTATCTATGTTTTCTGGTAAAATACATGGGAAAATCCATTGGAGGAAAATTCCACTTAGGGTTAGGATTAGGTCACCATGAACTCATAGAGCAAAATGGACATTGCCAACATATTCAGAGTGCTTGGGTATGGTTAGGAGGGCACTGACCTTTCTAGGCTGCCCTATCTATGTTTCCTGGTAAAACACATGGGAAAATCCCATTGGAGGAAAATTCCACTTCTTTTGCTTCTGAAAACTTCACTTTGCCCTAGGTCAGGGGTCTTCAAACCTGCCCCCTTTATGACTTGTCAGCTGAGGAATTCTGGGAGTTGAAGTCCACAAGTCATAAAAGGGCCATGTTTGAAGACCCTTGCGATAAATGATAGATAGATGATAGAGATAGTGATAGAGTTGATAGATTGTTGAGAAAGATGGTAGATGGATGGATGAGGGAGAAGTATGATTGATAGATAGATAGATAGATAGATAGATAGATAGATAGATAGATAGATAGATAGATAGATAGATAGATAGATAGATAGATAATTAGACAGACAGACAGATAGATATGATAGACCAAAGGTCTTCAAACTTGGTCCTTTTATGATTTGTGGACTTCAACTCCCAGAATTCCTCAGCCAGGCAGTGCTTCTTCAGATCTGACTGGATGGAAGGATTTATACTCCTTGCATTTGTAAATGACCAGCTGTCTGCAAGGAGTATAAGTCTTTCCATTCCCCTGCCATCCAGTCAGAGCCGAGGAAGCTTCTTGGATGAGCAGCGAAACGTCTTCAAAGAAAAGCAAGAAAGTCCAGCTGCCTCATGAAAAAAGCACTTTTGGGATAATCATGACCTGGGAATCTCCAAAGATATTTAACTGGGAAGCTATAGTGGATAGAAGAATCTGCAAGCTTTAAAGATGATGTTTTTTTTCCTTCCAAACTAACCTTTTTAATTTTTTTTTTTAAAAAAACCCAGATTAGTTCAGTTCTATGTACAAATTGGAAGCAAAAAAGCTGGTTCAGATTGCAGCAGACCCCGAGCCAGGAACGAAGGTAAAAATTATTTTGTTAGCCCTATAGCTTAGTTGAAAACATTGGACGTTTCTTTTCATTTCTGTGTATTTATATTTTTCTGAATATTCATGCCTGTGATAGTTTTTGCTTTATTCGCACACTTTGCAGCATCGGAGGAGGTAAACAAATAGTGTTAGGCCAATGCAATCTTATTGATTTATTCCCACATTTCCATGCCGAAGACATTCTTTATTCCCACATTTCCATGCTGAAATCAATAAGACAATCTTATTGATTTATTCCCACATTTCCATGCTGAAGAAGGAAAGCTAGTGTTGAAAGAAAAGTCTTCATCATGATTCATCCAAGCCGGGAGCAAACAACATGGCGACTGCTTTAGGAAGAAGGTTGCAGTTTATTGAAGAGGAGAGCCAAGACAGGAAGGTGGCTCTGGAAGAAAAGAGAGAGAGAGCACATGTAGGGAGTGGGTTTTCATACCCTCTGGAGCCTTTTGTTTGGAGTAGTTTCCTGTTCCTGTTTCAGGCTTTATATTTCCTGTGTCACGTATTCTGACCTGAGTCTCGGTGTGCCTTTCTGGTGTTCTGATGGCGCTGGGTTTATCCTATTATGTCCCAAGGGTCATATGCTGCTTCCCTGGGGCTGTGGCTGATGACTCTTAGATTTTTGGTGTTGACTTCCCAGCTTCCTGACTCCAGTCTTTCTGACAAGATTATCACATCTGCATTCTGCAGACTTGGTTTCTGCTTGGGACAGAGAGAGACTTGGGGGCAGGGTTGGTTTCTGCTTTTAAAATCCTTTAGGGAAATATATTCTGCCCTTTTAATATTTTCTTCTCTGGTGGGGGGCTGACTAAACTGTTGGGATCTTTTGGAAACTGCAATTTCTTTGTTTTGACAGGACATGTCTAAAAACGATGGGAAAGCCAGGCTAGCATTGATTATTGGCTGCTGGTGATTAATTATGCTTAGTTATTAGTTCTCAACTGACACAGCAATAACACCTCTCTATCAGGGTTTCATAATACATGAGCAATCATGGATACCGAAAGAAGCGTGGCAAACTCAGTTTGCACAAGGCTCCAAATTGCTTCCCTTTTGATTTATACTCGGCCCTAAAGTTGGCCATCATTTATTCATGAACAACCCAAGCACTGTAAAAAAAAAAAAAAACAGTCTTGCACAAGATAAATCCAAGAAAACAGCCAGCTATTCTCTGGCAACTTGGGAACTTTATTCTGCGCATAAAAGCTCTGGGTTCAGGTGTAATTCTCGGGCCACGGGCTTCTCCAGGTTTATCAAAATGCTGCGTGTTTGTGGGACTATCGGTAAAAAAAAAAAGAGTTCCATCAGACTTTATAACTTCTCACGAGATCGCATGAGATCCCATGTTTTCCTACAGAGCCCTTAAAATGATGCTTTGTTTCCTCTTGATTCCCAGGACTTGTGATCCAGTATTCAAACGACAATGGAATAAGCTGGATTTTGCTACGAGAATTGGATTTCTTGTCTTTCTTGGAACCACAGATTGTGTCTATTGACTTGCCCCGGAAGGCCAAAACATCGGCCACTGCATTTCGGTGGTGGCAACCTCAGCATGGTAAGTAACAAGAATATCTTTCTCTACAACCACATATAATGCGTGGATAACTTTTCAATTCGACTAATTAATAAAGATAGTATCCTTTGGGTAAATGAGCATGAAAAGGCTCGTTCTCTATAAACAAGACATATTGTTAGTCTGTGAATTATTTCCCGTGCGCTGCAGTTGTTCATTTGTTCTAAATTAAGTCGGGGTGGCGCATTGGTTAGAATGCAGTACTGCAGGCTACTTCTGCTGACTGCCGTCTGACCGGCTTCAGGTTGACTCAGCCTTCCATCCTTCCGAGGTCAGTAAATGAGGACCCAGATTGTTGATGGCCATAGGCTGACTCTGTAAACCACTTAGAGAGGGCTGTAAAAGCACTATGAAGCGGTATATAAGTCTAAGTGCTATTGCTATCTAAGCTGTGTTGACACAGTGGTTAGAATGCAGTATTGCAGGCTAATTCTGCATTCCCACTGCCAGGAATTCGATCCTGACTGGCTCCATTTTTCATCCTGAGCTGTTTAAAAGCTCATCCATTTCCCTTACTGTATGGTAAATGAATTGCAAATGATTGCCCCTTTTCAAAGATTAATTGCTTGGGGAAAACCACTCAGGTTAATGCAATACCATAACTTTGTTGTCGTTGTCGTTTTTGGTGCCTTCATGTTAGTGTTGACCGTGGCAACCACCTGGACAAGACAGTTTTGGCAAGATTTTTGGAAGTGGGTTACCATTGCCTTCTTTTTAGGGCTGAGAGAGAGTGTACTGGCCCGAGGTCACTCCATTGCCTCAGTAGTCTAGATGGGATTAGAACTCAAAGCGTCCTGTTTAGTGCCTTAACCACTGCACCAAACTGGTTCCAGACCATAACTTAGATAAAATAATGTCAGGCGTAAAGAATTAACCATCATGTTCTCCCCGGTTTGTTTATAGGAAAGCATTCAGCCCAATGGGCTTTGGACGACGTCCTGGTAGGCATGAACGATAGTTCTCCGATGGGTTTCCAAGATAAATTTGATGGCTCTGTAGATTTACAGGCAAATTGGTACCGGGTTCAAGGAGGGCAGATAGACATTGATTGTCTATCTATGGATACCTCGCTCATCTTCAGTGAAAATATAGGTAAGGCTCAGATTGAGCAACGGGCGTGCTTTTTACATTTCCATTTCTGTTTTGAAAACCCCCAGCGTTTTGTGGCACTTTGCAAACTTTTCAGAGTTTTGAAACACTGCCGACATTCAGACATTCGTATCCATTATGCAACTTCCCTTTTGCCATAGGCAACATTACAGTATGCAAGGTTCAAAAAAGGAATAAATCATAGCAAGTCAACAGAAGTGTTCAAAAAGTGAAGTCAAAAGGATAGCCATGATCTTGTGATTGAAGTCAACCTGCTTTTATGTGTATCATGGCTAACATAACCTTTTGGACCAAAGCCGAAGTGGCGCAGCAGTGAGAGTGCAGTACTGCAGGCCACTTTAGCTGACTGTGTTCAGCAGGTCAGCGGTTCAAATCTCACCGGCTCAAGATTGACTCAGCCTTCCATCCTTCCGGGGTAGGCAAAATGAGGACCCAGATTGTTGGGGGCAATGTAAATATATATATACATTGCTTACTGGTGTACACCGCTTAGAGCAGTGGTTCTCAACCTTTCTAATGCCGCGACCCCATAATACAGTTCCCCATGTTGTGGTGACCCCCAACCACTTATAAATCATCGGGTGCCAGGGGCGTGGCCAAAAAAAAGGGGGGAAAAAATGGCGGACAGCCTTGTTTGGCGACCCCCGTGAAATGATTGTTCGACCCCAAATGGGGTCCCGACCCACAGGTTGAGAACCACTGGCTTAGAGAGTGCTTGCACTTAAAGCGGTATATAAGTCTCATAAATAAATAAATAAATAAGTAAATAAAGTCTGAAGATACATCCCAAAAGCCTGTACAGGTAGATCTCAACTTTCAACCACAATGGACCCTGAAGTTTCTGTTGTGAAGTGAGACATTTGTTAAGTCAGTTTTGCCCCATTTTACGATCTCTCTCTTGTCACAGCGGTTAAGTCAATCGTTCCAACTGCTCAGTTAGTAACCTGGTTGTTAAGTGAATCTGGCTTTGGCTTTGCTTGTCAGAAGATCACAAAAGGAGACCACGTGTCCTCGGGACACAGGCAACGGTCATAAATACAAACCAGTTGACACCATCTGAATTTTGATCACCTGACCAAGGGGATGCTGCAAAGGTTGTAACTGTGAAAAACCATTGTACTGTAAATCACATGTTTCAACATTGTTGTAACTTTGAACGGTCACTAAATGAACTGTTGTAAGTCAAGGACTACCTATAGATCAGCGGGTGCAATAATAACAAAACAACAGAATTGGAAGGGACCTTGGAGGTCTTCTAGTCCAACCCCTTACTCAGGCAGGAAGCTCTATACCAGTTGAGACAAATTGTTGTCCAATCTCTTCTTAAAAACCTCCAGTGTTGGAGCATTCATCGCTTCTGGAGGCAGGTTGTTCCACTGGTTAATTGTTCTAACTGTCAGGAAGTTTCTCCTTAGTTCTAGGTTCCTTCTCTCCTTCATTAGTTTCCACCCGTTGCTTCTTGTCCAGCCTTCAAGTGCTTTGGAGAATAGCTTGACTCCCTCTTCTTTGGGGCAGCCCCTGAGATATGGAAGACTGCTATCATGTCCCCCCTCATCCTTCTCTTCATTAAACTAGACATACCCAATTCCTGCAACCGTTCCTTGTATGTTTTATCCTCTGGTCTGTAAGATGCTAAGAAAAAGACACAGGCATTTCTTGAGCAGAGGTTTGAAGCTGAGGACACAGCTTGACAAACTCTGAGTTTATTGCTTCTTATATACTTGTTACGTACATGGGCTTTACCATTAAATGCTGACAAAGGTTTCTTCATTGGAAAATGTCTTCATGTAAGCAACTATTTTCTAGTAACACATTACATGGTCAAAGACCAGGTAAGAACAAATACAAGTAGATGAAAGCAGGAGGAACTAACAAAGACAGGAAGAGATAGGAGAAGGAACTAAGCATATTACCTGTTTAGGTAGGTGAGGCATTAAGTCAAAAGGGTGCTTTCTGGCTGCTTCACTGGGACAAAGGGTATCAAAAGGTTATGAGATTTGTGGGGAGGGGGAAAGCACGGCAGTTTGCTGCGCATGCATTTTTCCCCACACTGGTCCCCTAATCATCTTTGTTACTCTTCTTTATTGTACACTGATTTTTATTTTTTTTATTTTTTTTAAGGAAAGCCTCGCTATGCAGAGACCTGGGACTTCCACGTGGCTGATTCCACCTTCATGCAGTTCGAGCTGAACATGGGCTGCAGCAAGCCGTTCAGCGATTCCCACGCCGTTCATTTCCAGTATTCCCTAAACAACGGAAAAGACTGGCATTTGGTCACGGAAGAGTGCGTGCCGCCCAAAATAGGCTGTCAACATTACACAGAGAGTTCGATTTACAGCTCAGAAAGATTTCAAAACTGGAAGCGGATCACACTCTCTCTCCCTTCGGCAGCAATGTAAGAAATAGCCTCTAATGTACCGATACAGGAGAATAGTTGCAGCTCAGAGATGAAATGAGCAGTCCTTAAAGCTCTCTGAGCTTGGTTGTCTTCTTGCAGATGTTTCATGACCATACTGGGTAGTGTCATCAGCGTGAGTAAGGAGTTGGGTTTGCGCTCAAGTTTATATTCTAGTGTCATGCTCTGTCAGTGTTCATGTCGGTGGTCTTTGAGTTTCTTTAGTTGGGCTAGACCAGGGGTAGGCAACCTTGGCTCTTTTATGACTCGTGGACTTCAACTCCCAGAATTCCTGAGCCGGCTTGGCTCAGCTTGGAAACCTCTTCCTTTCCCCTCAGCATGGCTGGCTCAGGAATGCTGGGAGTTGAAGTCCACGAGTCGTAAAAGAGCTAAGGTTCCCCATCCCTGCCTTATATCAGGGGTCCTCAACTTTAGCACCTTTAAGACTTGTGGACTTCAACTCCCAGAATTCCTGAGCCAGCATGGCTCAGCTTGGAAACTTCTCCCTTTCCCCTCAGCATGGCTGGCTCAGGAATTCTGGGAGTCTTAGTCGACAAGTGATAAAAAGGCCAGGTTTGAAGACTCCTGCTCTAAAGTTTTGTCTCTGTGTGTATGTGTGTGTTTTAATTATTCTTAACTTCTGAGCTGTACAAGTAATTAATGGCATCTGCTGGATCTGTGACCTCTTTGTAATGCATACTGTGAATAAGCAATTCTTAAGGTTTCATTAAATCAAATGTTTTTTTTTCTTAATTGCTGGAATGCTTACCAAAATGGGCCACTGTATAATAAAATCTTTTTTTTTTTAGTCTTGATTCTCAGCCCCAATAATTATTTTAATATTTTGGCCAAATCAATTTGTCACATTATATTCCTGCTTAAGTGTAAGTGGATGTTACAGTCACTTATCCAGTGTCTTTTCCTTTCTCTTCTATAACCTAACAATCTGATTTCTTCCCCCCACCACACACACACACAATCGGCTCTTTCCAGGTCCCCCAGAACGCGCTTCAGATGGATCCAACATGATTATACTCCTGGTGGGGATACCTGGGCTATTAATAACGTCATCCTGGCCACTGGATGTCCCTGGATGTGTTCTGGTCATGGAATCTGCGATGCTGGACGTTGTGTGTAAGAAAACAAACAAATGTTCAATTTGTTTAAGAGGAGGAGAGAATGTATTTAGGCCTAATGTTGAGATGTAGCTGCTGAGAATTCTGGTTTTGTTTTAATTTGTGAGTTTATGACAGGACCCAACTGCCTCCACTAAGCTAAGCAGAAATTACTGAAGCAGCAGCAGTCCCCTGTTACATCCCAGATGAAACCCTGGCTTGTTTATTGAAGCCATACCTTCAACTCCAGATTGATTAAGGGAATTTAGGCTAAACCATATGATGAATGACTGTGGGAACTAGCTATGTCTAGTCCAGGGGTAGGCAACATTGGCTGTTTTAGGACTCATGGGCTTCAATTCCCAGAATTCTGGGAGATGAAGTCCAGGAGTCATAAAAGAGCCAAGGTTGCCTACCCGTGGTCTAGTCTAACAAGGAGAAGAACCGGGGGGTGACATGATAGCAATCTTCCAGTACTTGAGTGGCTGTCCCAAAGAAGAGGGAGTCAAGCTATTCTCCAAAGCGCCTGAAGGCAGGACAAGAAGCAACAGGTGGAAACTAATCAAGGAGAGAAGCAACCTAGAACTAAGGAGAAATTTCCTCACAGTTAGAATAATACATCAGTGGAACAACCTGCCTCCAGAGGTTGTGAATGCTCCGACACTCCAACACTCTTTAAGAAGAGATTGGACAGCCATTTGTCTGAAATGTATAGGGTTTCCTGCCTGAGCAGTGGGTTGGACTAGAAGACCTCCAAGGTCCCTTCCAGTTCTGCTCTATTCTATTCCATTCCATTCCATTCCATTCTATTCTATTCCATTCCATTCCATTCCATTCTATTCTATTCTATTCTATTCTATTCTATTCTATTCCATTCCATTCCATTCCATTCTATTCTATTCTATTCTATTCTATTCTAAATGTCTCATCCCCATTTTCCTTCAGGTGTGACCGAGGTTTTGGAGGGCCCTATTGTGTGCCTACTGTTCCCCTCCCAACCGTGCTAAAAGATGACTTCAATGGCAACCTGCACCCTGACCTTTGGCCTGAAGTCTTTGGAGCTGAGAGAGGAAACCTAAACGGTGACACCATCAAATCCGGAACGAGCCTCATCTTCAAAGGGGTTAGGAATTGTTGACATTCAAATGTTACTTAATTCTAAATTGTCTTTCTCCGGTTTTGAGTGGTTCTTTACAAAAATCAGTTGCAGTTGTTTCCCATCTGCTTTCTTCATACTCTTTTCATATCTCTTCATCCACCTGTCCTGTGAGATTCATTTAGGATAGGGGTAGGCAACCTCGGCTCTTTTATGACTCGTGGACTTCAGCTCCCAGAATTCCTGAGCCAGCCTGGCTCAGCTTGGAAACCTCTCCCTTTCCCCTCAGCGTGGCTGGCTCAGGAATTCTGGGAGTTGAAGTCCAGGAGTCATAAAAGGGTCATAGCTTCCCTCACGCTGGCTCAGGAATTCTGGGAGTTGAAGTCCACGAGTCATAAAAGGGTCATAGTTCCCTCAGGCTGGCTCAGGAATTCTGGGAGTTGAAGTCCACGAGTCATAAAAGGGTCATAGTTCCCTCACGCTGGCTCAGGAATTCTGGGAGTTGAAGTCCACGAGTCATAAAAGGGTCATAGTTCCCTCACGCTGGCTCAGGAATTCTGGGAGTTGAAGTGCACGAGTCATCAAAGAGCCAACGTTCCCCACCCCTGCCCTATATCAGGGGTCCTCAACCTTGGCAACCTTAAGACTTGTGGACTTCAACTCCCAGAATTCCTCAGCCAGCATGGCTCAGCTTGCAAACCTCTCTCTTTCCCCTCAGCATGGCTGCCTCAGGAATTCTGGGAGTTGAAGTCATAAAAGAGCCCAGGTTGCCTACCCCTGATTTAGGAGAAGAACACAGATAATATATCAGATAACTCTTAACTGCGGCCTACTGCCATACCCCCAAAATTGGGAAATTTATTAAATCCGTCACCTCACTCTTCACCCTAGTTCCAAATCATTATATAGCATTACTTTAATAGTTTCGAAGAAGATTTTTTATTGTTTAAAGAAAAAAATGTACTGGATTTGCTTGGTAAGGACGATGACCAAGGTGTTATTTAAGTCCATGGAAAATAATAATAACTATCTATTCTCTTTATACAGGAAGGATTGAGGATGCTCGTTTCAAGGGACCTAGACTGTACAAATACAATGTATATTCAGTTTTACTTCAGATTTTTAGCTAAAGGTAAGTAGCATTTTAAAGGAGTACTTTGGTGTTCTCTTTACCACCACATAACAGACAGAAACTGTCCCCCTTTTAGTCATATTTGATTATTGTTCCTTGTGGTTTTCCTAGCAGAATTTTTTCACTGAAATGGCTTGCTAGAGAACTAGCTGTTTTGTGCCTTAGTCGAGACTAGAACTGACCGTTTTTGCTTCTTATCCTGATGCCTTAATAACTACACCAAACAGGAGTAACAATAAATTAATATAATCCTTGCTGAGTCCAAAAGTGGAACTAATGCACAAACATCCTGTTACGACTCAGAACGAAGACTCAGTGACCTGATGAAGCTAGAAAGATGTTACCTGTGTTGCAATACCTCCAACCTGTTGTATGTTCCCCAGAATCTGTAGCGATTAATACTACATTTTATACTTATTTATACTAAGATACTATACTATTAACCGGGCACTAAATCACAGACTCCAAACACTTACTCAGAAAAAGGCTTATATTGAAATGACTCAGCTAAATGAGACTCTGTTGCAGACAAGAATAAAATCATAGTCAATTATTTATTATTTTCTGCAATACAGTATAAAACTGTCTAAGCCCTTAGTTAGGTCTCTGCACCAGACTTTAAATCCCAGCCATTCTCTTCCCAACTTTCTGAATTAATGGATACTTGGCAGTGGACTAGTTGACTTTGGCAAATTTGGATGCTCTTTGAGAATTATTAATTTCTGTCTTCTTAACACAACCTGGCATCAGTTATCGAAATTGTTTTGCTGTTTTGGATTCATCTTTTTGTAAAACTTTTGCCTGAATCTGTAGTTAAACAGAAAATTGTCTCGCCCAAAACAGGCTGTCATTTTTCATATGTAAAATTCCTCTTTATGAAAAAAAAAGTAGGGGGGAATCCGGAATTTCTATATCTTTGAACAGAACAATATTTAAGATGGTGTCATCTTTTGGGGGGAGAAATTCTGGTGTTTTCTTAAAGTACAGACAACCAAAAGATGGATTCTTCTATTAAAGTAAAGATGGTCTCCATGAACACCCCATGACATCTCAAAATCTTGTCCAATAACTGTTGCCGTCCTCAAAAAAAAATAAGCCCAAATATCAGAGTTTGTTGCATTTGAAAATCTGTGTGATATTATTGACTACTATATTAAGTCTTCTTTAAAGAAATGACTCAATTTGATTTCATCAAGGTAAGCTTTCATAGTTGATCCATTTTGGCCAGGGATCCCCAACCCCCGGTCCGTGAACTGATATCGGGCTGCAGCATGCCAGCAACTTGTCCACACAAACAAGCAAAGTCCCATTGGTGGGATGCAGGCAGCACACAAAACCACACACTCTCCGGTCCACGGAAAAACCTCTCTCCACAAAAACGGTTCCTGGTGCCCCAAAGGTTGAGGACTTCTGATCTTACCATTGTCATCCTTGTGACATCTTCTCTTATGTTCCAGGTGCTCCGGAAAGATCTCATTCTATCCTGCTCCAGTATTCCATCAACGGAGGCATCACTTGGCATCTGATAGATGAGTTTTACTTCACCCAAACCACCGACGTCCTTTTTATTAACATCCCGTTGCCGTACTCAGCACGAAACAGCGCTACACGTTTCAGGATCTGGCAACCTTACAACAACGGTACAGAACGAAGGGTCTAAATTTTAATGGCTTTGAGAGACAGGGAGTCCTCAACGGACAACCGATGGCTTAGCAACTGAATTGAAAAAGGAGACTTACAACCAGTGGTGGGATTCAAATGCGTGAACAACCAGTTCTCTACGTGGATGCCACTTCCGAAAGTCCATTCTGGGCATGGGCCACAAAAAATTAGCTACTGGTTCTGCCAAAGTGGTGCAAACCAGCTGAATCCCGTCTGTCTGTCTGTCTGTCTGTCTGTCTGTCTGTCTGTCTATCTATCTATCTATCTATCTATCTATCTATCTATCTATCCATCCATCCATCCAGTGGTGGGATTCAAATATGTGAACAACCGGTTCTCTATGTGGATGCCGCTTCCGGAAGTCCATTCTGGGCCTGGGCAACCAACAATTAGCTACCAGTACTGCCGAAGTGGTGCAAACCGGCTGAATCCCACCACTCTTTCTGTCTGTCTGTCTATCTATCTATCTATCCATCCATCCATCCAGTGGTGGGATTCAAATATGTGAACAACCGGTTCTCTACATGGATGCCACTTCCGGAAGTCCATTCTGGGCCTGGGCAACCAAAAATTAGCTACCGGTTCTGCTGAAGTGGTGCGAACTGGCTGAATCCCACCATTGCTTACAACCCAGTTCTGACTGTCGAGGCTGTTTTTCACAATCACATGACTGGACTTTGATTGCGCAGCAACATGGGTGCATTTACAACCATTAGAGTGTCCCATGGTGGTGTGACCACATTTTTATGGCAGTTTTGTCAAAAGATGGTACTTCCAGTTTTTGGGAAAACCACCCCATAGTGGTTCCCTAGCAAACGATGGTGTTTACTTAATGTATTCGTTCAACAATCAAGTTGATTCGCTTTACAACTTCTGCGTAAAAGGTTGTAAAATTGACTGTAATGACATATGGCTTTGGTGGGCAAGCTTCATTACCGTCACGGGTTGAGGATTGCCTGTACATTTTGATTCTGAAAGACAATTTGAGCAGCAAGTGAAGTTCAATGCCATATTCTTAATGACAGATTCAATGTGCTTGAGTTAATGTGTGCCTAACAGAGAAGAATTCATTAATGTTATCTCCTTATGTCAATCTATCATTATCAGATTTGGCATTTACACGTGAAAATATTACTGCTCATAATCACTCTACTACTCTACTTCTTAGAGTGTTTTAGGAAGCACTGAGTACTCTCAGTGGCAACTAGTAAACTGTTCCATTGCATACCGTTATTTCCTCGTGGTCTCTTAACAATTAGATCAGTGGTTATCGGGATTTTATTTAATTTTTTTTCTTACTTTTCCTAGGTAAGAAGGAGGAGATTTGGATTATAGATGACTTCATTATTGATGGAAATAACCTCAAAAATCCTGTGATCCTTTTGGATTCTTTTGACTTGGGCCCAAAGGAAGACAACTGGTTTTTCTATCCTGGTGGCAACATTGGACTTTATTGTCCATATTCATCCAAAGGAGCACCGTATGTATTAAACTGAAAATATATACATATACATAGTGAGACATGAGAATAGAGTAGATTAGATTAGAGTAAAAATAGACTACACTAGACTGGACTGGACTGGACCGGACCGGAATAGAGTAAAGTAGAGTAGAGTACAGTGGACTGGACTGGACTGAACTGAACTGAATCAGAATGGAGTAGAGTAGAGTAGAAATGGGCTGGACTGGACTGGAATAGAGTAGAGTAGAGATAGACTGGATTAGAATGGAATGGAATGGAATGAAGTAGAATAGAATAGAATAGAATAGAATAGAATAGAATAGAATAGAATAGAATAGAATAGAATATGGAATGGAATGGAATAGAATAGAATAGAATAGAATAGAATAGAATAGAATAGAATAGAATAGAATAGAATAGAATATGGAATGGAATGGAATAGAATAGAATAGAATAGAATATGGAATGGAATAGAATGGAATAGAATAGAATAGAATAGAATAGAATAGAATAGAATAGAATAGAATAGAATAGAATATGGAATGGAATAGAATAGAATAGAATAGAATAGAATAGAATAGAATAGAATAGAATAGAATAGAATAGAATATGGAATGGAATGGAATGGAATAGAATAGAATAGAATATGGAATGGAATAGAATAGAATAGAATAGAATAGAATAGAATAGAATAGAATAGAATATGGAATGGAATAGAATAGAATAGAATAGAATAGAATAGAATAGAATAGAATAGAATAGAATAGAATAGAATATGGAATAGAATAGAATAGAATAGAATAGAATAGAATAGAATAGAATAGAATATGGAATGGAATGGAATAGAATAGAATATGGAATGGAATAGAATAGAATAGAATAGAATAGAATAGAATAGAATATGGAATGGAATAGAATAGAATATGGAATGGAATAGAATAGAATAGAATATGGAATGGAATGGAATAGAATAGAATAGAATAGAATAGAATAGAATAGAATAGAATAGAATAGAATAGAATAGAATAGAATAGAATATGGAATGGAATAGAATAGAATATGGAATGGAATAGAATAGAATGGAATAGAATATGGAATGGAATGGAATACAATAGAATAGAATATGGAATGGAATGGAATAGAATAGAATAGAATAGAATATGGAATAGAATAGAATAGAATAGAATAGAATAGAATAGAATAGAATAGAATAGAATAGAATAGAATAGAATAGAATAGAATAGAATAGAATATGGAATGGAATAGAATAGAATGGAATGGAATGGAATGGAATGGAATGAATGGAACGGAACGGAACGGAACGGAACGGAACAGAACAGAACAGAATAGAATAGAATAGAATAGAATAATTTGACCAAGTATGATTAGATGCACAAGGAATTTATCTCTAGTGCAGAAACTCTCAATGTACATGCAAAGCAGTGGAGAAATAATAATAATACCAATAAGAGAAGATAGTAGAAAATATGAGGATAATAATAATACAGCCATACTACATGGGTAAATATGCTTAGACATAAGACAGTGCTATGAAGGTTATGTGTTCAGCAGAGTGAGGGCCTGGAGAAAGAAACCATCTTTGTGTCCAGTTGTTTTGACTTGCAATGCCCTATTGCAGCAGTTTATGTCCAGGATGTGAGGGGTTCATAGATATTTTCTCAGCCCTCCTTCTGACTGGTGCAGTATACTGGTCCTCAGTGGAAAGCAGGCTGGTTGCAATTGTTTTTTCTGGAGTCCTAACTGTATGTCGAAGTCTGTGTCGGTCTTGTTTGGCTGCTGTGCCAAACCAGGCAGTTATCAAAGTTTCAGAAAAAGAAGCGTAAAGTAAAGAATGATATTGTGAAATAGATCCCTTTTGCTCTTGCCACAGAGAAGAAGATTCTGCTATGGTATTTGTGTCCAATGAAGTTGGAGAACATTCAATTACAACGAGAGATCTGAACGTAAACGAAAATACCATAATCCAGTTTGAGGTACTTAAATCTCTGCTTTCTTTTCTTCTTGCTGTCAAAGTGTTGTTGTTGTTTTTAAATCTTGTTTTAGTATTTTTCTGGATATGTTACCTTTTTTTTTAAGGATACGAAGGATCGGGTGGGTACGATTTATGAATCCCTAGTTGCTGCCTAATCCACAAAGACTGGCAGATCATTTCATTATTGCACATGTGAAAATGGGCAATTTACTATCTTTCAAGTTTATACAACGTGAAACCTTATAGTTTTCAGGAAGGGCCTGAAAATTGAAGGTACAGTGAGAGTGACAGGAGGTTATAGGTAGGGATAGTGTGCACTTTGTTCAATTCTGTGTCCCAAGGTATATAAAAGATTGACACGGGCTATGAAATTGTCCTTTTATCCACCAGACATAGAGCAGTCCTCATCTTACGACCACAGTTGGGACAGGAATCTTCCTTACTAAGCGACAGTTTTTTGTGACAACTGTTAAGCAAATCGCTGCCGTTATTAAATGAACCAAATGGTCATTAAATAAATCCAGCTTCATCCATTGACTTTGCTTATCAGAAGCCAGCTGGGAAGCTCCTTTAGACACCACAACTATTGTGAATTTATGCTGGTGGCCTATTGCTCAAATTTTGATCCTGTGACCTTAGGGCAGGGGTAGGCAACCTCGGCTCTTTTATGACTCGTGGACTTCAACTCCCAGAATTCCTGAGCCAGCATGAAGTCCACGAGTCATGAGGGGGCCATAGTTCCCCCATGCTGGCTCAGGAATTCTGGGAGTTGAAGTCCACAAGTCATGAAGGGGCCGTAGTTCCCCCATGCTGGCTCAGGAATTCTGGGAGTTGAAGTCCACGAGTCATAAAAGAGCCAAGGTTGCCTACCCCTGCCTTAGGGATATTACGATAGTGGTTAGTACAGCACCTTTTTCAACGCTGTTGTAACGTCACTAAGCAAGTGATAAATCAAGGACTAACCGTAGTTGAACTTTTTTTTTTTACAAAGGCAAAAGACATCTCATAACTTTACCATTCAACAAAACACTTGTTTTGTTCCATTAAGAAAATATATTGTATACTGTAAAATGTATACAATCAAGGAGCAAAGCCCACGCTCACTGACACGGATGACGTTACCTGGTTGGGTAATGAAATGTCTGCAGGTAACCAACCCAGCTTAGTGAGCATCTAGGCCCCCACATTAAGAAAATAAGCATCTGTTGTTATTATAACATTGTGGTGTAAGCTGGGATGTTAAGCGGATGATAGGTGGACAGGAATATCAACACCCACTTATTGAATTGAAATAAGTAGTTGCATCCACAGTACGGCCCCCCAGAGCATATGCTGTATTTCAAGAGTTTAATTAAAACTGAAGCTGAAGCCTAATGCACAAATTTTGTGTGTGCACTAACACGTTTATGCAAAGCATTCATAATCCCAGCACATTCGTGTGCAGTTGTAAGAAGCTACTGCTTGCTCACCTTGTGTATTCTTAGAAAAACTTGCCCTGACTGTTTATTCATGCACATTTCAATTTGTCACGACAACCAATTAATAATATATAGAATGCAAACAGTTTTATATTTTAAAATATAGATTAAAAGTATGTTCAACAAAAGCTTTCGAGGTCACACTCAGAAGGAACACGTTTTCAGTGGGTTTTCCCCAGAAGAGTTATACTTAACATCTAGGCATCCAGGAAAGACATTTTAATTTAAAAAAGAAAAGAAAATGTTTTACTGCAAGGTTAGGGAGATGCTAATAAACCAGATGTTATTATAGGTAATGTAGGTGTTGTCGTTCTAGATTTCTGAAGCTAATGAACCAAATCATTGTCCTTTTGATTCTAGATCAGCGGTTGGTTAGGCGTAATAATGCAGACATGTCAAACACAAGGCCAGGGGGCCAGATGCCGCCCGCAAAGTGGTTTCATGTGGCCTGCAAAGCCATCCTGGAAACAGTGACGGAATGGCCCCCGCTGCCTTGGCCCTGGCCCAGGCCGGCCGGGAGCCAATGTACAGTTTTGTGGTGGCCATCTATGCTGAAACGCATTCAGTCTTAGCTCCACAAGGCCGTCTGGAAACAGCGAGGAACCAGCCTCTGCTGTGTCGGCCCCATCTCCAGGGTGCATGCTGGGGAGGGGTCACCCTTTGTGAGGAATGAAGAAATGGACCATGCCTTGGCGCTTGCCCCGGTCCCACCCCCTTCTGCCAGAGACCCTCAGATCTGTCCCACTCCTGCCCAGGCCCCCACAGGCACCCTTGATGCGAACGATGTAGAGCTGGCCGTGCCCACCCAGTAGGCCACATTCACTCCATCCATGCCCACCCAGTGGGCCACCCCTCCTACCCCCCACCCTGAGGGCAACCAAAATGCTGATGTGGCCTTCAATGAAATTGAGTTTGACACCCCTGAAATAACGGGAAGCTCACATGCATTATGTAGGAAGACAATTGTTTTAGTCCATGGAGGTAAAAAAAATTAAAAATAGAAGTTTGGTAGAACCTTTTCCAACTAACACACTTTATTAAGGCTCAGAGAGCATCAAGGACCCCACAGTCATCTTCCTCCTCCTCTTCCATCATTCCACAAACCCTATTCCCTTCTAGCGCTGATGATGTTACCTAGTTGGGTAATGAAACGTCTGCAAGAAAATCACCAAACTCAGAGAGCACCAAGGACCTCACAGTCGTCGTCCTCCTCCTCTTCCTCCTCCTTCTCCTCCTCCTCCTCCTCCTCCATCATTCCACAAACCCTACTCCCTTCTAGCGCTGATGATGTCACCTAGTTTGGGTAAGAAAACAAGCAAGTTCAGAAAGCACCAAGGACTCTTCATGTCAACCCTGAGCTGCAAATAGTTCCTTCTGTCGATAAATAAATAAGTAAAAAGATTGTAGCCACATCTGCATCTCAGGTCCTCCCCAAATCACATCTGAATGCTTACAATTCTTGCAATTCGGGGTGTCTTTGTTTTAACTGTTTGCTACGCCCAAGGTATCCATCAATTCAACGTGGAGGATTTCTTTGATTTTAGATTAACGTCGGCTGCACCACGGACAGCTCCTCGGCTGAGCCGGTGAGACTTGAATTCTCCCGAGACTTGGGGGCCACCTGGCACCTGCTCCTTCCTCTATGTTATAGTAGCAGCAGCTATCTCAATTCTCTCTGCTCTGTTGAGCATCATCCCAGTAGCACCTACTACGCTGGAACGACCCAGGGCTGGAGAAGAGAAGTCATCCATTTTGGAAAACTACATCTCTGTGGGTAAGAAGTTGTTTTGAATCTCCTCTGGCTTGTATCTCTACCTCTATCTTTCTGCTCCATTGTAAGCAAGGTTAGCTGATTGCAACTGATCACAAAGAGAGTTACTAGGGAATCAGTTCAGGAGAACATCCTTCAGGGGAGCACACACGGGACCCCAAATCTACAACCCTTTTGTGATTATACAGGTAGTCCTCGGCTTTACGGCCACAATTTGAGCCCAAAACGTACGTTGCTAAGTGAGAGATTTGTCAAATGAGTTTTGCTCCATTTTAAGGACCTTCCTTGACACTGGGAATCACTGCGGTTCTTCAGTGAGTCTGACTTCCTTCATGTCACCCCTAATGATATGAAAATGATGTAGAGACGCTGGAAAGGGTGCAGAGAAGAGCAACAAAGATGATTAGGGGATGATTGGAGGCTAAAACATACAAGAAACGGTTGCTGGAATTGGGTATGTCTAGTTTAATGAAGAGAAGGACAAGGGGTGACTTGATAGCAGCGTTCCAATATCTCAGGGGCTGCCCCAAAGAAGAGGGAGTCAAGCTATTCTCCAAAGCGCCTGAAGGCGCTATATATACCCCCCTATATCAGGGGTCCTCAACCTTGGCTCTTTTATGACTGGTGGACTTCAACTCTCAGAATTCCTGAGCCAGCATGGCTCAGCTTGGAAACCTCTCCCTTTCCCCTCAGCGTGGCTGACTGAGGGATTCTGGGAGTTGAAGTCCACGAGTCATAAAAGAGCCAAGGTTGCCTATCCCTAGTCTAGGCCTAGGCTGCTTTATGACTCGTGGACTTCAACTCCCAGAATTCCTGAGCCAGCCTGGCTCAGCTTGGAAACCTCTCCCTTTCCCCTCAGCGTGGCTGGCTGAGGGATTCTGGGAGTTGAAGTCCACGAGTCATAAAAGAGCCAAGGTTGCCTACCCCTGACCCTAGAGGAACACTCACAAGACTTCTGAGGTCTTTAAAAAAAGATTTATGACCAGCCTCCCTGTGTCAACTCTGAGAGAAAGCATTTTTGCCGAGTGACAGATTCCTAGAAAATATAGCAGACCTTACAATCCCTTGAAGAACTGGAGCAAAGCTAAAAAAAAACAACCCTCGTTGTTTAATAATTAAACAAAATATTTAATTTTTCAATGCGAGCATGCATTTTTTATTGTCTTTAATCCCGGAACGTTTAGCATCCCTGCTGTTCCAAGTCACGTCCTCAAACCTTTTCTTTAATTTTCCAGCCTGTCAATCAAAAAGAGGGAGAGCCAAATGCTTCACAGAGTCGTGTGCCAAATTCACACAAGCATACTCCGTGTGGGTTGACTGTTGTTCTTTTTTTTCTTTAGCCGACTTTCAACGTAGATGTAGGACAGTTTATTTTCCTGCCACTCTGATCTACCACACACACCACCACCACACACAAAACATATATATACACCCTTGAGACAAGAATGTTCAACAGTAAAAACAAATAGAATCGTACTTTTCACTACAACTTGCAGCAGTGCAAAAATGCATGTATTAAAAAACAAACGTTAAGCTAACACCGGCTCAGGGATCAAAGTAGCATGGGTCAGAGGCCTCATTCCTTGTCTTTCTGTAATGACTTAGCTTCTAGTAACTTTTCAGAAGTTACTGTATATGCCGCCGTATTAGGCGACCCGGCGTATAAGACGACCCCCGTCTTTATAGCCGGGCTGCATTCCTAGAACGTCGTCTTATACGTCGGAAACTACCAGTATTTCCGGCGTATAAGACGACTCGGCGTATAAGACGACCCCCGTCTTTGGCGCCGATTTCAGTGCTCGCGGAAGTCGCCTTATACGCCGGCATTTACGGTAGTAATAGAACATAGAATAAAAGGGTTGGAAGGGACCTTGGAGATAAGACACAACACAACACAACACAATACAAGCCTGATTTAGTTCACCTGGGCCTAAACCAGTGGTTCTCAACCTTTTTAATGCCGCAACCCCCCAACCGGTCATAAGTCGAGGACTACTCAACCGGTCGTAAGTCGAGGACTACTCAACTGGTGCAGCACCGTTTGCAGAACGGGACTTTTGGCAGGCTCAGCAGGGCAGAGACAACCTGGACAATTCCTATTGGCTTTTGAAAGCCAATAGAATTAGACTCTATTCAAGGGAGGAGCACAGCTAAGGAAAAGGGGGGGAAAAAATGGCGGACTGCGTTGTTTGGCGACCCCCGTGAAATGGTCGTTCGACCCCAAATGAGGTCCCGACCCACAGGTTGAGAACCACTGGCCTAAACCTTGCATAGAAGAACAAAGGCCAGCATTTTCATTTTCCACCTACGGAACGGTTCTCAAAGCATGTGATATAATGCAAGCTTAATGCAACTGTGTGTTTCAGCTTGGTGAGATTCCGATGGTACCAAGGGTTTTATCCCGCCGGGTCTCAACCGGTGACCTGGGCCATTGACAACGTGTACATAGGACCACAGTGTGAAGAGATGTGCAGCGGACACGGCAGTTGTGTCAACGGGACCAAGTGCATCTGTGACCCTGGGTATTCTGGACCCACCTGTAGAATAACTACCAAGAACCCTGATTTTCTTAAGGACGACTTTGAAGGTATAGTTAGTGCTACTACTAATAATAATAACGAAGGGCTTCCGTGGTGAAAAAATTTGCCGTTAACGTCATCGTTGCCTGGGGGAACGCCCAGTTGGGGGCTCCATGAAGATACCCACCAAAGTGGTACCCATTTATCTGCTCGTGGTTGCCCGCTTTTGAACTTTTGGGTTGGCAGGAGCTGGAGCGTGTGACGGGAGCTCACCCCATCACACGGCAGCAACGGGTCTCAAACGCGAGCCTGCCAGTTGTCAGCCCAGCATTCTAACCTGGTTTACCACTGCACTCTGAAGGTCTGGTGACCGTACTTAGGTTTTGTGAAACAAAAGCCTGGAGACTAAAACATATAAAGAACGGCTGGGGACTTGGGTTTGGCTAGTCTAGAGAAAAGAAGAAATAGGGGAGATATGATAGCAGTGTTCCAGTATCTGAGGGGCTGCCACAAGGCAGAGGGGGTCAGGTTGTTCACCAGAGCACCAGAGGGAAGGATGAGAAACAATGGTTGGAAACTGACCAAAGAGAGAAGCAACCTGGAATTAAAGGGAAACTTCCTGACAGTGAGGACAATCCAGTGGAACAGCTTGCCACCAGAAATTGTGGGTGCTCCATCACTGGAGATTTTTAAGAAGAGGCTAGACAGTCACCTGTCAGAGACAGTATAGGTTCTCCTGCTTGAGCAGGGGGCTGGACTAGAAGATCTCCAAGGTCCCTTCTATTCTATTCTATTCTGTTCTATTCTATTCTATTCCAATCCATTTCTATTCTATTCTATTCTATTCTACTCTTGTTCCTGTTTCTATTCCATTCCATTACATTACATTACATTCTTTCTCTATTCTGTTCTGTTCTTGTTCTTGTTCCTGTTACTGTTCCTGTTTCTATTCCATTCTATTCTATTCTATTCCATTCCATTCAATTCTGTTCTGTTCCATATATTCTATTCCATTCCATTCCATTCCATTCTATTCTATTCTATTCCTGTTTCTGTTTCTATTCCATTCTATTCCATTCCATGTATTCTATTCTGTTCTGTTCTATTCTATTCTATTCTATTCCTATTTCTATTCCATTCCATATATTCTATTCTATTCTATTCTATTCTATTCTATTCTATTCTATTCTATTCTATTCTATTCTATTCTATTCTATTCTATTCTATTCTATTCTTCATTCCATTATTCTATTTTATTCTATTCTATTCCTATTTCTATTCCATTCCATATATTCCATTCCATATATTCTATTCTATTCTATTCTATTCTATTCTATTCTATTCTATTCTATTCTATTCTATTCTATTCTATTCTATTCTATTCTAAAATGTCTTGATGTCAAACCATCAAGATCAGCTGATTGGTTCAGGCAAAATGCTCCTTCCTTTATAGACAGGTCAGTCCCGCTGTTTTCATGAAACCATCGGCCAGAACAGTTGTGTCCAACCCAAGGCCCACAGACTGCACATGGCTCTGGATATCTACTAACGCAGCCCCACACGTGTTACTAATTTAACAGCTGCAGTGATTCACGTAATCACCGTGACAGGAAAGGTCGTAAAATGGGCCCAAACCAACTTCACAACTGTCCCGCTTAGCAATACAAATTTTGGGCTCAATTGTGGTTGTAAGTCAAGGACTATCTGGGGATGGGTTGAGAAAGGAATTCCCATTTTTAATCGTCCCTTTGTAGATACTAAATAAACATTAATCCAAACCGGCTAAATTTAATCCACTGGACAAAAATGAAAGTTTATAAAAAAATGGAGAAATGCTTGACCCGGCATTTACTCATTGGCACACAGATGTCCCATGCAATGTCCAATTCCTAGCAGAATTGCTTCAGGGTCCATCCTAAACCAGTGTCAATCTCTGTTTGCATTCAGGGCAACTGGAATCAGACCGGTTCTTACTGGTGAGTGGCGGGAAACCGTCCCGGAAATGTGGGATCCTATCTGGAGGGAATAATCTCTTCTTTAACGAGGAAGGATTAAGGATGCTGATGACTCAAGATCTGGATTTATCCCAAGCTAGGTAAACCCCTTTCCTTCGTTCACAAATAGGTCAAGTACAATTTGCGTTGACTCCTTTCTCTAAGGCAGGGGTGTCAAACTGCCGGCCCGCGGGCCAGATGCGTCATGCCGAAACCGCACCCACCCCAACTCCAGCAATGGGAAAAAAGTCACGATACAGTAGTGGCCAAAATTGTGGAAACCTTTTGGGAAAAGTGTAGAGTACAAACGCCACCTTTGGTTAAGTTTCCACCCATTTTTTCTTCTAATTTCTTTATAACTGTAGCCTCGTTCACTTCATAATACTATTTTACATCGCTTTCTGGGTGACCAGTCAACTCTTTGCACCGTTACTTTAATTTTATTATGTTTTACAAGCTCACTAAATGAAAAAACACAAATAACCCAACCAACGTGATAGCGATCTCATAACACACTGACAAATGTCCTCCTCTCGGCTTTAATACAGGACATCCATAACTGAATCCTACTGTGATCTGATTGGCTCATGGCCAAAACAAGATGACACCCGATTGGCTCTCTAAACACTTGTGCTCATTGGCTACAATCAGATGAAGGAAAGCTACCTGAGATCAACATAAGCGAGTTGTGCTTCCTTTTTCTGATTATTTGGCTATAACTTTTCATAGAATACAGTACAGATAATTGAACAAACTTTGTTGCATTACATTCTTGATTAAATTATCTTTCCATTGATATATAATTTTATGGTACTACTACAAAAAAAGTGGTGTTATTAGCCATCAAACCTCAAAAATACACTTTTCCCAAAAGGTTTCCACAATTTTGGCCACTATTGTACATTGCGACACATCACGTGACGTGGCGAGTTTGACAGCCCTGCTCTAGGGCCTACATTCTGGAAGCCGTTGAACCCGGGGCCTAAATCTCCCAGTCTTCTCTGAATTCCAGATGTTCTTCAGCAAGGTGACAACGTAACTCTGAACAATAGAAACTGAGATCAAAATATATTGGAATGTCATTGGTCTAAAGCGGCCTACTTTTGCTCAATGTCTTATTTACCTATCTGTTTGTTTGTTTATATGTTTTATTCCTCAAACAAAAATTACAAGTTCGTACAAACAAAATGTGATAATGTGATAACATAACTGTGAACAGCACAAACAAGCCAAGGTCAAAATATACTGGAGTTTCATTGGTCTAATGCACCTCAACGTCTGTTTGTTTGTTTGTTTGTCCAGTGTATTTTGTTTTATTCCTCAAACGAAAATTATGAATTCGTACAAACAAAATGTGATAACGTGATAACGTAACTGTGAACAGCACAAACAAACTGAGGTCAAAATACACTGGAGTTTCATTGGTCTAACGCAGCCTAGTTTTGCTCAATGTCTGTCTGTTTGTTTGTTTGTTTGTCCAGTGTATTTTGTTTTATTCCTCAACCCAAAATTACAAATTCGTACAAACAAAATGTGAATGTGATGGCGTGATAACGTAACTGTGAACAGCACAAACCAAGGTCAAAATATACTGGAGTTTCATTGGTCTAACCCAGCCTAGTTTTGCTCAGCATCTTATTTATTTGTGTTCTGTCCCAGCCTACATGAGTCCTTGTTATGCTCACAAGGAGAAACCCCTCTTCCAAGAAACAGGCTGGAACCGCAAGAAAAAAACAACCCCTTTTATTCTCACAGACCTGAGTCCCTGTCCAAGGCAAACAAACACAGTCCACAGAAACTCGATCCTCAACACGAACGGCTGCCTTTGGCAACCAGCACCTCCCACACCTTCCCTTTTATTATGCAGCCAAGGCATGGCTTCCTAATGCCTTCTCCTTTGCCTTTGGAGCCGCCCCATTGCATTCCTCTGTCCTACTCGCTTCTCTTGCCGGCACTTTCGTGCATCCAGGATTTGTCCCAGCTGTTCTTCATCACTGTCCAACTCAGGCTCCCAGCACAGCTGTGTCTCAGCCAGAGCGCGAGTAGAGGGGCCAGATTCCTCGTCCGACTGTAAGTCTTGGAGCTACTCAGAGCCTTCCTCTGACTCTGATGTCACTCCAGGCTCCTCCTACTCCGATTCCTCAGACTCAGCTGCCGGACCCATTAGCTAGCGAAGAATCACAACAATTTGTTAGTTTGTTCATTTGTTTTATTCCTCAAACAAAAATTTGAGGAATAGGTGTTTCCAAGCACCCCATTTGCAAGCAGACAAAGCTTCCAGTTTCCCTCTGGGTGAAAAGTGTATGGGTGCCTATGGGGTGCTTGGAAACAGAGCGATTTGGTCCGTTTCCAAGCACCCCCATAGGCACCCAAACACTTTTCGCCCCGACGGAGAAACGACGGAGACTGGAAGCGAGTTGCCTGTGAAATATTCTCCATTTTCCTTCAAACCAAGCTGGTTCCATAAATCTTTACCCGAGTTGGCTCTATGCCGTTCTGCATTAACAGGGAGACCGACCCGTCTCCTGGATTATAAATAACTTTTTAATCTTAAGAGATTGAACTCTCTTGCATACTAACTGCCTAATAATGGGACGCTTGACAGCGAACCAGGATTGAAACATGCTGTTTATTTCCAAGATGCCTTTGGATGCTTCGTTTGGAGTTGCAAAACATTTGCAAGCTCGCTTTGAACTGCCAGCATGTATTTATGGTTGATAACTGCCAGATTCTGAACAAGCTGGTGTTGAGCTATTTAAAATAGCAACTGTTAAATTCTGAAGGCTCTTTGCACCTGATTAGAAATTCTTTGATGTTGCGTCTAAAATGTTGAAATAGGAAAAAAAAATATGTAGACTAGTTTGAAATTAAAATTCCTGTTTACAAGTTATTGGGTGGCCCTGAAGGTATCTTTCTCAGACTTTAAACATCTAAAAAAAAAAATCCATTTTCTTCAGGGGTACTTAACCCTCGCTGTGATGAAAAATTGATTTAAAACTCTGTAGAAACTTCACTTTAATATGGTCTTCTGGACTTCTGTTATTAACATAAGGGCTTAACACTCTTTCTTTTTCTGCATATTTTTATTCTCTTGCTACGGGGCTTAATTTATATGTATTGCATTTTTCCAAATAAACAATAAGCTGTTCCTATGAAATGAAACCACTGGAAAAACACAATATCGCATTTTTGTGGCAAATTATCTGCTTAAAAACAAGAGGGCTCTTGTATAAGGGCACGACATTTAAATTCCTTCTGTGAAGTGATAGAAAAACACCCAATTTTCATTCTTTTGTGGATTCAGATAAACAAATCCTTGTTCACTTTGTGTGTTATGTATGGACCAACTCTAGCTCAAATATAATGAAAAGAAAATAAGAAGAAATACCAGCTCCATATTTACATTTTAAATGTAATAATGTTTTATTATGGATGGTGAAATAAATTTGGGTTATCCATTGAATATCAGTCTTTGCAATAACTTTGATCTCTGCAATCACTACATGTCTTTAGTAAAGCAATAATGTTTTTTTTCTGATTTTTGCCCAGAATAATGGCCTAAATCCTTTCTTGGAAGCCTCAACCAATCATTTGGGGTTTTATACAGCTGCATTTCCATCTTCTGGAAAGCCAAAGGATTATATGTATATTGATAAACGAATGTAGCTCATGGCTGTGTTTTACGCTTTGTCTTTTATATGCTGCCAAGTTTCTGGGCTAAGATCGTGAAATTTCAGCGCAGGTTCAAATTTACTGGGATGTGCATTCTATAAGTAGATCTGCCTATTTATTGATTCTGTGCTCAGGCCCGGAGGATAAATATCTTTTTTTTAAAAAAAAAAAATCTTTTGATGCTGTTCTAATGGATAAACAAAATACAACGCACAAAAGCAAGGACTTCGTTTAAAAAAAAAATCGAGGCAGAGGCTTAAGCCACATTGATATATACCCAGAATCGAATAACAGTATAGCGTTACCCGTTGTTGGCAAAAGGAGTCGATGTGTTTTGTGCAACTGGAAATAATCATCATAATATATTTCTTTTGATTTTTGGCTCTTCCATGCTTAATGTAGATTTGTGCAATTCTTCATGAGGCTTGGATGTGGCAAAGCCGTACCTGATCTCAGGAGTCAGCCAGTGTTGTTACAATATTCCCTTAATGGTGGACTCCGCTGGAATTTACTTCAGGAATTTCTCTTCAGCAATTCGAGCAATATTGGACGTTACATTGCCCTGGAAATCCCTTTAAAAGCTCGCTCTCCCTCTACGCGTCTCCGCTGGTGGCAGCCTTCGGAAAACGGGCATTTCTACAGCCCTTGGGTCATCGACCAGGTAAGATCCTCAACATGAATGGCTGCCTTCAGCCACCAGCATCTCCCACCCCTTCCCTTTTATTATGCAGCCAAAGCGTGGCTTCCTAATGCCTTCTCCTTTGCCTTTGGAGCCGCCCCATTGCATTCCTCTGTCCTACTCGCTTCTCTTGCCTGCGCATTTGTGCATCTGGGATTTGTCCCAGCTGTTCTTCATCACTGTCCAGCTCAGGCTCCCAGCACAGCTGTGTCTCAGCCTGCATGCGAGTAGAGGGGCCAGGGTCCTCGTCCGACTGTAAGTCTTGGAGCTCCTCAGAGCCTTCCTTTGACTCTGATGTCACTCCAGGCCCCCCCCCTCCTCCTCCTCCTCCTCCTCCTCCAATTCCCCAGACTCAGATGCTGGGTCCACTGGCTGGCAAGGAATCAAGCCAGCTGGGAGTTGAAGTTACAATTGCAATGTATGTAAAAACTATAGGCTGGGAAAAATTAAAATAAAGCAGAAACCACTGTGGGCAAAAGCTACCGTCAAAACAGTCTTGTGGAAGGAGTTGGGATAATTATGTTTTATTTATTTACATATTGTGGTGTTTAATACAGAGCCATCTGCCATCTGTTTAAAATTCCCCAAAATATTTGGATATCAGATTCATGGCAGAAACAAACGCCAGCAATGCAAACATGGTTCCTTTTTGCTTGCAGGAAGAAGAATCTTTAGAAGTTCACATTTACTCACCGTTAATTAGGTCTGATCACAATAAATAATATTAAAACGTTTTTTTAAAAAATAGATGAGTAATTAATTTGGACAAGGGGAAAAAACAAGGCAAGTAGTCTTCAACTTACGATCGCAACTGAGTCCAACATTTATGTTGCTAAGTGAGACCGTTATTAAGTGGGTTTTTCCCCGTTTTACGACCTTTCATGCCATCGTCATTAAGTGAATCACTGCAGTTGTTAAGTTAGTAACACGGTTATTAAGTGAATTTGGCTTCCCCCGTTGACTTTGCTTGTCAGAAGTTCACAAAAGGGGATCACTGAACATGACCCTGGGACACGGCAACCGTCATAACTATGAGTCAGTTGCCAAGGGCATGAGTCATGTGACTTTGGGTTTACTGCAACAGTCGTAAGTGTGAAAAACTTTCACAAGTCATTTTTTTTCAGTGCCGTTGTTCAATTGGAACGGTCCCTAAACTAACCATCATATGTTGAGGACTACCTGTATGCTAGTTTTCCAATCAGATTCAAAGCAATAGTAAAGCACCTACTATTAATTTCAAGCTGGAATTATTTGCATTACATCAAGTATAGTGGTTTTTGTTCTCGGCACTTTACAAAAGCAACTTTGATTGCAGTTCTACACAATTTAGAAGATTTACAAATAATGATTGCAAATAACTCTTTGCCTACAGAGCATTAAGGGCCATTTGTGGAAAATTTACTGCACCTCTTAACCTAGTTAGGACAGGCTTGTAGCAAAAATACGTTTTTCTAAAATTGCCTCCTTGCAAAGCATACTGGGGGCTCCCATTTGTTTATAGCTTGTTATCTGGGATATATGCTGCTTATAACTGCAGGCAATTTTTTTTTAAATTAAGTCATACTGAATTTAAGAGTCTTTTAGCGCCCTTTATTAAAACTCAGGAAAAATTGCAGAGTACTTATTAACTGACGGTCCCTCGTTCCACAGCCTCATTCCGTCAGTGTATGCTAGTTAAGAGATCCTTAATAATTGCACTAAGATTGCAATGTTGTAGCATAAAAGAGTCCACCTTTATTCTACACTGAATAAAGAAGAGACATTAAAGATTAAGGTTATTGTCTTCTTGTATTGTCTGTTTTAATCTTACTCTCTTTTTTGTTTGATAGCCTCTTTCTTTACAAAGAAATATATCCAGTTCTACCATAGGAAACTCTAATTTAACAAGAGAGTCTTAGCTAACATTTCTGACTTAAAATTTAATGGAGTGGATTATTATTATTATTAGTTTGACAACATTTCGCTTCTTCTCCAAGAAGCTTCAGAAGAACAGAAGAAGCTTTTGGGATGAGAAGTGAAACGTCTTCAAGGAAAAACAAAAGCCAGTTGCCTTTTGAAAAAGCACCTTCAGAATAACCATGACCTGGAATGACTGAGAATCTCCACAGACATTTCAATTTAAGGAAATTGAAATTGAAATAATTAAGCGAGTGTTTGTGTCACTCTGTATTCCAGATCCTTATTGGTGGAAACATTTCTGGCAACACAATCCTGGAGGATGATTTCAGCACCTTGGACAGCAAGAAATGGCTTCTCCACCCAGGTGGGACCAAAATGCCTGTGTGTGGTTCCTCTGGAGATGCTCTGGTCTTCATTGAGAAGGCCAGCACTCGCTACGTGGTCACCACCGACATTGCCATCAACGAAGACTCTTTCCTCCAGTTGGACTTTGCCGCTTCTTGTTCGGTCACCGACTCTTGCTACGGTAAAGGCGATTCCTTTAAACAGGCTGTTCTGTTCTGTTCTATTCTATTCTATTCTATTCCATTCCATTCCATTCCATTCCATATTCTATTCTATTCCTATTCCTAATTCTATTCTATTCTATTCTATTCTATTCTATTCTATTCTATTCTATTCTATTCTATTCTATTCTATTCTGTTCTGTATTCCTATTCTATTCTATTCTATTCTATTCTATTCTATTCTATTCTGTATTTCTATTCTAATCTGTATTCCTATTCTATTCTACTCTACTCTACTCTATTCTATTCTATTCTATTCTATTCTATTCTATTCTATTCTATTCTATTCTATTCTATTCTGTATTTCTATTCTGTTCTGTTCTGTATTCCTATTCTATTCTGTATTTCTATTCTATTCTATTCTGTATTTCTATTCTAATCTGTATTCCTATTATATTCTACTCTACTCTACTCTACTCTACTCTACTCTACTCTATTCTATTCTATTCTATTCTATTCTATTCTATTCTATTCTATTCTATTCTATTCTATTCTATATTCTACTCTACCCTATCCTACCCTATCCTACTCTACTCTACTCTATTCTACCCTACCCTACCCTACTCTACTCTATTCTATTCTATTCTAAATATTGAACTGCTTTTCCTTTTTCAACTGCCATGGTCTTGAGAAGACACTGAATTAGTTATCCACTGTTAGGTTTAGAACATAGAATCATAGGGCTAGGAGGGACCTTGGGGGTCTTCTTGTCCATAGAGATGAGGCATCTCTCCATATATAACTGCCAACTTTGCTCTCTACGTTTCGTGGAATTCACACCGCAGCAGCTATTCTTTGAGAACAACGTAAAACTGAACACATGGCAGAACATTTGAATCTGCTCCTCTAGGGTGGTCATTCAAATATCTGTAGAGGTTCTCAGTCACCCAAGTCATGGTTGTCCCAAAGGTACTTTTTCAAAAGGCAACTGGACTTTCTTTGGTTTTTCTTTGAAAACGTCTCACTTCTCATCCAAGAAGATTCTTCAGTTCTGACTGAAGTTATCTATGCTTCTCCCACATGTCATATTCTAATACTTCCTGTTGGCCAATCTTACCATTTTTGCATTTCACTCTTTTTTAGCTATTGAGCTGGAATATTCTGTGGATCTGGGTCTGTCGTGGCAACCCGTGATAAGGGATTGCCTTCCTACTAATGTGGAGTGCAACAGGTATCATCTCCAGAGAGTCTTGATCTCTGATACCTTCAACAAATGGACAAGGATTATCTTGCCTCTTCCTCCATATACCAGGTGAATTATATTTGGCATGCTTTTATCCAGCAGAACAAGTTTTCCATCATATTATGAGTTATGATCATAATTTTTTTCCACGGTGGCTACCTGTTTCTAAACTTGTTTTCCAAAGAAATCCTACAAGTTGCATATTTGTCCTTCATTAGCTTCATTGCTTATTGAATTATGTCCGGAGGGGTATTTTAAACAAAATTATTTCAGTGTGTCTCCCACTTCGCTCAAATGAGGCCACACAAAATCATCCTGCTGTTAAAAGTCAACAAATGCTAATTGATCGTGATCTCCAGCACTTTTCTTGACATGGTATCCTCAAGATTTCTCGTAATTATCAAGCAGTCTAGAACTGCCCCTCAAAAACATCTGGGGAGTACAAAAGGCTGAGACACACATGCACACACATTCAGCTCTAAAACGTCAAGTAGGACTCTTGAGTGAAGCTGATACTTTATCGTATCTTATATTAAGTGAGGTCTTCTAAAAACCTTTGAGTATCTCGGTGACGACTGTTCTCTGCAGATTTAGCCACTTTTCTCTTCCAAATGAACAACATTGAAACAGGATGTTATTTCAGTACGTTCTGCTTCTCAAGAAGAAATACAAAAAAGCAGGCTAGTTAGAGCAATAGTCTTCCTTATCAAGATGTATGGGTGTGAGACACCAGGAATGGCTGATCAAAGAAGAATGGATGCCTCTGAACGGCTTAAATTATTCCATATACCATAGACAGTCAGAGTAACTAACAGAGAGGTGTTCAATCATAAATCGTACAAAAGCAGACCCATCAATGGAAGCTAAAAATCATAAGACTGTGTCTGATTTATTTTGGCCCTCTCATGTGTGCAAATTCATTGGCGAAGGCAATGATGCTAGGAATGGTTAATGGGGCAAGCAAAGAACACGCAGGCTGGATAACCTCAAATCCAGTGGTGGGATTCAGCTGGTTCGTAGCATTTTGGCAGAACCAGTAGCTAATTTTTTGATGCCCAGGCTCAGGATGGACTTCCGGAAACGGCATCCACACAGAGAACCGGCTGTTCACATATTATTCACATATTTGAATCCCACCACTGGATGGATGGATGGATGGATGGATGGATGGATGGGTGGATGGGTGGATGGATGGGGTAAGTGGATAGGCAGGCAGGCGGGCGGACGGACGGACGGACAGACAGACAGACAGACAGACAGACAGACAGACAGATAGATAGATAGATAGAAAAGAAAGAAAAAGAAAGAAAGGAAGGTTGACTCAGCCTTCCATCCTTCCGGGGTAGGTAAAATGAGGACCCAGATTGTTGGGGGCAATGTAAATATATATATACATTGCTTACTGGTGTACACCGCTTAGAGAGTGCTTGCACTTAAAGCGGTATATAAGTCTCATAAATAAATAAATAAATAAGAAAGATAGACAGACAGACAGACAGATAAAGAAGAAAGATAGATATAGATAGATGATAGATAGACACACAGATAGACACAGACAGACAAAGAAGAAAGATAGATATAGATAGATAAGAAAGAAAGAAAAGAAAGACAGAGACAGAAAGACAGACAGACAGATAAAGAAGAAAGATAGATATAGATAGATGAAAGACAGACAGACGGAGATAGATAGATAGATAGATAGATAGATAGATAGATAGATAGATAGATAGATAGACAGAGACAGACAGACAGACAGATAAAGAAGAAAGATAGATATAGATAGATGATAGATAGACAGACATATAAAGAAGAAAGAGATAGATAGATAGATAGATAGATAGATAGATAGATAGACAGAGACAGACAGACAGACAGATAAAGAAGAAAGATAGATATAGATAGATGATAGATAGACAAACATATAAAGAAGAAAGAGATAGATAGATAGATAGATAGATAGATAGATAGATAGATAGATAGATAGATAGATAGATAGATAGATAGATAGATAGATAGATAGATAGATAGATAGATAGATAGATGATAGGATTCAGCCGGTTCTCACTACTTCAACAGAACCGGTAGCTAATTTTTTGTTGCCCAGGCCCAGAATGGACTTCCGGAAGCGGCATCCATACAGAGAACCAGTGGTTCACCTATTTGAATCTCACCACTGCTCAAATTTGATAAAACGTTGAACATAAAACAACTGAAAAAAGCTGTGCTTGACAGGAATAGCATGGAAAGCACTTGCCAATAAAGTCACCAAGAGTCGGACACAACTAAGTGGTTAAAACCAAGCAATTTCTCAAATGCCTCCAATATAGGGTGAGGGGTTTCAATTACCACAGAAACAGCTGGGAGAATGCAGAGTTGTACTTGAACCGTAAATTTACCTCAGGATTTTTTAAAAATTTCTTTCCAGTTGATCAGAAATAGTTTAGACTATAAAATCAAGGGGTTAAATTCAAAGACCACCCTAATCTGATTGAAAAAGCCCCACAACTGGAGAAAGACCATCGGAAGAAGAAGAAAAAATGCCAAGGGTATGAAATATAAAGGGAATAAGCAAATCGGTTGCCATGAAGTTTTGTTCGCTTCAGTGAGCAAACCTGGTTTGAAGTTTAATGCTGCCATCTAGTGTTTAGTTGTTGAATAAAGCCAGAGTCTCCGTTTGCTCGATACCACAGAGGTGGAAGTTGCTAGTTCTCATGCTTTTAACTCCACAAGCAGTGGTGGAATTCAGCCGGCTCACACTGGTTCAGCAGAACTGGTAGCTTAATTTTTGGTTGAGTTCAGTGAACTGGCTGAAGCCTTAGCCCTTTTTCGCAAGGCCCAGAATGATTCTCCAGATGTGTGTGGATGCCGCTTCCGGAACTCCGTTCTGGGCCTCGGAGGCCTGGAACGACCCACTGGAAGTGCATGGTTGCCACTTCCAGAAATTTGTTCTGGGCCTCGGAGGCCTGGAGGAGGCCTCCCAAGCCCAGAATGGCCCACTGGAAGTGTGTGGACACCACTTCCGGAAGTCAATTTTGGGCCTCCAAGGCCTGGAGGAAACCTCCGAAGCCAAGAATGTCCTACCAGAAGTGCATAGATGCCACTTCCAGAAGTCCATTCTGGGCCTCGGAGGCCTGGAGGAGGCCTCCCAAGCCCAGAATGGCCCACTGGAAGTGCGTGGACACCACTTCCGGAAGTCAGTTCTGGGCCTCGGAGGCCTGGAGGAGGCCTCCCAAGCCCAGAATGGCCCACTGGAAGTGCGTGGACACCACTTCCGGAAGTCAGTTCTGGGCCTCGGAGGCCTGGAGGAGGCCTCCCAAGCCCAGAATAGCCCACTGGAAGTGTGTGGACACCACTTCCGGAAGTCAGTTCTGGGCCTCCAAGGCCTGGAGGAAACCTCCAAAGCTCAGAATGTCCTACCAGAAGTGTATGGATGCTGCTTCTGGAAGTCTGTTCTGGGCCTCGGAGGCGGCCTTGGAAGCCTGGAGGAAGCCTCCCAGGCCTGGAACGGCCTGCCGGAAGTACATGGATGCCGCTTTCAGAAGTCTGTTCTGGGCCTTGGAGGCTCAGGCCCAGAACGGACTTCCGATAGCAGCATCCATGCAGAGAACCAGTTATTCACGTATTTGAATCCCACCAGCATTTTTTCCCACATCTTTTGTCTTTCCTAAAGGTCTGATGCAACTCGTTTCCGTTGGCACCAAACGGCTCCTTTCGACAAGCAACAAACCTGGGCCATTGATAACGTCTACATAGGTGACGGCTGTATAGATATGTGCAGCGGACATGGAAGATGTTCTGAAGGGAACTGCGTGTAAGTACTCACTCCGCTGAGAGAGACAGGGTAACAAAGGTAGTCCTAGACTTATGACCACAATTGAGCCCAAAATTTAGGTTGCTAAGTGAGACAGTTGTGTAGTGAGTTTTGCCCCATTTTACGACCTTTCTCGCCACAGTGGTTAAGTCAATCGTTCCAACTGTTCAGTTAGTAACCTGGTTGTTAAGTGAATCTGGCTTTGACTTTGCTTGTCAGAAGGTCGCAAAAAGGGGACCACGTGACCCCCCCCGGGACATTGTAACCATCATAAATATGAGTCTGTTTCCAAGCATCGGGATATAAATTGTGCAACCCTGGGGATGGTGCGGCGGTCATAAGTGTGAAAAATGGTCATAAGTCCCTTCTTACAGTGCCGTTGTAACTTTGGTCACTTCAGGCCATAAAACGGGACAAAATTTACTTAAAAATCATCTCGCTTAGCGACAAAAATTAACGCCTGTAAGTCGAGAACTTCCCTGTGCGTGATTTTCCCTTAGCTTATAATCCTTTCAGTTGGCTTATTCTTGGAACTCAAACTAAGCGGCTCACCCATTCGAGTAAATCTCTGTCTCCTCTCAAAAACAAACCATGAATGTCAGGTAATGAAGCTGAACAAATTCCGCGCAGCCACAAAATCAATAAAAACGATACCATCGCTCATAAAAAATAATGGCCTGCATTATTTTTTGCCATTTGCAGCACTCGGGCAATTTTTCAACTAGAGCAATAATCCAAAGCTACCATTAATATCAATTACCATCGACCCGGTGGTAGGTCTGATCAGCAATCGCTTACTCATCTCACTGTTTAGGAAGAGGGGGGGAAAAGTTAGCAATTCTTCGTGCATTATTATTTCAGCAACATCTGTAAAGATAGATAACAGAACCATTTTTGTAATGCAACAGTTAAGAGGGAATATTACCGGTATATGGTTTGCTGTAATGGATTAAGGCACCATTTATCTGTGATTTTTAATGTTATTTTCCCTGGTTTGGGGGGCGCTGGATTGAAGAGGTCTCAGATACCAAATTCATTTCCGTTATTTAAATTCTTTAAAAATGTCTGCAGAATCACTTACTGTAGATGCTATTACTTGGGTAGTTTTATAATAATTAAAATATTTTGTTCAGGGGACATACGAATTGTCTTCAAAGGACCAGTTAGCCCAAAATGCAAAATTTCATTGTTTACTCAGGTTGAGAGGAAAGAAACCAGGGTTGGCATCATAGAAGCTAAGTATCTTCTGAAGGTCGATATTTTTGTTGTTGTTAGTTGCAAGTCGTGTCCGACCCATCACGACCCCATGGGCAACGTTCCTCCAGGCCTTCTTGTCCTCTACCATCTTCTGGAGTCCATTGAAGCTCACGCCTCCTGCTTCAGTGACTCCCTCCAGCCACCTCCTTTTCTGTCGTCCCCTTCTTCTCTTGCCCTCCATCTTTCCCAGCATCAGGCTCTTCTCCAGTGAGTCCTTCCTTCTCATTAGGTGGCCAAAGTCCTTGAGTTCCAACTTCAGGATCTGGCCTTCTAAAGAGCAGTCGGGGTTGATCTCCTCCAGGACTGACCGGTTGGATCGCCTTGCAGTCCAGGGGACTCGCAGGAGTCTCCTCCAGCCCCAGAGTTCAAAGGCCTCCATTCTTTGGCGCTCAGCCTTTCTTATGGTCCAACTTCCACAGCCCTACATTGCAACTGGGAAAACCACGGCCTTGACTATACGCACTTTGGCAGGGTGACATCTCTGCTTTTTAGAATGCTGTCTAGATTTGCCATAGCTTTCCTCCCCAGGAGCAAGCATCTTCTAATTTCTTGGCTGCAGTCCCCATCTGCGGTGATTTTGGAGCCCAGGAAGATAAAATCATATCATGATCATATGATGCATATTAATCCATTTTTTTGTGATTTTCACCTACTTCTTTATTTGAATCCCTGGTTTTCTTTTACCACCAGCTTATAAAATTGGTATTGGAATAAAGTTTTTGACTCCCATTGTTTACAGTGGAATGGTGTCAAAAGCAATGACAACTATTGTTATTAGCAAAGATAAAATTAAAGAATGTAACTCGCTTTGCATTTCCTCCATAGAGTTACATATAAAACAGATTGTCAAGAGGACAAAAAAAAAAAAAAAACAGAACCGTTTTTGTAATGCAATGATTCCATTTAAATATCTTGTCACACCACCTAAATCAGGGTTCTTCAAACTTGGCCCTTTTATGACTTGTGGACTTCAACTCCCAGAATTCCTCAGCCAGGCACGCTGCGTGAGGAATTCTGGGAGTTGAAGTCCACAAGTCAGGGGTTTTTCAAACTTGGCCCTTTTATAACTTGTGGACTAGGATCTCTTGCTTGAGTAGGGGGCTGGACCATAAGACCTCCATTTGTCCAGGGAGGTCTCCTACTTGAGCAGGGAGTTGGACTAGAAGACCTCCAAGGTCCCTTCCAGCTCTATTCTGGTTCTGAAGATCTCCAAGATATTTCCTAGAGGAGACCAAGCAAGCCTAACTCTGTTGAAACCCGTTCCTCTTGACGAAACACTTAAATATGGGAAGTTTGTTTTTAATCGGGTTCTCTGTCTGCTGTTTTTTTGCAGGTGCGATGAAAACTGGAGTGGGTTATACTGCGATGAGCCGGATGTGGCCCTCCCCACTCAGCTGAAAGACAATTTCAACCGGGCGCCATCCAATCAGAACTGGTTAACCGTCAACGGGGGGAAACTCAGCACCGTCTGCGGTGCGGTGGCTTCGGGGACGGTCCTTCATTTTAGCGGGGTTAGTATTTTGATTTGGGGCATCTTGTTTCTCTCGAGCGGGCTTTTCCTTGTGCGTCTTTTCCCCTCCACAGCATTTTTTTACTTTCCTTGGGTTTATGTTTTTGTTGCTGTCGCGGCCTGGCTGTAAACGTGACAATGTGTTGGAGGCGGGTGAGCACAGAAAAGCGAAATAGATTAAAATACTTCAGTAAAAGATCTAAGTGAAAAGTAGGGTCTTCTGGACATTGAGCGGGACTATAAACTCTTAAGTTGCTTTTATGTTGAGAGCCAGTTTGGTCTAGGCCAGGGGTAGGCAACCTTGGCTCTTTTATGACTCGTGGACTTCAACTCCCAGAATTCCTGAGCCAGCCATGCTGAGGGGAAAGGGAGAGGTTTCCAAGCTGAGCCAGGCTGGCTCAGGAATTCTGGGAGTTGAAGTCCACGAATCAGAAAGCGGCCTAGGCCAGAGGTAGGCAACCCTGGCTCTTTTATAACTCGTGGACTTCAACTCCCAGAATTCCTGAATCAGCATGACGCAGCTTGGAAACCTCTCCCTTTCCCCTCAGCATGGCTGGCTCAGGAATTCTGGGAGTTGAAGTCCACGAGTCATAAAAGAACCAAAGTTCCCCACCCCTACCCCTGGTCTAGGAGGCTCAACGCTTAGAACAGGAGGACTTAGGCCAGGGGTGGGCAACCTTGGCTCTTTTATGACTCATGGACTTCAACTCCCAGAATTCCTGAGCCAGCATGGGGGAACTATGGCCCCTTCATGACTTTGGACTTCAATTCCCAGAATTCCTGAGCCAGTATGGCTCAGCTTGAAAATCTCTCCCTTTCCCTTCAGCATGGCTGGCTCAGGAATTCTGGGAGTTGAAGCCCACAAGTCATAAAAGAGCCAAAGTTGCCTACCCCTGGTCTAGGGGTTAAGGCACCAGGATAAAAAAAACAGGAGACGGTGAGTTCTAGTCCCACCTTAGCCATGAAAGCCAGCTGCATGACTTTGGGCCAATTACTTTGAGACTGTGAATTCTAGTTCTGCCCTCGAGATGAAAGCAAGCTGAGTGACTTTGGGCCAATCACCTGGAGACTGAGAGTTCTAGTCCCGCCTTAGCCATCAAAGCCAGCTGGATGACTTTGGGCCAATTACTTGGAGACTGTGAAATGCAGGCTTTCCCTCCAGTTCTCCAACCCGCCAATTCTTATCATCTCTTATTTCAATAACCTTGGTTCTCACACTAGTTACAGTATTGTTATGTCTAACTAACTCCCATACACATTCCTCCTCCCCCCCCCAGTATCATCTAATTCTAACTCTAATTCTAAGAGTAAAGCATAAGAAGGAAAATGGCTGCATCTCCATATGTTGTCAAAGCAAGAACATCCAATGTTAGCAGCGTTGACTTAGAAAAAGATGTGGCTGCTTTAAAGAGTTGCACGGAGGCGAAAAGGCTGGCGCCCGCTTTCATCTACTCCAAAGTATCTATTTTGCACTCGGCCAAAAGAAATGCATAGCCTTGTTAATAGACCTCTTAATCTTGGTTTTGTCTTCTTTGGAGAGACAAAATAAAACTAACTAACTTCGGTCCTGCTTTTCTAAGCATATCAATTAACAAGGTCGGTCGTCTTTCTCTTAGTGCTCTCCATTTTTTTCCCGTTCTTTCCTAAGGGATGCAGCCGTTTGCTCGTGACAGTGGATCTCAACCTCACCAAGGCAGAATTCATTCAGTTTTATTTCATGTATGGATGCCTGATCAGCCCCAACAACCGTAACCAAGGAGTTCTTCTGGAATATTCCGTGAACGGGGGCATTACGTGGACCCTTTTGATGGAAATATTTTACGACCAGTTCAGCAAGCCTGGGTAATAGCGACATTCATCTCGCCTGTTGAAATGACTCGTCAAATCTCATCCTCTCAGTATGAATAAACTGAACTAAAAGTAGACTTTCCCTAAGACTGCTACCGTTATAAAACTCATCGATTTTTTTTTCCAGATTGATCCCCGCTCCCTTACCGATGCTTAATTTAGGATTAACATCTTTGTAGCCATTTAGTAGTTAAAACGAGGTCTTTCATATCCTTAAAGTTAGCACAATAACCGTGCTCATGTAGAGCAGGGGTCTTCAAACTTGGCCTACTTTAAGACTTGTGGACTTCAGCGCCCAGAATCCCTCAGCCAGGCATGCTGGCTGAGGAATTCTGGGAGTCGAAGTGTACAAGTCATAAAAGCCAAATTTGAAGACCCCTGCTTGTGGACTTCAACTCCCAGAATCCCTCAGCCAGGCACGCTGGTTGAGGGATTCTGGGAGTTGAAGTCCACAAGTCATAAAAGGGCCAAGTTTGAAGACCCCTGCATTATGTGATGCCACAAGGTAGAAGAGCAGGTTGGGGACAAAGCATAGCTGGCTGGGGAATTCTGGGAGTTGAAGTCCACACTTCTTAAAATGGCCGAGGTTGAGAAACACTGGTTTAGCTTTTTCTAAGTTAGCCTTATTTCCCCCTCACATTATGTCAGGGGTCTTCAAACTTGGCCCTTTGATGACTTGTGGACTTCAACTCCCAGAATTCCTCAGCCAGCCCTGAGGGCTGATTGAGGAATTCTGGGAGTTGAAGTCCACAAGTCTTAAAGTGCCCAAATTTGAAGACCCCCTAATGTAGAGAAACTGAACGATAAGTCCAGTTATTCAAGTATGAATAATTCTCATCATGCTTTGGGGTTGGGCCATCTTTTCCAAGTCATTTCTACCTGTCCGATCCGGCAGTTTGAGCAGGTTTTGGGTCCCATCAGCCAAGGAATATTGGCCTTGGGGACGGTTGCTAAACAAATACACGCAGTCCTTGACTTACCGCCATCATTGAGCCCCAAAGTAAGACAGTTACGGAGTTTTTACCAGCTTTCTTGGCCCAGTTGTTGGAATGAATCGCTGCAGTTGTTAAGTGATTAAATGAAACTGGCTTCCCCATTGACTTTGCTTGTTGGAAGGTCATCAAAGGTGATCACATGACTCCAGGACACGGCGACCATCGGAATTCGGATCCCATGACCATGGGGATGCCACAACAGTCGTTGAGTGTGAAAAAGGGGCCCTAAGTCCCTTTTTTCGGTGCTGTTGTAACTTAGAACGGTCACTAAATGAGCGGTTGGGACGACCGTGTGTAGTTTTTCTAAAATAGTTGATAAAGTTGCATGTGTGACGTTTCTCCGTTTAGCTTTGTGAACATTCTCCTCCCTCCGGACGCTAAGCGAGTGGGAGGTCGTTTTCGCTGGTGGCAGCCGAAACACGAGGGCCTCGATCAAAGCGACTGGGCAATTGACAATGTATTGATATCGGGCTCGGCGGATCAAAGGACCGTGATGCTGGATACCTTCAGCAGTGCACCATTGCCCCAGCACGAACGCTCGCCCGCCGATGCGGGACCGACGGGCAGAATTGCTTTCGACATGTTTGTCGATGACAGGACAACAGGTAATCATTGATAGAGTTGCAAATTATTGGGAGAGTTGAGTTTTTAAATACACACACACACACATGGGTTTGTGTATGTGTGTGTGTGTGTGTGTGTGTGTGTGTATGTGTGTGTAGGTCTTTGGTTATTTGGGTTTTCTCCCGCGTCAAAGTGCAAGTGTCTTGGCGACGTTTCGACGAAGTCTCATTCATCATCTTCAGGCTGGTGTTTTCGGCTTCGTGCTTCTAGGAGCAATTCTAGCAATCCTAGAAGCACGAAGTCGAAAACACCAGCCTGAAGAAGACGAATGAGACTTTGTCGAAACGTCGCCAAGACACTTGCAATTTGACGCGGGAGAAAACCCGAATAACCAAAGACATACAAACACCCGCAAAAACCTCAGAAAATATATATATATATATATATGTAGGTTGCCTACCCCTGGCCTAGATGATGGAGAATCTCCACAGTCTTATAGTTGCCCAGAATTCCTGAGCCAGCATGGGGGAACTATGGCCCCTTCATGGCTTGTGGACTTCAACTCCCAGAATTCCTGAGCCAGCCACGCGGAGGGGAAAGGGAGAGGTTTCCAAGCTGAGCCATGCCGGCTCAGGAATTCTGGGAGTTGAAGTCCACCAGTCATAAAAGAGCCAAGGTTGCCTACCCCTGAACTAAGCCAACCCAGTTAACCCTTGTAATTATGAAATACGGAGGTTTTAGAAGATTGATCAGAATGTTTTTCTCTTCAGTGAGCGAACTCTGGATGTTCCATGATGATTGTTCCATTGAAAAATTCTGCGACTCTCCGGATGGGGTCCTGATGTGTGGTAGCCATGACGGCAGAGAGGCTTACGCCATTACTCACGACCTAACTCCCACCGAACGTTGGATCATGCAATTCAAGGTATGGAGATCTTATGGACCTCTGCATTCATCAATAGCTGTCCAAAAGGACGTCGGTCTGTCCCAACCACAAACCTCTGGTCGGTCTTGGATAGCTGCATGATTGTTATCAGTATACCTGTTGTAATGAGGAGCTAAGTGTTGGAGTAAGCTAAGTCCCTTTCAACAGTGGAGGGACACAGGGTAGAAAAACATCCTGCAGAAAGCACAGCTCTACAAAACGGTCCTTTCAGCACTTCCAATAAGGCTCCACACCCATTGGCACCACTCAGATGACCCCGAGGACACAGGTAAACCCCCAAGTGGCCTCAAGGACTCTCTAAAACAGGGGTCTTCAAACTTGACTCTTTGATGACTTGTGGACTTCAACTCCCAGAATTCCTCAGCCAGGCATGCTGGCTGAGGAATTCTGGGAGTTGAAGTCCACAAGTCATCAAAGGGCCAGGTTTGAAGACTCCTCCCAGAATTCCTCAGCCAGGCACGCTGGCTGAGGAATTCTGGGAGTTGAAGTCCACAGGTCATCAAAGGGCCAAGTTTGAAGACTCCTCCCAGAATTCCTTAGCCAGGCACGTTGGCTGAGGAATTCTGGGAGTTGGTCCACAGGTCATAAAAGAGCCAAGTTTGAAGACCCCAGCTCTAAAAGAAGGCAAATGACCAGCCGTCTGCAAGGAGTATAAATCTTTCCCTTCCCCACCATCCAGTCAGAGCTGAAGAAGCTTCTTGGATGGGAAGCGAAACTTCTTCAAAGAAAAACAAGAAAGTCCAGTTGCCTCCTGAACAAAGCACCTTTGGGACAACTACGTCCTGGAAGACTGAGAACCTCTGTAGACAAATGCTAGAGTACCCCGTGGAAAGATTTTTGGGGGTTATAGATCAGTGAACTAGCCATGTTCATTAATACACCAAGGACCCCACATTTCAACCTGGAGCTACAGATGTTCCCTTCCGTCGAAATGACATTGTTTTGCGCCTTACGGTTTGAATTATTTTTGCTGGTTATTTTTTTTTTAAATGTGAAACAAAACACATTTCTGGTTTGTTTGTTTTTTTGCACCCATTAGATTTCGGTTGGATGTAAAGCCTCCGAAAAGATTGCTCAGAACCAAGTCCATGTACAGTATTCTACCGATTTTGGCGTGAGTTGGAGGTACCTCATTCCTCAGTGTTTGCCTGCTGATCCGAAATGTTCCGGAGATGTTTCCCAGCCCTCTGTCTTCTTTCCCACCAAAGGATGGAAAAGAATAACATATCCATTGCCTGAAAACCTAATAGGAAAGTAAGTAGGAAACGATACTTAATTATCAAGTAGAGCTGGGCCCTTCAAACTGGGCCACTTTAAGACTTGTGGACTTCAACTCCCAGAATTCCTCAGCCAGCGTGCCTGGCTGAGGAATTCTGGGAGTTGAAGTCCACAAGTCCTCAAAGGGCCAAGTTTGAAGACCCCTCCCAGAATTCCTCAGCCAGGCATGCTGGCTGAGGAATTCTGGGAGTTGAAGTCCACAAGTCCTCAAAGGGCCAAGTTTGAAGACCCCTCCCAGAATTCCTCAGCCAGGCACGCTGGCTGAAGAATTCTGGGAGTTGAAGTCCACAAGTCATCAAAGGGCCAAGTTTGAAGACCCCTGACATAATGTGAGGGGGAAATAAGGCTAACTCAGAAAGAGCTAAACCGGTGTTTCTCAACCTCGGCCATTTTAAGAGGTGTGGACTTCAACTCCCAGAATTCCCCAGCCAGCTATGCTTTGTCCCCAACCTGCTCTTCGACCTTGTGGCATCACATAATGCAGGGGTCTTCAAACTTGGCCCTTTGATGACTTGTGGATTTCAACTCCCAGAATTCCTCAGCCAGGCACGCTGGCTGAGGAATTCTGGGAGTTGAAGTCCACAAGTCTTAAAGTGGCCCAGCTTGAAGACCCCTGAAGTAGAGGCATGGGGGTCATAACAAAGCAGAGGGTCTACAATATGCAGAAGAAGGAGAGACTGGAACTTGGTGCAGTGTAGTTTTTGCATTTCTAAAAACTCTCCATTAGTTGGTTAGAAGCCAGAAAAATGGGACCAGAAATACTGAAGAACTGCTTTTCCCATACAAGTAGTCCTCAACTTACAACTGATTCATTTAGCTTTGAAGTTACAACGGCACCATTTTTTCATACTTACGACCATCGCAGCATCCCCTTGGTCACATGATCAAAATTCGGAGGCTCGGCAACTGGCGTGGACTTACAGCGGCCCAAGGCCCCGTGATCCCCGTTTGCGACCTTCCGACAAGCAAAGTCAATGGGGAAGCCCGATTTGCTTAACGACCGTGTGACTCATTTAACCACTGCAGTGATTCACTTAACGACGGTGGCATGAAAGGTCGTAAAATGGGACAAAACTGTCTCACTTAGCAACATAAATGGTGGACTCGTAAGTTGTGATTGTAAGTTGAGGACTCCTTGCATTGTGGTTCCCCCTCGTCAAAATGAATTACTCATCTATTTTTAATATTATTTATTAAATAACATTAATAAACAATATTTATTAAATTTAATATTTTTTATTGTGATCAGACCTAATTAACAGGGAGTAAAGGTGAACTTCTAAACATTCTTCTTCCTGTGAGCAACAGAGAACAGTATTTGTATTGCTGGCATTTGTTTCTGCCATGAATTTGGTATCCAAATATCAAATCTTAACATATATCCTAACAACTGTGGCGTCGTTAAATGGGGCAAAGCTGACTTAACAACTGTCTTATTTGCAGTCGTAGGCTCCGTTGTCAGGGACTACCTTATTTGGTTCCCCTTAAAAAAATTTAACAAACACAAATTCACCACTTTCAACGTAATTCTTTATTTTAACTTCAACTCATATAAACGCATTCCAGAACTGAGATAACATAACCTTTATTGTCATATTTTTTACTGTGGGCACAGCGGCACACATCAAAAATGAAATTTAGTTGCCTCCTCTCAAAGTGAAACATATACATGTAATAATAATAAAGTTGGAAGGGACCTTGGAGGTCATCTAGTCCAACCCCCTGCTCAGGCAGGAAACCCTATACCAAATGGCTGTCCAGTCTCTTCTTAAAAACTTCCAGCGATGGAGCGTCCACCTTTTCTGGTGGCAGGTTGTTCCACTGGTTAATTGTTCTCACTGTCAGGAAGTTTCTCCTTAGTTCTAGGTTGCTTCTCTCCTTGATTAGTTTTCATCTGTTGCTTCTTGGTATAGACCAGTGGTTCTCCACCTGTGGGTCGGGACCCCATTTGGGGTCGAACGACCATTTCACGGGGGTCGCCAAACAACGCAGTCCGCCATTTTCCCCCCCTTTTCCTTAGCTGTGCTACTCCCTTTTATTCTGTTGGCTTTTGAAAGCCAATCGAAGAGACTCTCTTGAATAGAGTCTAATTCTATTGGCTTTCAAAAGCCAATAGGAATTGTCCAGGCTGTCTCTGCCCTGCTGAGCCCGCCAAAAGTCCCATTTTGCAAACGGTGCTGCACCAGTTGAGTAATCCTCGACTTACGACCGGTTGGGGATCGCGGCATTAAAAAGGTTGAGAACCACTGGTATAGACGCACACCCCTACATATACATAACAAATAAATATTAAATACTGTCCATCTTAAATATATATAACGGAAGGAAAGCATACTTTCTAGGAATCGTGCTCGATTATCGTGCTACCAAGATGTGTGTAGTAATCTCAGCTCCTTCTTCTGTGTGTTCCTGCAGTCCAGTGAGATTCAAATTTTATCAGAAGTACTCCGATATGCAGTGGGCCATTGACAATTTCTACCTGGGGCCCGGTTGTGTCGAAAACTGCCGAGGCCACGGAGACTGCTTGAAAGAGCAGTGCATTTGTGATCCGGGATTCTCCGGACCAAATTGTTACCTGACCCATCCTTTGAAGGTAATTGAAAGAGAATCTGGACGATGGAAAGAAATGCAGACGAGCCAAGTATGGCGTTCAAAAAAAAGGGAAAAAGAAGGGAGGAGGGGAGGAAGAAAGGAAGGGGAAGAGGGAGGGAGGGAGGAATGGCATTTTTCTGAACATTTCCCCTCTTCTCACACCTCGCAATCCCTCCCCAGACTTTCTTGAAGGAGCGTTTTGACAACGAAGAACTCCGTCCCGATTTATGGATGTCCCTGGAAGGCGGGCTGGCCTGTCTGGAGTGTGGGGTCCTCGCCGAGGACACGGCTCTGTATTTCGGGGGACCCACAGTGAGGCAGGCAGTCACTCAAGACCTGGATCTGCGGGGCGCAAAGTAGGTCAGCTTACCTAATAGAGGCGAACGTACCTCATCCATGTCAGTGAAGGTTGGCGATCAAGAATAATAACCACGATGCTCTCCAGAAGGCTGAGGGGACATCAACCTTTCCTCCTTAAAATGTTCAGCTCAGGAAGGAAGGAAGGAAGGAAGGAAGGAAGGAAGGAAGGAAGGAAGGAAGGAAGGAAGGAAGGAAGGAAGGAAGGAAGGAAGGAAGGACTATGGGGTCCCAGGTGCTCTCTGAGCTTGCTGGTTTTCTTGCAGACATTTCATTACCCAGCTAGGTAACATCATCAGTGCTAGAAGGAAGTGGAATTTATGGAGAGGAGGGAGGGAGGGAGGGAGGGAGGGAGGGAGGAAGGAAGGAAGGAAGGAAGGAAGGAAGGAAGGAAGGAAGGAAGGACTATGGGGTCCCAGGTTCTCTCTGAGCTTGCTGCTTTTCTTGCAGACATTTCATTACCCAGCTAGGTAACATCATCAGTGCTAGAAGGAAGTGGAATTTATGGAGAGGAGGGAGGGAGGAAGGAAGGAAGGAAGGAAGGAAGGAAGGACTGACTTGTTTCCCCAGCTGACCACCTCCATCTGCTAACCGCGTGCAAATTTATTAATAATTTAATAAATTACCCACCGTTCCATAGATAATTCACCTTGTTTGGGGTAGCTCCCTGCAGCCCTACGGTCTGTGCCCTTTTTTTTAAAAAAAAAAAAAATCTCCCTGTTGAAAGCAATTCTTTGATTCAATCCATGGATGGATTTAGCCCAGAAGATACGAGAAAAGAAGGAAAGTGTAGAAGGAAGGAAAGTCTGGAAAAGACTCCGTTATAAATGCCCGTGTAGATAGAGGATCTAGTCCAGCTCTCACCGAAAACCTAATTTCCGAAATTCGCTTTTCCCACAGTGAAAAGAAATCTAGCTAGACATATCTAAAAAGGAAAAGAAAAGAAAAAAACAAATGGGGAGGTTTAACTTATTTAAGTAACACACGAAGTCTCCGTGATTCCCTCAGAAGAACCATGAGAAACGAAGATATTTAAAACTAAACTTTTAACGCACGTGGCTTCTTCCAGTAAATTAAATTAACTGTACATTTTTTATTCAGGTTTCTGCAATACTGGGGAAGAATAGGGAGTGAAAGCAACATGACCACTTGTCACAGACCGACATGTCGGAAAGAAGGAGTTCTACTGGATTATTCCACAGATGGAGGCAAGTGATTGATATGGGGCCTAACAAATATTTCTATTAGTTTAACAATCTGGCACAGGGGTGAGCAACTAGGGCCTCTTTTATGACCTGTGGACTTCAACTCCCAGAATTCCTGGCTTCCATGCACCCAGAAAGCATGTCCGGCTTAGGAATTCTGGGAGTTGAAGTCCCACAGATCATTAAGATCATTTGTCTGAAATGGTATGGTTCTCCTGCTTGAGCAGGGGGCTGGACTAGAAGACCTCCAAGATCCCTTCCAGCTTCTATTCTGTTCTATTCTATTCCATTCCATTCCATCTATTCTATTCTATTCTATTCTATTCTATTCTATTCTATTCTATTCTATTCTATTCTATTCTATTCTATTCTATATTCTGTTCCATTCTATTCCACTCCACTCCATTCTATTCTATTCCGTTCCATTCCATTCCATTCTATTCTATTCCATCATTATTCTATTCTGTTACGCATTCTGTTCTATTCTATTCTGCATTCTCTTCTATTCTAATTCTATTCGATTCTATTCTATTCCATCATTATTCTATTCTATTCTATTCTGCATTCTGTTCTATTCTAGTCTGCATTCTGTTCTATTCTATTTTATTCTATTCTATCATCATTCTATTCTATTCTATTCTATTCCATCATTATTCTATTCTATTCTGTTACGCATTCTGTTCTATTCTATTCTGCATTCTCTTCTCTTCTAATTCTATTCTATTCTATTCCATCATTATTCTATTCTATTCTATTCTATTCTGCATTCTGTTCTATTCTAGTCTGCATTCTGTTCTATTCTATTCTATTCTATTCTATTCTATTCTATTCTATTCTATCATCATTCTATTCTATTCTATTCTATTCCATCATTATTCTATTCTATTCTGTTATGCATTCTGTTCTATTCTATTCTGTATTGTTCTATTCTAATTCTATTCTATTCTATTCTATTCTATTCTATTCTATTCTATTCTATTCCATATTTTCTATTCTATTCTATTCCATTCCATTCCATATTTTCTATTCTATTCCTATTCTCTTCTATTCTATTCTATTCTATTCTATTCTATTCTATTCTATTCTATTCTGTTCTGTTCTGTTCTGTTCTGTTCTGTTCTGTTCTATTCTATTCTATTCTGTAGGATAGAATATTATTAAGAGATAATCAGATTGGTAAGCATACCTATAATGTATATTTTAAGTTCATAATGTTCATAACTCTGCACCTTGATATGGCCCCTGGGCTAATCAATAAAGTAATTAATTAATTGTGTTCATAATGATTGCTTGAAGCAAGAGGATTATTCTTATTTTATAAAAGGGCAGCCCCCATAGCAAATCAGTTGCTCAAAAAACTCCACGAGGAATCTCAAGACATTTACTGATTTTTTTTTTCCCTTTATCTCGAACCATTGTAACACAGGAATATCATGGACGTTGCTGCATGAGATGGATTATCAGAAATATATCTCCATCCGGCACGATTATATTCTGCTCCCAGAAGAGTCGCTCACCAACACGACTCGCCTGCGCTGGTGGCAACCTTTTGTGATCCACAACGGCATCGTTGTTTCGGGTGTGGATCGCGCTCAGTGGGCCCTGGATAATATACTGATTGGCGGAGCAGAAATCAATCCAAGTCAACTGGTGGATACATTTGATGATGGTAAGAATCAAATAGAGCAAGGGTCCCCAACCCCGGGTCTATGGATCGGTACTGGGCCGCAGCATGCCAGCAACCGGTCCACACAAACAAGCAAAACCCATCCGCGGGATGCAGGCAGCACACAAAACCACGCACCCTCCGGTTCGCAAGAAAATCTCTATCCATGGAACTGGTGGTCCCTGGTGCCCCAAAAGTTGGGGACCTCTGAAATAGAGAACTAACTTTTTAGCCAGACCCCCAAGCCCTCCAAGGGCGCGATGGCTCAGTGGTTAAACCTGGAAAGCTAACAGCCTGTTCATGATACACGGACCGGTGATTGACATGAAAATGCATACAGGGATTTGGATGGTAAATAATAATAATAATAAAGTTGGAAGGGACCTTGGAGGTCATCTAATCCAACCCCCTGCTCAGGCAGGAAACCCTATACCATTTCAGACAAATGGCTGTCCAGTCTCTTCTTAAAAACTTCCAGTGTTGGAGCATCCACCGCTTCTGGAGGCAGGTAGTTCCACTGGTTAATTGTTCTAACTGTCAGGAAGTTTCTCCTTAGTTCCAGGTCGCTTCTCTCCTTGGTTGGTTTCCATCCGTTGCTTCTTGTCCTGCCTTCAGGCGCTTTGGATAATAGCTTGACTCCCTCTTCTTTGTAGAAGAGTCTGCAATCTTTTTCTGAGAGTGTAATAAAAATTTTTTTTATCTCTCCAGCATCTCCAACTCTCTGAATTACACTCCATCTTTACAAACAGTTCTAAGGGATAGCGGGGAAGATGTTCTTAATTATTTACAATTTGACCACCTGGGCATCCGTTGTGCTGCCTATTACCTGCCCCTTGTGCTTTGGAGGGTGCTGGCGTATCCTGAACAGACAAAGATGTTGTGACAATTCTGTATATGTTTCCGTAGAATAAATCTCTGGTTCATTTTGCACTCCTTGATCTTAACAGAAGGAATCTCCCACGAAGAAAACTGGAGTTTCTACCCCAACGCGGTCAGGACTGCCGGATTCTGCGGGAACCCCTCCTTCCATCTCTATTGGCCAAATAAGAAAAAAGACCAGACGTATAATATCTTGTCCTCTCGGGAACTCATTATACAACCGGGATACATGATACAGTTCAAAGTAAGAAGATCATTTCTGGGCCTTCGGAGTGAGACGTGGACTTAAATTCAGATCGGTCCCAAAACTCTTGATAAATAAGTTCAAGTTATTATCCCAATACTTACTGTACTTTGCTTATTGGAATTTTTGGAAGTTACATCAGTGCATCCAACAATAGCATCAAATTAATATGAATATATAGACCGTGGGTCAATTGGAAGAGTAGTGTCCGAGTCTGATTTATTACATTTTTGTCCCACCTTTATTACTTTATAAATAACTCGAAGTAGCGAGCATATGTACTACTCTTTCATCCTCCTATATTCCCTACAACAATAACCCTGTGAGGTGGGTTGGGCTGAAAAAGAGGGACTGACCGAAAGACACCCAGGTGCCTTTCATTGATAAGGCGGAACTAGAACTCACAGTCTCCAGGTGATTGGCCTAAGGTCACCCAACTGGCTTTGATGGCTAAGGCGGGACTAGAACCCACAGTCTCCGGGTGATTGGCCCAAAGTCACCCAGCTGGCTTTGATGGCTAAGGCGGGACTAGAACTCACAGTCTCTGGGTGATTGGCCCAAAGTCACCCAGCTGGCTTTGATGGCTAAGGCGGGACTAGAACTCACAGTCTCCAGGTGATTGGCTCAGAGTCACCCAGCTGGCTTTGATGGCTAAGGCGGGACTAGAACTCACCGAGTGATTGGCCCAAAGTCACTCATGTGCCTTTCCTGGCTAAGGTAGGGCTAGAACTCACAAACTCCCAGTGCTTTAACCACTAGACCAAACTAGTTCTCTTTCTAGTTACTTTTATGAGTAAATAAAGGTTGGGGCTATCTTATTGTTTATGAGAAGAAAAAATATTCTTATCCAAACGAAGCAGAAGTGAAATATCATATATAAGGTGTTACTATCGCCAAAGTTTTGATTAAGCAAAGAAACTCTAGGGATATATTTTGGGGCTGGCTATTTTGGAACAAACACAGGCAATGATCTATCAGAATGGACAAGGAGAATAAATTGTTCCAAACAGAATGACAAAACTGAAGAGAAAAACGCATCTCATTTTAATTGTTTCAGATTGTGGTTGGCTGTGAGGCAACATCATGCGGCGATCCCCATTCAGTAATGCTGGAATACTCTAAGGATGCTCGGTAAATTACCAAACTTTTACGGCCGCGATTGAAAATATGGTGGACTTGAAGATTCAAAGTACTTATTTTACAGTTATTTAGCATTGGTGTGAATATAAACGTAACTGTAGATATGAAAGTAAAATCTGCGTTGATTCAAGTTCTGTTACTGGAATTTATAAACACGTCTTGCTGATCTATCTTCGTAACAGAACAGATCCAAAATGGCTTGGCTGTTGCCATGATGGTTTTCTTTTTTTCAGTGATTCAACTCTGGCCACAGCTGAGCCCCAAATTTATGTTGCTAAATGAGAAATTTGTTAAGATATAGATTGACATAGATGAATGAGAGAGAGAGAGAGAGAGAGAGAGAGAGAGAGAGAGAGATGATAGGTACATAGAAAGAAATAGATAACAGAGAGAAATGAGAGAGAGAGAGAGAGAGAGAGAGAGAGAGAGAGAGAGAGAGATAGTTAAATAGATAATAGAGAGAAAAATAGACAGACAGACAAATATAGATAAATGATAGGTAGATAGTTAGATAGAAAATAAATAGATAATAGAAAAATGATAGATAGATAGATAGATAGATAGATAGATAGATAGATAGATAGATAGATAGATAGACAGACTGATAGACAGATAGACAGATAGACATAGATAGAAAATAAATAGATAATAGAAATGATAGATAGGAAGATAGATATAGAAATGATAGAGATAGAAATGATGGATAGATAATAGAAATGATAGACAGACAGACAGACAGACAGACAGACAGACAGACAGACAGACAGATAGATAGATAGATAGATAGATAGATAGATGATAGGTAGATAGAAAATAAATAGATAATAGAGAATAGATAGATAGATAGATAGATAGATAGATAGATAGATAGATAGATAGATAGATAGATAGATAGATAGATAGATAGATAATAGAAATGATAGATAGACAGACAGACAGATAGATAGATAGATAGATATAGATAGATGATAGGTAGATAGAAAATAAATAGATAATAGAGAAATGATAGAAAGATAGATAGATAGATAGATAGATAATAGAAATGATAGATAGGCAGACAGACAGACAGACAGATAGATAGATAGATATAGATAAATAGATAGATATAGATAGATGATAGGTAGATAGAAAATAAATATATAATAGAGAAATGATAGAAAGATAGATAGATATAGAAATGATAGATAGGCAGGCAGACAGAGAGGCAAGACAGACAGACACACACACACAGACAGACACACACAGTATATAAAAAACAATCATCAGGTAAACCCAAAGGTAAAGCTATTCTTCCAAGCCCTCTGTTAGCCATCTGTAGTGTAATTGACCCGTGGAAAGTCCACCAATGGCTTCCAATCTCTTGTGAACTTACCGTGTCCAGCGAAGGCAGATAGAAAGCGAAGCCTGCTCTTTTAACCTCCCTTAGGCTGCAAAAAGGCTTACGGAGAAAGTAGGAAAGTCACTCGGGTGTGGGTTTGTGGGGGTTTTTTTCGCCCGTGTTTGCCATTGCCTTCTCTCCCTTCCACTCCTCGCAACATCATGTCTCTTGCTGTCCTCCAGGTTAGATTTCTGGCAGCTGGTCCAGACCCAGTGCCTGCCTTCCTCCTCTAACAGCGTTGGCTGCTCCCCCTTTCAGTTCCACGAAGCGACCATCTACAACTCCGTCAACAGCTCCACTTGGAAGAGGATAACCATCCAGCTGCCGGATCACGTCTCCTCCAGGTAGATTCCTCTCTAAAGAAGCAACGCACTCCTTCGGCAGCGTATCAGCATTCAGAAGATTCATTGATTTTGGTGTCTTCAAAAAGGACATTTTGATGCTGTCCATATCTTGTAGAGAAGAGGCCTCCAACCTTTGGGGCACCAGGGACCACCGGTTCCGTGGAGAGAGGTTTTCCCACAGACTGGAGAGTGTGTGATTTTGTGTGCTGCCTGCATCTCGCGGATGGGGCTTTGCTTGTTTGTGTGGACCGGTGGCTGGCATGCCATGGCTCGGTACTAGTCCACGGACCAGGAGTTGGGGACCCCTGTTATAGAGAGTAGGACAGTAGTGGCGAACCTATGGCACGAGTGCCACTCAGAGGCCTCTCTGTGGGCACTCCGCCGTCGCCCCAGACCCACCTCCCCCCGTGGACCCCTCCTCATCAGCAGCCCCCCCGGAGGAGAGTCACCCCCAAGTACATCTGGTGCGGAGCAGCGCAGCCAAAGACATGGCAGCTGGGCAGCTGGGACAAGATTCCACCCTTGCACCCCGTCACACACAGATGATGCTGCGGGGTGTGAGCGGAGGGCATGGCTGCCCTGGCGCTGCTGGGCCAACTAGGCAATCTGCAGCGGGCCGTGGAGGCAGTGAGTGGCCCTGCGGGCAGGCGGGGGTGGGCTGGGGGTGGAGTAGGGGCGGAGCGGGAGTGGAGTGGGGGCAGGTGGGGACGGTTTTGGGGCACTCGGTCTCTAAAGGGTTCACCATCACTGGAGTAGGATATCTCGTGCCCAGAAAGCAAGTGAGCACCATTCAAAGCTATAGGATACGGAAGCCCTCTACTTTCTAATAACTACTTGAGATGGCTATATTATATGCCAGAATAACACAAATTACAGTTAGTCCCCAACTTACGACTGCAAGGGAGTCCCAGATTTCTGCTGCTAAGCAAGACAGCTATTCAGTGAGTTTTGCCCCGTTTTACGACCTTTCTCGCCACAGTTGTTAAGGTTACTAAGTTAGTAACACGGTTGTTAAATGAACCTGAATTTGCTTGTCAGAAGGTCGCAAAAGGGGATCACGTGACCCCCCCCCGGGACACCGCAGTTGTCATAAATATGAACCACTTGCCAAACATCTGAATTTTGATAACGGGATCCCGGGGAATCCTGCAGTGGTTGTAACTGCGAAAAACGGGCAAAAGTTTCTTTTTTTCAGTGCCATTGTAAAGATGAATGTTGCCTAAACGAATCGTTGTAAATCGAGGACTGTCTGTATTGACCTATTACCTGGAAGCCCAGCTGACCTTTTGTGTCCACTTGTGGACCCTTTCATTTCTAGTGCAACTCAGTTCCGCTGGATCCAAAAAGGAGAAGAGCCGGAAAAACAAAGCTGGGCAATAGATCATGTCTACATCGGAGAAGCGTGTCCCAAACTCTGCAGTGGCCACGGATATTGTACCACGGGTGCTGTTTGCATTTGTGATGAGGAATACCAAGGTCAGATTCTGCGCGGATGCTCTGTTTCCTTTCTCCGATGTACAGGATTGCTTCGGCGTGTGGTTCTGCTCCTTTAAAGGGCGTTTTCACACAGCTTCTCTTGTGGGAGGTTGCGTTGTTACTTTGATAGTGGAGCTCTAGGTCAGTGGCGCCCAAACCTTTTGAGCACCAGGGACCAGTTCCACGGGGAGACATTTTTCTGCGAGCCAGAGGTTGCGTGGCTTTACGTGCTACCTGCATCCCATAGATGGGGCTTCACTTGTTTACGTGGCATGCTGTGGCCCGGTGCCGGTCCATGGACCAGGGGTTTGGGGACCCCTGCTCTAGATTGCTGTGGAATGGTTTTAGAACAGGGGTGTCAAACTGCCAGCCAGTGGGCTGAATGCATCATGTCGAAACCGTGCCCACCCCAACTCTGGCAGTGGGGGAAAAGTCACGATACGTTGCGACACATCACATGACATGGCGAGTTTGACACCCCTGTTTTAGAATATCCCTATCCAGCAGCAGCCACCCCTGGTCCTGTTGTGCTCACGTCATATCTTGCCTACCTACCAGCCCATTTGCAAACCTTCTAGGACTCATTTAATGGCCTGCAATCATACCTAAATGACAGCAATGAGGTGTGCAGTGATTGCTGTCATTAAATGATGTGGTCACATGATAGGAATAGGAATATTCTTCATTGGCCAAGTGTGATTGGACACACAATACCTTGAGCATCTATGTTGCATCTGTCCAGGTTAAAAGACATGATGTCAACGCTGCTAACATCGGATGTTCTTGCTTTGACAACAGATGGAGATGCAGCCATTTTCCTTCTTATGTTTTACTCTTAGAATTAGAGTTAGAATTAGATGATACTTGGGGGGGGAGGAGGAATGTGCATGGGAGTTTAGTTAGACATAACAATACTGTAACTAGTGTGAGAACCAAGGTTTTTTGAAATAAGAGATGATAAGAAATGGTGGGTTGAAGAACTGGAGGGAAAGCCTGCATTTCAAACTAATTGGAGAATGTGATTTATGACTGTTAGTTAGAGGAGAGAATTGTGCTTTGATACTATGTGCTCAGGGGAGGGGAATTCAGATTTTGGCTTCGCCGATGTACGTGCCGAAGCTGTGCTACTTGAATAAAGATTCTTTAAGGTAAACAATGCCTCCAAGTTCTTTGAAGAGTTTCATCTGTCGGAACCATGACACATGAGTTGACATACATTTTGAAAAGATTCTGAAAACACCAATGTACATTTTCAGTCGAAATAACTTGGTATCTGTTGATGGGAAAGGCTTTCATTTATTTTTATTTTTTTTTAGGTGATGACTGCTCTGTGTTCAACCATGAACTTCCCAGCTACATTAAAGATAATTTCGAGTCGGCAAGAATTACTGAAATAAACTGGGAGATTATTCAGGGTGGGGTGATAGGCAACGGATGTGGGCAGCTAGCCCCCTACGCTCATGGTGATTCTCTGTATTTCAACGGCTGTCAGATAAGGCAAGCGGTGACGAAGGCCCTGGATTTAACCCGAGCAAGGTAAATTTTAGGTATCAGGAATCTAAAATACTTCCTCATTTATCCAACCACTCTGGACAGCTAACAACTTAAAAACTTTTTTTTTAAAAAAAACACTAAAATCATCCATCGTAAAAAAAAAACACGGCACATAAAGACGGACTAATTTCTATAATAATTTGATATACAATAGTTTTAATAATTGAATTATTACTAAGAATTCCAAAGTTTTAATTGTTTTGTCTTTGCGTACGTGATTTTGTGTCCGTCTGTGTATCTGTGTCTGTGGGTAGTTGCCAGTATTTGGATAATGCTTTTCTTCTTGTCGTAGATCATGATTTAACTCGTTCTCTTTCCTATCGTCCTCCCTCCTGCTCTCCCCCTCCCCCCAGCAAAATAATGTTTGTTTTGCAAATTGGAAGTCTCTCACAAACTGACAGCTGCAACACAAATCTCAGTGACCCCAACACTGTGGACAAAGCTGTGCTGCTCCAGTACAGCGTAAACAATGGGATTACATGGCAAGTCATTGCACAACACCAGCCAAAAGACTTTATACAAGCCCAAAGAGTGTCTTACAACGTGCCACTGTGAGTATGCCATTCTACTACGTTTCTCTTTAGAGTGAAAAGCGTCCGGCGCAAAGAATCAGGACCTCAGGCTCAATTCTTGTTAAGCTGATTTATTGCTCCTGCCTATTAACACAAGAACTGAGTCAGGTAACGGTCAGCATTAACTTGGTGCAAGATAAAGAGCGGCACTTCAAGAGGTTGGATTTAGACCATTTGTGGGAACGTAACGACTCCAGGCTGATTTCTCTCTTGACTCCACCCTTCTCCTGCAAAAGTTATCTAATTCCCTGAATAAATGGAATCTGGTTGAGAGAGAGAGAGAGAGAGAGATGTGACCAATGGTGGGATTCAAATAGGTGAACAACCGGTTCTCTGTGTGGATGCCGCTTCTGGACGTCCATTCTGGGCCTGGGCAATGAAAAATTAGCTACTGGTTCTGCCGAAGTGGTGCGAACCGGCTGAATCCCACCACTGCATGTGATCCATGATTACAGAAAGATTGCCATTTGAATCTACCCCCAAAACAGCAAAACACATGATTTGAAAACGTGCAACCAATAAGACATCATGCAAACCGATTATTCTTTTTAGCAAGTGCAAAAGAAGATGAACTGGTTTCACGTTTCTTTCGCGTCTTTATTTACTTTATTAAATTTATATGCCGCCCTTCTCACCGATAGGGCGACTCGGGCTGGCTTAACAGATAGAAAAGAGATAAATGTAAAAACAGTTCCATTTTTAAAAGCTACGTATCAAAGTAGAAGGAAGCCGATCGACGGCACAAGGATGAGGTCCTCTGCTTTTAGCTTGTGTTTTCTTCAGACACTCCAGATACTACACAATATACTCCCAGTTTTATCTTCACAACATTTCTGTGAATGAGGTTAGGCTTGAGCGACGCCGAGTCCCTCAGCATTCATTAGAGCCAAACTCAGCATCCATTTTTATCCCAGCGCTGATGGACTCTGATACAATTTTCAGTCGTCGGATCCCATGATGAATTTTAAAAGGGCTTTTCAACTCAAACTAGGATCAGAATAACAGAGTGGGAATTATTTCAGACAAATGGTTGTCCAATCTCTTCTTTAAAACCTCCAGTGTTGGAGCACCCACAACTTCTGGAGTCAGGTAGCTCTACTCATTAATTGTTCTAACTGTCGGGAAATTTTTTCTGTCAGGTGGATTCTCTCCTTGAAGCTGTAAGCTGGTTCTCTGCTCAGCTCGTTGGCTTTTTTCTTTTTTTAAGCCTATATTATTTGCTTACTTCTAGCAATAATTATAAGACCTTGACACCTAATGAAATCCAGGGTGCATTTTCATCCTGCTTGTAAATTTTCACAAATTGCTCACTTCGAGAGCAACTTCAAATAAAAAAAAACGACCTTCTGCATCACAATGGGGAGGGTCTCAGCACTCTTTCTAAATGAGGATCAGGGGAATTGTAGTCTAAAAGATCTGAAGGCTGTCAGAGTCAGTGGGGACATAGCTAGAGCAATGTTTTGCAAAAACCATCTCCTCGGTGTGTGTTGGGCCTCAGTATCCAATTTAGCAGGTCCAAAATCTCTGAAGGCAACCAGGAAACTGGGACGTCCTAGTGGACAAGCACTTAAATATGAGCCAACAGTGTGCAGCAACAGCCAAAAAGGCCAACACAGTGCTAGGCTGCGTTAACAGAAGGATAGAATCAAGATCACTAAGATTTGATGGAATATTCAAAAGATTTTTAAGAGAGAGATAAAGTTTACGCACAATTATTTTTGTTAGGTATTATTGTAGATTTTGATGTTAAAGAAATTATTTTGATGTTGAATCTTATGACAGCTGCAAGATTATTGGTGGGGCAATATTGGAAGAAAAATGCTTTGCCTACTATGGAAGAATGGATACTTAAGGTGTCTAATTTAGCAGAAATGGCAAAAATCTCCGCTTATTTGAAGGATTATTCACAAGAAAAATATATTTCGGTTTGGAGAAGATGGATTGATTATATTCAGAATAAATATGAGACTGAAAAGTATTATTTAGCTTATGAGTAAATTTTAGATTATTATTAATAGTTTAATATGGTTGAATTTATATTATTTTTAGCATTATGGTTTAGTTATATTATTATTTTTGTTTTTAATTTGTTAATATTTATTTTGAAAAGGAGTTAAAGTATGTTATGGATTTGATTGTTAATATAGTTGGGTAATGTTAGTTAGATTATGATTGTTTATTTGTAACCCTGTAATCAGCTTTGGAAAGTGGGGGGTGGAGGGATTTGGGACATATATTGTGTAAAATCTTTAAAACTTTTAATAAAAAAAAAGATCACGTGAAGTTCTAGAACTGCTTTGCAAAGCCTTAGTAAGGCCACACTTGGAATACTGCATCCAGTGCTGGTTACCACAATATTAAAAAGGTGTTGAGACTTTCGAAAGACTGCAGAGAAGAGCGACAAAGATGATTAGCGGCCTGGAGGCTAAAACAAAGAACGGTTGCAGGAATTGGGTATGTCTAGTCTAACGAAAAGAAGGTCTAGGGGCGACACGATAGCAGTCTTCCAGTATTTGAGGTGCTCCTACAAAGACGAGGGGATCGAACTATTATTTTCCAAGGCAACCAAAAGGCAAAGACAAGAAACAACGGGTAGAAACTAACCAAGGAGAGAAGCAGCTTAGAACTAAGGAGAAATTTCCTGACAGTGAGAACAATTAACCAGTGGAACAACCTGCCACGAGAAGCTGTGGGTGCTCCATCACCAGAGACTTTCAAAAAAAGAGACTGGACAGTCACTTGTCTGAAATTGTATAGATCAGGGGTAGGCAACCTTGGCTCTTTTATGACTCGTGGACTTCAACTCCCAGAATTCCTGAGCTAGTATGGTTCAGCTTGGAAACCTCTCCCTTTCCCCTCAGCGTGGCTGGCTGAGGAATTCTGGGAGTTGAAGTCCACGAGTCATAAAAGGGCCAAGGTTCCCCACCCCTGCCCTATATCAGGGGTCCTCAACCTTGGCAACCTTAAGACTCGTGGACTTCAACTCCCAGAATTCCTGAGCCAGCATGGCTCAGCTTGGAAACCTCTCCCTTTTCCCTCAGCGTGGCTGGCTCAGGAATTCTGGGAGTTGAAGTCCACGAGTCATAAAAGAGCCAAAGTTGCCCACCCCTGGTATAGGGCCTCCTGCTGGAGCAGGGGGCTGGACTAGATGATCTCTGAGCTCCCTTCCAACTCTATTGCTTTACGTCCCATTCCTTTCCGCTCCCTCACTGTGTCGTTTCTCATTTTAGGGAAGCGCGAATGAAGGGGGTGTTACTTCGCTGGTGGCAATCCCGCCACAGTGGCTCAGGCCACGATCAATGGGCTTTGGACCACGTAGAAGTTGTTCAGTGAGTATAATGCATGCCATTCTAACGCATGACCACCAGCCCCATATTCCACAGCGGGATGGAAAGTTTTCAGTCGTTGATGGAGTCCTATGTAAATGTGGGGTTTGAGAATGCTTGATCTGCAAATCGCTGTTTATCAAGGCAGGGGAAACGGGACTTTTATGAAATACCAGGGGAAAGACGCATATCAGAGCAGCGTGTCTCAACCAGGGCCACTTTTAAGATGGGAGGACTTCAACTCCCAGAATTCCTTAGCCAGCATGCAATGGGGAATTCTGGGAGTTGAAATCCACCCGTCTTAAGGTGGCCCAGGTTAAGACACTCTGCATTTGCGCATCCGGCTTCAGCAATGCAAAGAAAGTTTATTCAGTATAAACCTGACTTCCGTTCTTTGCCACAAAATGTAAAATTGGGATGGCTCTTACACCGCGTAATATTGCTATTGACTTTGGCACGTAAATCCTTATTTTAAAATAGCAGAATAAGTCAGATCTGTTATATTCGGTTCCGTGGGCAGAGATTTTATTCTTTCCCAACAGTTTTACCAAACTGTTAATTGCCTGTTAATTCTTTCCCCAGACTAAAGCAATCTAGCTCACGGTAGAAAAACCACTTTATATATATATCACTGGAAAATTATTTATTTTTTTTCTAACAATTTCCTGAAATTCTAGTGTCATTGCCGGGCTGGGACTCATCGCTACGGCGTTTGGCTGACAGAGAGGTGTGCTTACCCAGTAGATAGGTTCCAATGTTACTTTATTTAAAATTTTGGAAGAATATGCCTGATAAAATCCGAGTTGCAAGATTACCTATGGAAATGTAGATTAACTGTGAAAGGATCATTTCCTTGAATCACATTTAAATTAGGGCTGGAAGAACCAAATGCCACTGAGCTTCATTTACACTAGGTATGATGTACTATTATTTTCCTTTTGACATTAGCTGTGGAAACTGCCCTTGGTTCAGAGGCTAGCCACGATCTAACCACCATGATTAGCCCTCCATTCTTTGCCCTTAAGCCCCAGTAGACTAAGACGATGTAATTACAGCTAATTTTATTTGGCTTAGAATCGTTGGCTAGGATCTATTATCTCTCGCTCCATGTTCCTCCTTGCTCAGCCTCCCCCCCTCAAAAAAATGGGGGGCAGGACCCTCTCAGATTCCATATAGTTGAAGATTACAGTGAGCATAATTGAAATTGGAGGCATGGTGGCCTAGCAGTTAAGACCCTGGACTGGTTGGCCGAAAGGTTGGCCGTTTGAGACCCAAACATCAAATGAAGGGGTGAGCTCCCGTTCCTTGCTCCAGCTCCTGTCCACCTAGCATGCAAATGCGAGTAGATAAATAGGTACCACTTTGGTAGGAAGGTAACTGTGCAACTTGGCATATAATCATGCTGGCCATATGAGCACACAAGTGTGTTTGAACAATGTTGGCTCCCTCAGCCAGGTAATCGACATGAACACCACCCTCTAGAGTTGGACACAATTGGACAGAGAAAGCCTTTACCTTTATAGTTGAGATTACCTGGTTTATACCAGACTGTTCTCCTTCCCTACATCCCATGCCATTCTAGATGATTACTGATTGCTGGGGAGGATCCCTGGATCCTAAGTGGATTCTGGGTAGAAGAGGCTCACCCAAATCAAGCCATTAAGTTGACGGTTAAAGTTCTTTGCACTAGCTGACAAAAATGTCATTGCCGCACAGATCTATCTAATATCTAAATCAAGCCGCCACTGATCTGTTCCAAAGGAAGGCATTCAATTTGCTATATAAAAAAAAAAACTCGGTCTATCGACAGCCCTAATTTAAACAAGTGAAGAGGACAAGGACAACTTGAGATTCCTTCATTTCTAGTTGATTCTGCTATTTTTTTTTTTATCTTTGGAACCAAAAAGCACCAGCTTGCATGGCATCCATGCCATACTTAAATTGTAGCCTTTATCCAATAATCGGTAAATTTTTCACGCTTAACTGCCCTGCCTAGTTGTTGTTTTTTTAACCACACTCTTTGCTAAGCTTGGCCTCCATCACATCAATGTCTGAGTTTAACCTAACATGAAAATAGATCTTACTACTGATTCGGCCGGTACCTTTTATGCAGGTTAAGAGAGAAATAATGTTCTCATTGTAAAAAAGTCACAGTTCTTGAGGAGTTCCTTTTTCTATTAGAAACCTGTTAGAACAGTGGTTCTCAACCTGTGGGTCGGGACCCCATTTGGGGTCGAACGACCATTTCACGGGGGTCGCCAAACAACGCAGTCCGCCATTTTTTCCCCCCTTTTCCTTAGCTGTGCTACTCCCTTTTATTCTATTGGCTTTTGAAAGCCAGTAGATTAGACTCTCTTGAATAGAGTCTAATTCTATTGGCTTTCCAAAGCCAATAGGAATTGTCCAGGCTGTCTCTTCCCTGCTGAGCCCACCAAAAGTCCCATTCTGCAAACGGTGCTGCACCAGTTGAGTAGTCCTCAACTTACGACCGGTTGGGGGTCACGGCATTAAAAAGGTTGAGAACCACTGTGTTAGAATATTATGGGGGTGGCGTGATGGTCCACCAGTTAAGAAGCTGGGCTTGTCAGCTAGAAAGTTCCTCTTCTCTTTCCGCCTTCCGTCTTCCCCAACATCTGAGTCTTCTCCAAGGAGAAGACTTTGGTGGCCAAAATCTTTGAGCTTCAGCTTCAGGATCTGTCCTCCCAAAGAACAACCAGGGTTGATTTTTCCTTTGGTGTCAATTACATCAATGACACCATCTAACCATCTCATCCTCTGGACTTGGCTTCTTATAACTTGAACCAAATTTTCTTCTTACTACTCTGGTGGACTTGAGGTCATCTAACCAGAGCATGCAATAGATTTTGGTTTGGTTTGGTTTTTCAACGTTCGCCATCTTCACTTAGGGGAGGTAACCCAAACATGAAATTATAGCAGTAGCACTTAAGACTTATATACCGCTCCATGGTGCTTCACGGCCCTCTCTAAGCCGTTTGCAAAATCAGCCTATTGCTCCCAACAATCTGGGTCCTCGTTTTACCGACCTCGGAAGGATGGAAGGCTGAGTCAACCATAAGCTGGTCAGAATTGAACTGCTGGCAGTGGGCAGAGTTAGCCTGTAATGCTGCATTTTAACCACTGTGCCACCACGGCTTAGATAGCAATAGCACTTAGACTTATACACCATTCCACAGTGCTTTATAGCCCTCTCTAAGTGATTTACAGACTCAGCCTATTTGCCCCCAACAACCTGGGTCCTCATTTTATCGACCTCAGAAGGATGGAAGGCTGAGTCAACCTTTAGCCAGCCAGGATCGAACTCCTGACAACGGGCAGAGTCAGCCTGCAATATTGCAATCTCGCCACTGTGCCTCCACAGCTCCCTGGTGGCACAGGGATTTAATTTGACTTACAGGGTTCCCAATTCACAACGCTAAGTAAGTGGAAAAGAAATTTAAACGATGAAACGTTCAAACAGTGTTTTTATAAACGGCGGCATTTAGATAGATGAGGGATGGATAGATAGGTATAGATAGATGAATAGAGATAGATAGATAGACAGACAGACAGACAGACAGACAGACAGACAGACAGATAGATAGATAGAGGATGGGTGGATGGATAGATAGCTGAGGGATAGATAGATATAGATAGATTAATAGAGATAGGTAGATGGATGGATGGATAGATGATGGATGGATAGACGGATGGATGGATAGATAGATAGATGGATGGATGGATGGATGGACGGATGGACGAATAGAGAGATAGATAGATAGATAGATAGAGGATGGGTGGATGGATAGATAGATAGAGGATGGGTGGATGGATAGATAGCTGAGGGATAGATAGATAGATATAGATAGATTAATAGAGATAGGTAGATGGATGGATGGATGATGGATGGATAGATAGATAGATAGATAGATAGATAGATAGATAGATGGATGGATGGATGGATGGACGGATGGACAAATAGATAGATAGATAGATAGATAGATAGATAGATAGATAGATAGATAGATAGATAGAGGATGGGTGGATGGATAGATAGAGGATGGGTGGATGGATAGATAGCTGAGGGATAGATAGATAGATATAGATAGATTAATAGAGATAGGTAGATGGATGGATGGATAGATGATGGATGGATAGATAGATAGATAGATAGATGAATAGATAGATGGATGGATGGACGGATGGACAAATAGATAGATAGATAGATAGATAGATAGATAGATAGATAGATAGATAGATAGATAGAGGATGGGTGGATGGATAGATAGATAGAGGATGGGTGGATGGATAGATAGCTGAGGGATAGATAGATAGATATAGATAGATTAATAGAGATAGGTGGATGGATGGATAGATGATGGATGGATAGATAGATAGATAGATAGATAGATAGATAGATAGATAGATAGATGGATGGATGGATGGATGGATGGATGGATGGATGGATGGATGGATGGATGGATGGACGGACGGATGGACGGATGGACAGATAGATAGATAGATAGATAGATAGATAGATAGATGGATGGATGGATGGATGGATGGATGGATGGATGGATGGATGGACGGACGGACGGACGGACGGACAGATAGATAGATGAGGGATAGATAGATATAGATAGATGAATAGAGATAGGTAGATGGATGGATGGATAGATGATGGATGGATAGAGATAGATAGATAGATAGATAGATAGATAGATAGATAGATAGATAGATAGATAGATAAGATAGATAGATATGGATGGACAGATGAATAGAGAGATAGTGTGTGTGTGTGTGAGAGAGAGAGGGGGGGGGAGATGAAAGAGATAGAGGGATACAGAGAGAGATGAACAGACAGACTTAGTATCTAGTGATTTCCTCCCGCTCTGCTAATAAAGACTTAGGAAAACTCCTGGAAGCAACATGGTATTGTTATATTTAACTAGTCTGATGGCGAATGGTTGAGTGAATCTTTAGACCAACGCGACACGAGGCTTCCAAAGAAACTTGTTCTCTTAATTTTTACTTTAAATGCATGTCTGGTGCCAGAACAGCTCGCTGGGGAAAACCCTCTAGCGATATACTTAGCTTATTTTTAATGTGACAAAGCATTTGCGGGTGTCAAACCAATCAGCTTGATGAAAGCAACTTCCTGCCATGGCAACACAAGCCCCGCCTCTTTTGTGCACGCATTGTGACGTAACCCGCATATCTCAAAGGGGTGGAGCTTGGAGTAGGAGGAGAAGACCCTGTTTTCATCATTTTGATTAAATATAATGGGAACCTGCCGGTCACTTATTTATTTATGAGACTTATATACCGCTTTAAGTGCAAGCACTCTCTAAGCGGTGTACACCAGTAAGCAATTATATATATATATATTACATTGCCCCCAACAATCTGGGTCCTCATTTTACCTACCCCGGAAGGATGGAAGGCTGAGTCAACCTTGAGCCGGTGAGATTTGAACCGCTGACCTGCTGAACACAGTCAGCTAAAGTGGCCTGCAGTACTGCACTCTAACTGCCGCGCCACCTCGGCTCCTTTTTTTTTTTTCCTAGAATATTTCTTCTCTCTGTTTGTGCATTTATTCTGCAAAAATAGTTGACAGTCAAAATGATCCTTGCTGTGCATGCCAGCCCTTTCTCAAACTCACACCTGCCTGCTTAACAAAAGATGCCAGCACTCTTTTTGCATCCTTTCCATAAGAAGTATTTCAATATAATATAATGTAAATTATATTTCAATATAAAATGTAAATATTAATGTAAGTTTATTATTAAGGCAAACCCGCTGAGGTTTGTTTTCCCATTCCTAACTGGAACTGCAAATTGCAGAACTGGGAATTGCACAGAAAACTGAGCAGAGCCTTCAAAATATTTTTATGTCATTTGTCATGAAACTGAATGCTGGTATCCCAATATTTTGAATAAGAGGCATGTGGTTAATCTTCAGATATAGTACGTTGTCACCTCGCTTTTCGTGTTTAAAATTGTTATCTTTTGGGCATGAGAATTTTAAAGGTTGGGAGTTGCAAAAATTGGGGCGAAAGATCTTTTCTAAATATCTTAGCAGCAATAATGTACATTTGTGTAAAATGTCTGCTTTCCTTTGCTTCATCTCTTTAGTTCGGAATCGGGGCGATACATACCCAAAATAATATTATTTACGTTCACCTAGAAAAAGAAAACGTTACATTTTTTTGCAGCTTTGTGCTAGCTTACCCATTCCCCTCCTAGGCCAACATTGGGTGTTATATTGCTAAGTTGTATTTCTAGAACTCTTTGTGGTTATGAAAAAAAAAACATTTGAATGATTACAGCTATAGAGATATACTTTCTTTCAACCAGAAAGTAACTTGTTCAATTTTTATTTTCAAAAGAGATGAAAAATCCTATATTGCCTCTAAACCTCATCAGTCTTTTATGACTAATCACAGTGCTGCATGCATTGAAATACATTTTCTAATCTGTGTTGTATTTCATTATTTGCTGTCATTGGTTTTACACTAGAGTAAGGTAAGTGATTTGATTCCTGCAACGTCAGTGCAACCGCGAGTATCATCCCATTCGCCAATACTGATATTGTCGCTTGAGAATAGTAATAATAATAATGATAAAGTTGGAAGGGACCTTGAAGGTCATCTAGTCCAACCCCCTGCTCAGGCAGGAAACCAGCCAGTCAGCTTCAGCTCTGCTTTCAGACATTATCAAGGTATCTTGATTCTGAGTGGTTTGAAGCTCTAAGGCAGTGGTTCTCCACCTGTGGGTCGGGACCCCATTTGGGGTCGAACGACCATTTCACGGGGGTCGCCAAACAACGCAATCCGCCATTTTTTTCCCCCTTTTCCTTAGCTGTGCTACTCCCTTTTATTCTATTGGCTTTTGAAAGCCAATAGAAGAGACTCTCTTGAATAGAGTCTAATTCTATTGGCTTTCAAAAGCCAATAGGAATTGTCCAGGCTGTCTCTGCCCTGCTGAGCCCGCCAAAAGTCCCATTCTGCAAACGGTGCTGCACCAGTTGAGTAGTCCTCGACTTATGACCGGTTGGGTAGTCCTCGACTTACGACCGGTTGGGGGTCACGGCATTAAAAAGGTTGAGAACCACTGCTCTAAGATGCCTGCATGGCAAATAATTGGAATTTTGCAATATGTTTTGAAAACTGCTGGGCTGAATCTGTTCAACGCTTACTGAAATTCAAAAAGAAAACCGAAGGGATTTCTCACTTTCAACAGGAGAGCACAGATGGAATCAGATTAAAAGGGAAATTTAAGAAGTCCACTGGTTCAGAGAAATGATTTCACATCTATCTGTTGTACATCACAACCATAGGCTTCTTCCGGCTGATCTCCACTGGGCTGGGAAGCTAACCAGAGACGGGCCCAGGAGACCACCGGGGAAATTCTATAATTGTAGGTCAAAAGAACCTGAGAAGAAGGGAGTGGGACAGCAATTCCACAATATTTCCCCCCCCCCAAAAAAATTAACACCACCCTTGCCTACTTTCACCATGGACCCTCGTTCCTCATGCTCTGAAAATAGCAATAGACTTATCTACCGCTTCACCGTGCTTTACAGTCCTCTCTAAGGGGTTTACAGAGTCAGCCTCTTGCCCCCCAACAATCTGGGTCCTTATTTTACCAACCCCGGAAGGACGGAAGGCTGAGTCAGCCTTGAGCCGGTGAGATTTGAACTGCTGGCAGTGGGCAGAGTTAGCCTGCAGTACTGCGTTCTAACCACTGAGCCGCCACGGCTTAAATAGCGATAGCACGTAGACTTATATACCACTTCACAGTGCTTTACAATCCTCTCTAAGGGGTTTACAGAGTCAGCCTCTTGCCCCCCCCCAACAATCTGGGTCCTTATTTTACTGACGTCTGAAGGACAGAAGGCTGAGTCAACCTTCAGCCGGTCAGGATCGAACTGCTGGCAGTGGGCAGAGTTAGCCTGCAATGTTTCCTTCTAACCACTGTGCCACCAGGAAGGAGAATGAGAAAGGGAATAAGAGAGGGAGGGAGGGAGGGAGGGAGGAAGGAAGGAAGGAAGGAAGGCATAGCAATAGCACTTAGACTTATAGACTGCTTTACAGAGCTTTACAGCCCTCCCCATTTTACTGACCTCGGAAGGATGGAAGGCTGCTGAGTCAACCTTGAGCTGGTCAGGATCGAACTGCTGGCAGTGGGCAGAGTTAGCCTGCAATGTTTCCTTCTAACCACTGTGCCACCAGGAAGGAGAATGAGAAAGGGAATAAGAGAGGAAGGAAGAGAAGGAGGGAGGGAGGGAGGAAGGAAGGAAGGAAGGAAGGAAGGAAGGAAGGAAGGAAGGAAGGAAGGAAGGCATAGCAATAGCACTTAGATTTATAGACCGCTTTACAGAGCTTTACAGCCCTCCTCATTTTACTGACCTCGGAAGGCTGCTGAGTCAACCTTGAGCCAGTCAGGATCGAACGGCTGGCAGTGGGCAGAGTTAGCCTGCAATACTGTATTCTAACCACTGCGCCACCACGGGAGCTGCACTCAAACTTGCCCCCTACACAGCACCCCGAGTGACACATTGGTGGCTTGGACATCCTTACACCTTTCCTAAACAGGCCGAAAAGTAGCCATACTTGCTGGGACCGCCAGTCAAGTCAGTCGGCCAGTAATATTTATTTGGTCAATGACCAAGGACCGCAGGAGTAACATCTGCAAGAAACTTTGACCAAAGAGAATTTTTAAGGAAGATGCTCCAAGTCAAGAGACTGGATTTACCAATTCCGCCTCTTCAGATTTAGCCAGAGTGGAGTCACGTTATAACTCCTGATAATGCCACTTTGTTAGACCCGCTGGCTGACCTTTAGAGGTCCCTGCGATTCGAAGTCCTAAATTTAACCATGAGTAGGTTTTACACTCCCAGCCAAAAGAAATCAGGGTCAGAATTGCTTAAGTTCAGCCCGCAATTCAGCCCTTTTTCCCCCCCAGATGATCTAGTTACCCCTATAATTGCACATTCCTCAAAAAAACAGAAGTTGTGTAGATCCCTCAGCCTACAAAATGAGCACAGGGTCGAACGTGACTTTTCAACTAACCCTAAAGTTATCGCTTTAGTCATTTTTTTTTTTTAATCTTGGTCCAGAACTGTTAATTGAGTTTTACTTTTTTTTTTTAACTTACCTCGCTAATTTTGAAGAGCAGTGGGATTTTTGCAAATGTTCATTCAAATCAGGCCTGGCTGGGGAATTCTGGGAGTTGTAGTCTACACGTCTTAAAGTTGCCACGTTTGAGAAACACCAGACTAGGAGATAGCCAATAGCTTATCCTAGGATGGGAGAATTAGTTAAAGTTCCTCCAAATAATAATGGGATTCTGAGCGTCTCTGTGGATTTTCTGGTTTGGACGTTCTGCTTCCCACTGGAGACAATGCAAGAGGCTAGTCCTCATGAACATGTGTTTCTTCTCAATGTGCAAATGCTTCCCCATTCCTCTAATGGACCAAGACACCCCGTGGGGGTGTGTTGGTGGAGAACAAGTTAGTTCACAGCAGGGGTGGTGTAGATCTTCATCTGATCCCAGAAAGTCTTTCCTTGATCCTCTGCTAAGTTAACTAAGGAGTGCCACTTTTCTTGTGATAGCATAAAACAAGAATGCATTGCAGACAAGGGCAAAATCTGATTTCTTGGCATTGTAACTGTATTGGGAGAGGATATTGGAGAGATCACAGCATTCAGCCAATCCATTTATAGCAGGGGTCCTCCACCTTGGCAACTTTAAGACTTGTGGACTTCAACTCCCAGAATTCCTCAGCCAGCTTTGCTTTGCTGGCTGAGGAATTCTGGGAGTTGAAGTCCACAAGTCTTAAAGTTGCCAAGGTGGAGGACCCCTGCTTTAGAGAATTGGCCACTGAGTTGCAGCGTTAGACTGCCATCTAGTGGATAAAAGGCTGCATGGCCCAGGAATTAACTTTTACCAATAACGCCAGCAAAGGTGGTTGATTTTGACAGCCAGTCCTCGGCTTACAACCGTTCCTTTAGCGACCGCTCAGAGTTACAAATGGTGATCACTTGACCCCACGGTCACAAGTACATCCCCCCCTCTCCGATTTTCGATCCCGTGACCGTGGCAAGGCTGTAACAGCCCTAAGTGAGAAAAGCATAGTCACAAGTTACTTTTTTCCCCGCACCGTTGTTCACGTCGAACGGTCGCTAAACAAGTGGCTCGTAAGTCGGGGACTCCAGTGTCTTACAGATCAATTAAGGCAAGGGTCCTCAGCCCCCGGCACGCCAGCAACCAGTCCGCACAAACAAGCACAGCCCCATCCGCGGGATGCAGGCAGCGCACAAAACCACGCACTCTCCGGTCTGTGGAAAAACCTCTCTCCACGGAACCGGTCCCTGGTGCCCCAAAGGTTGGGGACCTCTGACTTAAGGCAATGCTCGTGTTTTTGGTGGAACCGCACCATCTTTACGTTTTTGCATGTGACCTCCCAACCTGTGTGTGTGTTGAAGGCGAGTGACTCTCTTCTCTTCCATCCTCTCTCCGCTGTGCAGCACTCGCAAACAAAATTACATGATGAATTTTTCACGGCAACATGGGCTCAGACACTTCTACAACAGAAGACGAAGGTCGCTTAGGCGTTACCCGTGAGGAACAAGACATGACTTCCCCCCCCCCCCCGTCTTTCCCAACCTGCGATGCGTACACAAATTTGATTTACCTCTCCCACCTCCCTTTCCTTCCTTCCTTCCTTCCTTCCTTCCTTCCTTCCTTCCTTCCTTCCTTCCTTCCCAGAGGTATATTTTGAAAGCCTCCCTCAAGACAGAGAGTTACACCCTGTGGTGTTTTTTTTTCCTCGCCCTGTGATCTCATGGGAAGCAACTTATTTTCTCATAGGTAAATGTTTTGAATGTCGTCGTGTCTGTGGAAAATTGTGATTCTGTTGTAATACCAGTTCCAGTGGCAGTATTGGGAAGGAAGCGACTGTTTTGAACAAGAACAAGAACAAAAAAACAACAAAAAAAAACAAACGAAGCTGTAAGCACAAAAGGACTGAATTATTTAATGTCAGAAACTACAACGTTAACCACAAAATCAGTATTTAAACACACTGTACTTTGGCTCTGTATCATATTTTGTACGATTTAAGTTATTCTCGTCCCCTTTGTGTCCTCCTCTTGGCGACGTTGACAACGACGGCACTGCGTTAGCGTTAGGACAATTTGCCGATGACGACCGCGCGGCTTAACAACGCCCCACGCCAAGCAAACAAGCGTCAAACTCAAAAAGTGAAAAGCCGTCCTACGAGGGTGTGATGTCCTTCATTCTTTCTCCTTGTCTACCTGTTAATCATTGTTTGTGGTAAAACCCAGTCACCAGACGGAAGCTCGTTGAAAAGTACAGCCGTCCTCCGCGGATGAGTTACTGACAATAGCTGCCATTTGCTCTCTGTAGTAATGCAGTCATTTGTAAACAGTGGAACTGTTTTTTTCTTCGTGTTTCTTTGTGGTTTGTTTCGTTTTTTTGAGGGGGGGGGGCTCCTTCTGTATCTCGGATAGGGCTGTGCCTCCCCCGGCCACACAATTTATGACCCCCCACAACTCTTTTAACTGTCTGTAAACTTTCACTCTACAAGGAACCAACTAAAATTCAATGCTTCAATAAAGATGTCAACCGATGATTTAGGTGGCGTTCTTTTTTTTTCTTTTTCTTCCCCCCCACCCCCCCACCCACAATTTTACACCGAGGAGGTGGAGCAGAATTGACCTGATTATTTATTTATTTATTGTTGGCTATATGTTGATGAGGAAATTTGCAAATATGTTGATGAGGCAACTGGGCAAAAGGAAAAGCTGACCCATCCAGAAAATGGGAATATTAGCAAGATCAGTGTGAATGGATACACCTGGCCCCTAAATGTTTGAGACTCTTTCCCCACGAACAAATATAACTGCAGGATCTTTTCAGAAGCTTCTCTTATCTGTCCAGGTAAACAAAAACATTTAGGATGGTGAAATTGGAAGAGTTTTCTACAAGTACAGACCACACACATTTTACTTAATAATACTCACGTGGTACTTATATTGGAACTAGACAGTTTGGGGTAGTGGTTAAGGTATCAGGCTAGAAAGTAGAAAAAAAATGTGAGTTTTAGTCCTGCTTTAGCCATGAAACTTGGCTGGGTGACTGTGGGCCAATCACCAGGAAACTGTGAGTTCTAGTCCTGCTTTAGGTGTGAAAGCCAGTTGGGTGAGTTTGGGCCAATCACCAGTGTGAGTTCTAGTCCTGCTTTAGGTGTGAAAGCCAGCTAGTGACTGGGCCAATCACCAGGAGCTGTGAGTTCTAGTTCTACTTTAGCTATGAAAGCCAGCTGGGGACTGGGCCAATCACCAGGAGATGGTGAGTTCTAGTCCTGCTTTAGGTGTGAAAGCCAGTTGGGTGAGTTTGGGCCAATCACCAGGAGATGATGAGTTCTAGTCCCTCCTTAAAAATGAAAGCCAGCTGGGTCTCTTTGGTCCAATCACCAGAAGCTGTGAGTTCTAGTCCTACTTTAGGTATGAAAGCCAGCCGGGTGACTTTGGGCCAATCACCAGGAGACTGTGAGTTCTAGTCCTGCTTTAGGTGTGAAAGCCAATTGGGTGAGTTTGGGCCAATCACCAGGAGACTGTGAGTTCTAGTCCTGCTTTAGGTGTGAAAGCCAGCTGGTGACTGGGCCAATCACCAGGAGCTGTGAGTTCTAGTCCTACTTTAGCTATGAAAGCCAGCTGGTGACTGGGCCAATCACCAGGAGATGGTGAGTTCTAGTCCTGCTTTAGGTGTGAAAGCCAGTTGGGTGAGTTTGGGCCAATCACCAGGAGATGGTGAGTTCTAGTCCCTCCTTAAAAATGAAAGCCAGCTGGGTCTCTTTAGGCCAATCACCAGAAGCTGTGAGTTCTAGTCCTGCTTTAGATATGAAAGCCAGCTGGGTGACTTTGGGCCAATCACCAGGAGACGGTGAGTTCTAGTCCTGCTTTAGTATGAAAGCCAGCTGGGTGACTTTGGGCCAATCGCCCTCTCTCTCAGCCCAACCCACCTCACAGGGTCATTGTGGGGAAGCGAGGGGGAGGGAGAAAAGTCCGTTGTTTGGCCACCTTGAGTGACTTGTGAAAACAATAAAGGTGGGATCCCAATAAATCCATAGATCATAAACAAGCAAACTCACCTCCGTGTCCCCTGAGCTTCCTAGCTCTTAGAAAGCCGAGCAGAGCTGAATTTCTTCCCTGCGGTTCCCGAAATGCGTTAACGCATATTATTACCTTTTGTAATATTGAAATATCTACTGGGACGCGCTGAACATTTGGCCAGGTACACTGAGTGTGAGAGAAAAGAATGCCATGACTTTCCATTGCAACATCTAAGGCTGAGCCAGATTATAAAACAATTACTTACCCTTTCGCCCTTTCACCTTGACATTTGTTTGGGAAGTGATCAAAGCAGGTGTGAGCAGCGGAAACAACCAACGCTGCAGGACCTGCCTCTATGTCTTCTTTTGACGGCCGAGCGTTATATTACTTACAGAACATACTGCCTGTCAAGGCAACGTTTCCAAATCTCCGTGCTGACTTAATAAAAAGCTGCTGAGATTTTACTTCCTGAAAACCAGAAATATCCCCTGCTCCCACTGGTGTTATATATGACACAGCGGCTCCAAAAATGAATATTATCTATATTTGCAGCACTATATAGTGATCACAACTTACAGAATAGAATAGAATAGATATTGGAAAATAGAATAGAATAGAATAGAATAGAATAGAATAATAGAATGCAGGATATAACAGAACAGAACAATAGAATGCAGAATAGAATAGAATAGAATGCAGAATAGAATAGAATGCAGACTAGAATAGAATAGAATAGAAAGACAGAACAGAACTGAATAGAAATATAGAATAGAACAGAATAGAATGCAGAATAGAATAGAATAGAATGCAGAATAGAATGCAGAATAGAAAGACAGAACAGAACTGAATAGAAATATAGAATAGAACAGAATAGAATGCAGAATAGAATAGAATAGAATGCATAATAGAAATACAGAACAGAACCGAATAGAAATATAGAATAGAATAGAATAGAATGGAAATACAGAATAGAATAGAATGGAAATACAGAATAGAATAGAATGAAAATACAGAATAGAATAGAATAGAATAGAAGCTGGAAGGGACCTTGGAGGTCTTCTAGTCTAGCCCCCTGCTCACGCAGGAGGACCTATACCTGTACCATCTCAGACATGTGATTGTCCAGTCTCTTTTTTAAAACGTCCCCACCATTTCTGGGGGCAAGCAGTTCCACTGGTTTATTGTCCTCACTGTCAGGAAGTGTCTCCTTAATTCCGTAACAGAATAACAGAGCTGCCATAGAGAAGAGGGGGTCAAACTATTCTCCAACACACCTGAGAGCAGAACAGGAAGTAACATGTGGAAGATCATTAAAGAGAGAGAGCTGACCTAGAACTAAGAAGAAATTTCCATCCAATGTCCTCAATAACACGAATTGCCTTCAACTGCCACTTCTTTCAAAGAAGGAGCGCTTTCTAACCACGACTTCAAAAATCGTTTAAATTCACTCCCAATGGAATCCCAGAAAGATGTGAAACCTCATCCAGTGTATTTAATATCAACACGACTTCGCCTGAGAGTTTGCGTGGGGGAAATAAGGCCTCCCATAAAATGACTTTTAAATTCAATCCTATCAGAATTTCCCTAGTACATGAAATGTTGTGCAGTGTGTTTAATATAAACATTATTGACCTGGAACTCACAGTTCCTTCATGTGGGTGAGACGCTAAATCTGAAAAAAAAAAAAATCATTTCAAAACTAATTTACATTCATTCAGTTTACATTCATGGTTAAGGCACTAGGCTGGGTGCCAGCTGGGTGACCTTGGGCCAATCACGCTCCCTCGGCCCAGCCCACCTCACAAGGGGGTGGTTTTGGGGGAAATAGGAAGAGGAAATAGTATTGTGTGTGTCTGTTGCCTTGAATTATTTGTAAAAATAATAAAGTCAGGAGATAGATGATAGACAGATAGGTAGATAAATAGGTAGATATAATATTGAGAATATTGAGATGATAGATAAGATAGAGATGATAGATGATAGATAAAATATTGAGATAGATAGATAGATAGATAGATAGATAGATAGATAGATAGATAGATAGATAGATAGATGATGGATAGATGGATGGATGGATGTATTGTGTGTTGCCTTGAATTATTTGTAAAAATAATAAAGTCAGGAGACAGATGATAGGTAGATAGATAGGCAGATAGGTTGATATAACATTGAGAATATTGAGATGATAGATGATAGATAAGATAGAGATGATAGATGATAGATAAAATATTGAGATGATAGATTAATAGATAGATAGAGAGAGAGAGAGATGGATGGATGGATGGTGTTTGTCTGTTGCCTTGAATTATTTGTAAAAATAATAAAGTCAGGAGATAGATGATAGATATGTAGATAGAAAGGTAGGTAGATATAATATTGAGAATATTGAGATGATAGATAAGATAGAGATGATAGATGATAGATAAAATATTGAGATGATAGATAGATAGATAGATAGATAGATAGATAGATAGATAGATAGATAGATAGATGATGGATGTATGTATTATGTGTGTCTGTTGCCTTGAATTATTTGTAAAAATAATAGGAGATAGATGATTGATAGGTAGATAGGTAGATATAACATTGAGAATATTGAGATGATAGATGATATATAAGATAGAGATGATAGATGATAGATAAAATATTGAGATTAATGGATGGATGGATGGATTGTGTGTGTCTGTTTCCTTGAATTATTTGTAAAAATAAGTCAGGAGATAGATGATAGATAAGTAGATAGGTAGATATAATATTGAGAATATTGAGATGATAGATAAAATAGAGATGATAGATGATAGATAAAATATTGATAGAGAAATAGATGATGGATGGATGGATAGATAGATAAATAGATAGATAGATAGATAGATAGATAGATAGATAGATAGATAGATAGATAGATAGATAGATGGATGATAGAGATATAAACATTCCTATCCAAATCCCAATAATATATCAAATATTCTGCAGTTTCAAACCTCCAGAGAGGTTTTTCCACTCTGGGTCATAATATTAATCCATGTGTGTACGTGATGCCCTTGTTCAGAATTTTGCTAACATGAATAAAACAATGAAAAGAATCAGATAATATTTTGCTCTTACAAAAATAATTATTATAAAAATAAAGAAAATCTATCAAGTTATGGGTGAATTAGAAAAAGGGTTGGGCCACACAATGAATGAAAATATTGGGCTTCTTTCTGCTCACGCAGGACGTATATACTGTATGTAAGGGTGATGCAGTAACTCTCAAGGTGCGGTCCACGGATGTTCAGCAGGTGGTCTGGTGTGGTTTCCCAGATTCGTACGCAACGCCTGGTTATTATCTTAAACCTGCTTCCCCACCCACCCAGCACACCAGCTAGCAACAGCTGCTTGCCCCGTCATGCCTAGTAAAAGTTGAGGCATTAATGCCAACATCTGATTTGCACGATGGGATGAGAGATTGGTTCACTGATGTGTACAAGAGATAACACAAGTAACAGCATGTGTGCTAAAATTCAGAAAGTCAACAACACCAAATAGCCCTTCTCAAGGTCAGTTACCACCTGCTGCCTGAAATGAAATTGGGACCTTGGATAAAAATAGAAAGGATGCTGGTGAATCTCTGAAAAAACTGAATAGATAGATAGATAGATAGATAGATAGATAGATAGATAGATAGATAGATAGATAGATAGATAGACAGATAGACAGACAGACAGACAGACAGACAGACAGACAGACAGATAGATAGATAATGGATGGATGGATGGATGGATGGATGGATGGATGGATGGATTGATGATAGATAGATAGATAGATAGATAGATAGATAGATAGATAGATAGATGGATGGATGGATGGATGGATGGATGGATGGATTGTGTTTGTCTGTTGCCTTGAATTATTTGTAAAAATAATAAAATCAGGAGATAGATGATAGATAAGTAGATAGGTAGATATAACATTGAGAATATTGAGATGATAGATGATAGATAGATGAATAGATAGATAGATGGATTGATGATAGATGAATAGATAGATGATAGATAGACAGACAGACAGACAGACAGACAGACAGATAATGGATGGATGGATGGATGGATGGATGGATGGATTGATGATAGATAGATAGATAAAGATAGACAGATAGATAGATAGGAAAGGGAAGGGAAAGGAAGGAAAGGAAAGGAAAGGAAAAAAGAAAAAGAAGAGAAAAATAAAGAAAGAAAAAGGAAGAAAGAAAGAAAGAAAAAGAAAGAATTGGGCTAAAATTGTTAAAATAACACAGGACATAATAAATGTACCAAAGCTGTGGGAAACTCGGCATTAGGAAATCAAAAAAATTCAGCATATGCTTAAGTTTAGAGGTTAAGCCTTTTAATACAAAATTTTGTTTTAAATGTATTTAAAACAATTCTATTCTATTCTATTCTATTCTATTCTATTCTATATTTCTATTCTATTCTATATTATCCTATATTTCTATTCTATTCTATCCTATATCCCCTGAATTAAACTGTATGGATTAAGCGCCCCAGGATAAGTACCTTTACCGGGAGCAAAGCAGATGATGCTTGCTGGCCCCACCAAGAGAATAAACCTGAAATTGCAATGTTTGTATATTTTTCAAAAATATAATCTCCAAGATTGAGAATTTCCCAAATGGGCAGCGCCTCTTACAGATTATCCAGCCCTGCAGAGACACGCTACTCGAAGTGGGATGGAGGAGTTAAGGCATGTTGAGCAGATGAATCTACACAACAAGCATGGCCTTGCTTGATTTAGAAATACAGAAGAATTTCTCAATAAACTTTTAATTCTGTTTCCCATGAAAACATCTCCCTCTTGCCAGCCAAGAGCCTCTTCCCGCACACAGCAAAGTTGCAGGGAAAAGAATAGCCGAGTAACATGCCTTTACTGCTTTACTCAACTTGCAAATTGAACCCCAAATTTCCGTTGCTAAGCAAGACAGTTGTTAAGTGAGTTTTGCACAATGGTGGGATTCAAATAGGTGAACAACCGGTTCTCTGCGTGGGATGTCGCTTCCGGAAGTCCATTCTGGGCCTGGGCAACAAAAAATTAGGTACCGGTTCTGCCAAAGTGGTGCGAACCGGCTGAATCCCACCATTCTTTCTATCTACCTACCTATCTACCTACCTATCTATCTATCTATCTATCTATCTATCTATCTATCTATCTATCTATCCATCCATCCATCCATCTTTCATCTCATCAATCAATCAATTTTTCTTTCTTATCTATCTATCTATCCATCCATCCTTCTTCTTTATCTCATCAATCTATCAGTCTATTTTTCTTTCTTATCTATCTATCATCTATCTATCCATCCATCCATCTTTCTTTATCTCATCAATCTATCAATCTATTTTTCTCTATCTATCTACCTATCCATCCATCCATCTTTATCTCATCAATCTATTTTTCTTTCTTATCTATCTATCATCTATCTATCTATCTATTATCTATCTATCCATCCATCCATCTTTCTTCTTTATCTCATCTATCTATCTATCTATCTATCTATCTATCTATCTATCTATCTATCTATCTATCTATCCATCCATCCATCTTTCTTCTTTATCTCATCTATCTATCTATCTATCTATCTATCTATCTATCTATCTATCTATCTATCTATCTATCTATCTATCTATCTATCTATCTATCTATCTATCTATCTATCTATCTATCTATCTATCTAACTAACCAGTGGTTGGATTCAAATATGTGAACAACCGATTGTCTGTGTGGACACCAAGTACAGGAGACTTAATAACAACAATAACAGAGTTGGAAGGGACCTTGGAGGTCATCTAGTCCAACCCCCTGCTCAGGCAGGAAACCCTATCCCATTCCAGACAAATGGCTGTCCAGTCTCTTCTAAAAAAAGCTCCAATGATGAAGCACCCACAACTTCCAAAGGCAGGTCGTTCCACGGGTTAACTGTTCTAACCATCAGAACATCATTCGTTCTAATGTTTCAGAAGAGGAATTGTTCTAAAAAAAAAAGAAAGAAACCTCTCCAACTATCCCCCCTCCTCTCTTTTCCAGCTCAAAAATGCGAAAGCTGAGGGAAAATCACCCTGGCAAAGGCCGACTCCCAAGGGCGAACTACCACTCCCGGCAGCCTTTGCTCCCAGGCGTGCGCGGCCCCGCCCTCGCAGCCCCGCCCGCGAGGCCCACGTTCGGGCTGGCCGAACGAGTGGGCGGGGCGGAGGGAGGAGCCTCCCCCGCCGAGCGGGCGGGGCCGAGAGCCTGCCCGGGGATCTGGAGCGCGAGCGGCGCAGCAGCCGCGGCCGGTTCGGCGGCGCTTCCAGGCCGAGCGGAGGCGGCGCAGGTGAGCAGCGCGTGGCCGGCCGGCTGGCCGGGCTCGGATCGGGCAGGGCAGGCGGCGGCCGCGTTCTCCCTTCCTCCGCCGGGTAGGAGCCGGGATGCGTGTCCGGCTCGGGGCTTGCTTGGAGGGCTTTGCTTTTTGCAAGGTCGAGCTGGCTTCCTCCCTGCCCGAGAAAGGGCTGGTGGTGGTGGTGGGGGGGTCCTTGCTTCCTCTCCCCTCCCCCCTTTTGCAACGAGAAGCCCACCCCGGTTGCAAAAAATCAAGCGTGCACGGGTTTCCCCCCCGTCCTCCTCCTCCTCCCGGCGCGTTCAGACGACCATCCTGGGATATCCCCCGCCGCGGGACTTTTTCTATTGAAGGGTCAATTGGAGCCCACCCGGGTTGCGGGGGAGAGGAGGACCTTTGCAAGACGTGATGGCAGCGAGGGAGGAGGGAGAAAGCCGGTCTTGTGAAGGCCGTCTCTGCTGGAGATGCGTGTTGGGTGGGTTGTGCGAAAGGCACGCGAACCGATTTGAGGAGCTTCCCTCCCCCCCCCGAGCTTCGTTTGAGGGCAGCTGCAGCCCGGAAAGGGAAGGATTTCAGCCTTATGTCCTAAAGTGTGCCCCCCCCCTTTTAATAGGTTCAGACGTTGGAGGGAAAACACGTCTGAATTCGGTTCGCGTTTGAGCCCTTTTGCTCGTTCTGGGGCATGTGGGGGTTTTGGAGGGTTTGCCTCGCAAAAAAATGTATTTTGGGGGAAAGAGGTATTTTGTTATTGTAATGGAGGAGATCCTTTCTTTCCTTCCTTCCTTCCTTCCTTCCTTCCTTCCTTCCTTCCTTCCTTCCTTCCTTCCTTCTTTTCTTTCTTTCCTTCCTTCTCTTTCTCTTTCTTTCTTTCTTTTTCATTCTTTCTCTCTCTCTCTCTTTCTTTCTTTCTTTCTTCTTTCCTTCTTTCCTTCCTCCCTCCCTCCCTTCTTTCCTCTTTCTTTCTCTCTCTCTCTCCTCTCCCTCTTTCTTTCTTCTTTCCTTCCTTCCTTCCTCCCTCCCTCCCTCCCTTCCTTCCTCTTTCTTTCTCTCTCTCCTCTCCCTTTTTCTTTCTTTCTCTTTCTTTCTTTCATTCTCTCTTCTCTCTCTTTTTCTTTCTTTCTTTTTCTTTCTCTTTCTTTCTTTCTTTCTTTCTTTCTTTCTTTCTTTCTTTCTTTCTTTCTTTCTTCTTTCCTTCCTCCCTCCCTTCCTTCCTTCCTTCCTTCCTTCCTTCCTTCCTTCCTTCCTCTTTCTTTCTCTCCTCTCCCTTTTTCTTTCTTTCTCTTTCTTTCTTTCATTCTCTCTCTTCTCTCTCTTTTTCTTTCTCTTTCTCTCTCTCTCTCTCTCTCTCTTTCTCTTTTTCTTTCTTTCTTGATGGGTTGTAGACAAAATATTACTCCTTTTACAAACTTTTTTTTTTTTACAAACCGTTTTACAAACTTTTAGCAGCGGTCTGAATTATGAAATGAGATGATGACTTAGGAAGAACTCAACAGGAAATTTGCCGTCCTCCCACATGCCTTCTTAACGGCAGTCCTGTGAGATGGATTAGCTTCTGTCGGAGTTTGGCAAAACTTGGGCTTTGAAAGTGTTTTTCGACAAGCCCGGATTGGGAATCTGGCTTTAATTGGTTCGCATGTTTTATCTTGGACCCTTTCGAACTGTTTTTCTTAATCTGGGCTCGCCCTGTGGATTTTTCTATAAATTCTGCAGGTCACCTGATTTCCCTCCGTCTTCTTCCCTTTAACCGTTTTATAGCTACTTCTTAATTTTTTTTTTCCCCTTCTCTGTCCTTCCTTTCTTGCATCACTTGCGTGCCTAATCATGCTTTATCAGGAGGATATGTTTTACATGGTGTACCCAAACGTATTGTAAGCAGAGGAGAATCGGGTGACTAAAGTATTTTAACTATACACAGTGGAAGGTTGCAATTGAACCGTTGCTTGAGTTAGCAACCACACCAAAAGTCATTATAGTCGTTTATGACCACAATAAAGCCGGGCTCGTGGGACACACAATTGCACATTAATCCAGCAGAGATTACCACGCTGAGTTGCACATCCTTCTATTCCACACTTCAGTGTACAGTAATCCTTGACTTACAACAGTTAGTGACCGTTCAAAGCTACAACATCACTGGGAAAAAAAGGGACTTAGGACCATTTTTTTTTCACACTTAACCATTACGGGGTCACGTGATCAAGATTCAGACGCTTGGCAACTGACTCATATTTATGACGGTTGCAGTGATCCCCTTTGACAACCTTTTGACAAGGAAAGTCGACGGAAGCCAGCTTCACTTAACAACCGGGTTACTAATTTAACAAGCGCAGTGATTCACGTAAACAACGGTGACAAGGAAGGTCGTAAAATGGGGCTAGACTCACTTAACAAACGTCTCCCTTAGCGACCGAATTTTGGGACTCAGTTGTCGAGAACCACCTGCGTTGTGTAAACTCAGAAATGTGGGATCCTTAGGATTGTTTAGAGATGGACAAGCCTCTCCGTGAATAAAAATTAGGGTGATTTAGCGCTCAGGAATTCCAAATGGATTTATTTCCCATTATTTCTCAAATGCCACCGTTGCCTCCGACATGACAGATTGGCTTGAAAATTTTCCTTTCACGTATCTTCTTTTTTTTTTTTCTACTACTTTATCAACTTTTTCTAACAATGTTGCTCCTTGTTTTGGCCTGGTTTTTTTTTTTCCCTTCTATGTTTGAAATTCTTTGGACACTTAATAATAACAATAATGTTGGAAGGGACTTCGGAGGTCATCTAGTCCAACCCCCTGCTCAGGCAGGAAACCCTATACCATTTCAGACAAATGGCTGTCCAGTCTCTTCTTAAAAACTTCCAGTGTTGGAGCACCCACAGCTTCTGGAGGCAGGTTGTTCCACTGGTTAATTGTTCTAACTGTCAGGAAGTTTCTCCTTAGTTCCAGGTTGCTTCTCTCCTTGCTTAGTTTCCACCCGTTGCTTCTTGTCCGGCCTTCAGGCGCTTTGGAGAATAGCTTGACTCCCTCTTCTTTGGGGCAGCCCCAGAGATACTGGAAAACTGTTTGTTGGAAACCTGCTGGGAGAATCCCAGAACGACAATCGCACAGCCCCAAGACACTGCACCTGTTGTAAATACCTGTTGGAAACTGATCCAAGAGAGAAGCAACCTGGTGTTAACGGGGAACTTCCTGTTTCTCATTAAAAAGTCACTCCCCCCCCCGTGCTGTTGTAATATGGCTGGCTAGGGGATTCTGGGAGTTGAAGTCCACAGGTTGCCAAAGTTGGACAACTCTGCCTGTAGACTGTGGTCCTCAGTAGCCACTTTGTTGTGTTATCTGAATTATTTCCTTAATGATTGCTTTCAATTTCTCATTGCGAGCTGGGCAGCCGTGTAAGCAGAAGAAACGAATAAGACACAAAGGATGCAGTGGAAAGGAAATGAAAAGGCGATCAGTTGTGGCGGTGCGTGCATTTAAAGCAGTGGTTCTCAACCTTTTTAATGCCGCGAACCCCAACCGGTCGTAAGTCGAGGACTACTCAACTGGTCGTAAGTCGAGGACTACTCAACTGGTGCAGCACCGTTTGCAGAATGGGACTTTTGGGCGGGCTCAGCAGGACAGAGACAGCCTGGACAATTCCTATTGGCTTTGGAAAGCCAATAGAATTAGACTCTATTCAAGAGACTCTATTCTATTGGCTTTCAAAAGCTAATAGAATAAAAGGGAGTAGCCCAGCTAAGGAAAAGGGGGAAAAAATGGCGGACTGCGTTGTTTGGCGACCCCCGTGAAATGGTCGTTCGACCCCAAATGGGGTCCCCACCCACAGGTTGAGAACCACTGATTTAAAGGGTTGGAAAGAACATACGTGCTCAAAGCAGTTTGAAATTAGCAAATTCATTTCAACTTTGAGCAGATCTGGCCGGGTGGATCTGGGTACTTGAGCACCCAAAATGTTCAGATAGAAACATGAAGACGTGTGCTTAGAGCAGGGAGATCTCTGCTGGATATTTTTAATATAAAAGCGGAATGGATTTCATAAGCGTCGAATTGCAAGGAGCAGAATCCAGCCAAAACCTCTGCAGAATAATAAACATGCGGCTATAAAGCCTCACAGAGAATTAATGTCTTGCTTCCTGAAAGGCATCATTTCAAAATTGATGTGTCAGCTTGTTAAAGGAAACTCGATGTACTGTAAATTGGCAATGTTTGTGCCACATTTGAATCATATTTCAGTTCCTAGAAGAAGGGTTATTGAGAAAAACAAGGGTTATCAGTAAGCAGTGTTCCTTATGTTGGTAGAATAGATCTGAACTCCCATCTAACCATGGCTAATAGCTCAGGAGGACACCATGTACAGGAGAGTTAATAACAACAACAATAACGATAATAATAATAGAGTTGGAAGGGACCTTGGAGGTCATCTAGTCCAACCCCCTGCTCAGGCAGGAAACCCTATGCCATTTCAGACAAATGGCTGTCCAGTCTCTTCTTAAAAATTTCCAGTGTTGGAGCATTCACCGCTTCTAGAGGCAGGTTGTTCCACTGGTTAATTGTTCTGACTATCGGGAAGTTTCTCCTTAGTTCCAGGTTGCTTCTCTCCTTGATGAGCTTCCATCCGTTGCTTCTTGTCCTGCCTTTAGGAGCTTTGGAGAATGGCTTGACCCCCTTGTCTTTGTAGGAGCCCCTCAAATATTGGAAGACGATTATCATGTCTCCCCTAATCCTTCTTTTCATTAGACTAGGCCAGGGGTAGGCAACCTTGGCTCTTTTATGACTGGTGGACTTCAACTCCCAGAATTCCTGAGCCAGCCATGCTGAGGGGAAAGGGAGAGGTTTCCAAGCTGAGCCATGCTGCCTCAGGAATTCTGGGAGTTGAAGTCCACGAGTCATAAAAGAGCCAAGGTTGACTACCCCTGGATTAGACATACCCAATTTCAGCCACCGTTCCTTATATGTTGTAGCCTCCAGTCTCCTAATCATCTTTGTTTCTCTTCTCTGCACTCTTTCTAGAGTCTCAACATCTTTTTTACATCGTGGTGACCAAAACTGGACGCCGTATTCCAAGTGTGGTCTTACCAAGGCCTTGTAAAGTGGTATTAACACTTGACGTGACCTTGATTCTATCCTTCTGTTAATGCAACCTAGAACTGTGTTGGCTTTTTTGGCTGACTGCCGCACACGACTTGCTCATATTTAAGTGATTGTCCACTAGGACTCTGAGGTCCCTCTCACAGTTTCTACCATTAAGCCAAGTTTCACCTCGTCTATACCTATAGAGTTGTTTTTTCTTGTCTAAGTGTAAAATCTTACTTTTATCTACGTTGAATTTTGTTTTGTTAGATAGGGCCCAGTGTTCAGATTCACACATCTGAATGACTTCAGGTTGGGGGAATGACTTTGCTATATCAATATTAACTGCAGCAAGCTGCAATTTCTCCAAAGATGGGCCATTTTCATCCAGAGAAAATACGGTGGCCCAAGCTACAGAAATATTGCTCTTTTCTTTCCTTCTCTTGTTATTGGCACGTGCTAGGTAACTCAACCTCAATCCCAACTTTGAATCTACGTTGACTTTGGGGCGCTAAGGACTTAATTAAAAAGTTCCTCTGCTTTTTATGGCAGCTGCCAAATGAAATGGGTTGGTCCAGGAATCGGCCTGAAGAACATTTTGATAAGGCCTAAAGAACATTTTGATATGACCATTGATGTTTCTAGAAACAATGGGGGGAAAACTAGTGAAGAAATTAAATCATATTTGCCTAGAGGAAGAAAGGCTGGACATGTTGAGCAAGAACTAAAGCCACCGGTTATCTATATGAATCATGGAACATTTGGGTGTAGAATAGTCAGTGTTAAATCAGCTGGCTATGTAAGAAGCATGTGATTCAAAAAAAAAAAAGAGGACATTTTTGACCTTTTCATTGTTGCTCGCTCAGAATACACATCCATCCTGTTGATAAAATACTGGGACAACAGTTTAATGAAACTACATTTTTATAAATGATTGATTCTCCAAAGCACTTGAGGGCAGGACCAGAAGCAACGGATGGAAGCTTATCAAGGAGAGAAGCAACCTGGAACTAAGGAGACATTTCCTGACAACGAGAACCATGAATCAGTGGAAGGGCTTGCCTTCAGAAGATGTGGGTCCTCCAACACTGCAGTTGCCTTTTCAAAAAGGCAACTGGACTTTCTTGGTTTCTTTTCCTGGAAGACGTTTCGCTTCTCCTCCAAGAAGCTTCATCCGTTCAGCAGTGACCACGAGGAACGGATGAAGCTTTTTGGGATGAGAAGCGAAAGGTCTTCCAGGGAAAACCAAGAAGGCCCAGCTACCTTTTGAAAAAAAAACATCTTTGGGACAACATTGACCCGGATGACTGAGAATCTCCTTAGACATCCATCATTAGAGATTTTTGAGACTGGACAGCCCTTTGTCTGGAATGATAGGGTCTCTTGCTGGAGTAAGGGGGGGGTTGGACTAGAAGACCTCCAAGGTCCCTTCCAACTGTTATTCTGTATTTTGTAACCTGTGTTGACGTTGCTCGTGAAATCAAGCCAGAAACAAGAGACAGTGAGATGATTGCAGAGCCCGTGGTGATCTGAGATTTTATTTTTCTAGAATACCTCGTTGCAATATTAGAATTTAATTTAAAAACATGGGGGATATTTCAACTGGTCTCTTGTCTAAGTCAGGGCTTGTCAACCAGTGGTACAGGTACCACCTGTGGTACATTGGCACCTGGTAGGTGGTACATGACCATCCTAGAAAAGTGGTAGCAGGAGAGGGGAATGAGCTGAACCAGTGGCAGCACCGCACAAGCCTGAGCAAGAGACGGCTGGAGCTGCAGGGCTGTCAGGGCTCAGCGGAAGCGCCAGGATCAGCGCCAGGCTCCAGCTGGAGCTCAGCACTGATCCTGGCACTTCTGCTGAGCTCTGAACAAGCACCAATTAGCTGGAGCTCGGCGCTGATCCTGGCGCTTCTGCTGAGCCCAGAAGAAGCACCAATCAGCTGGAACATTGCAGCCTCTCCAGGGTCTTGTGATTTACATTCAGATGCTTGGCAACTGATTCATATTTATGACGGTCACAGTGTCCCAGGCTCATGTGAAGTGACCAAAACCTGCTGCAACCACCCAGCAGACGGGGGGGAATAAAAACCAAATAGCCCCCCACCCTACCTCCGCTGCCAATCCTCAACAGAAATGCTCACAACAATGGAAACCTCGGACAGGAGGAAGAGAGCCGCCAAAAGGGCAGGCAGGTGTCTTGCTCGGCTGTGGCTTGGGGGGCACTTTTTTCAGTTCCATTGTAACTTCTAAGAGTCATTAAGCCAGTGGTTCTCAACCTATGGGTCGCGACCCCATTTGGGGTCGAACGACCATTTTACGGGGGTCGCCAAACAACGCGATCCGCCATTTTTCCCCCTCAGAGGGCGGTGCCGCGCATGCGCGCCGTGCATGGGGGCGGTGCCGTGCATGCGCGCCGTACATGGGGGCGGCATGCGCGGCATCCGTGTGACGGTCGCCGTTCACACAAAGGTTGAGAACCGCTGCACTAAGCAAACTGTTGTAAGTCAAGGACTACCTGTACTTTATCACTTTTTTCCTTTTTTTTTTTTTTTTTTTTGGTCATCAACTTTTTGACCCCTTGCTAGGCGCCTGGTGGTACTCGGATGTTGCCATATCCTAAAAGTGGTACAATGGGTGAAAAGGTTGAAAAGCTCTGGTGTAAGTGAAACCAAACTGGTCATTTTAAGCCCGAGAGATCTCACTGGCCAACCTTGTGGAGACTTAGAACTAAGCTTAGATCTGGTTAGTAGTGGAAAGGGAGAAGACCAGAAGATCTGTAAATGGAGCTACACGCTGAAGTCAAAATCCTTTGCATCTCTCCCATCGCGTGAGCGACACATGCGAAATTGTGGTCTCACATTCAGATCTATCTTCTCTGCAGTGCTAATTTAAGTCTATCAATTAGAATAGAGCTGGAAGGGACCTTGGAGGTCTTCTAGTCCAGCCCCCTGCTCAAGCAGGAGAACCTATACCATCTCAGACAAGTGACTGTCCAGTCTCTTCTTAAAAACCTCCAGTGATGGAGCGCCCACGATTCCTGGTGGCAAGCTGTTCCACTGGTTAATTGTCCTCCCTGTCAGGAAGTTTCTCCTTCATTCCAGGTTGCTTCTCTCCTTGAACAGTTTCCAACCACTGTTTCTCGTCCAGTTGCCCTCTGGGGCTTTGGAGAATAAATTGACCCCCTCTTCCTTGTGGCAGCCTCTCAAATACTGGAATATTGCTATCACATCCACACACACCCCAAGGGGCTTGACCTGAAGACCTCCAGGGTCACTCTCAGCTCTATTCCGATGGATTGGTTGAACGAATCAATCTGCAGAAAGCCAGCCTACGATATTCCTGTTTTGTAGAGTCTGTTTGTCCCCCGTTTGCTAGTCGATCGCAGCAGTAAATCCTTTAAAAGCTTACTTTGATTGAATGGGATTAAGAGTTTTTTATCTGACGGATAAAGGCTTTTAAGCTGCCCTTCTAGGTTTCCGCAGCGCGTCGAGTTTTTGTAAGGGCAGGGTTTTTTTTTAATCATGCCTGTTTTCCTTTTGCTACACAGAGAAACTAAAATTCAGAGCAGCTTTATGGATAGTCCTCGGCTTACAACCACCGCCGAGCTCCAGGTTTCCGTCGCTATGCGAGACGGTTCAGGGAATTTTGCTCCATTTTACAACTTTTCTGTTCACGGTTGTTAAACCGAGTCGCTTCAGTTCTTAAGTTAGCAACCCGGTTGTGAAGTGAATCTGGGTTCTCCCGTTGACTTTGCTTGTCGAAAGGTCACCAAAGGGGGTCATGGGACCCCCCCCCCGGGGACACCGCGACCGTCGTAAATAGGAGTCAGGAGTCACGTGACCCTGGGGGAGGCTGCAACGGTCGTAAACATGAAAAAGGGTCCTAAGCTACTTTTTCCGGTGCCGTTGTAACTTTGAGTGGTCACTAATGTACCTGTTGTAAGTTGAGGACTATTTGCATTTTTGTCTAAGGTAAATCTACACTAAAAAAAAAGTGTTCAGAGGAAGAATGATTTGCTAATTTACCTTTTTCCTGCTTTCTTGCTTTCTTTCTTTTTTTCATTCTTTCTTATCTTTCCAATCTTTTTTTTTCTTTCTAGTCTTTCTTTTCTTTCTTTCTCTTTCTTTTTTCATTCTTTCTTATCTTTCCAATCTTCTTTCTTTCTCTTTCTTCCTTTCCTTTCTTTCTTTCTTTCTTTCTTTCTTTTTTTCTTTCTTTCTTATCTTTCCAATCTTTTTTCTTTTTTTCTAGTCTTTCTTTTCTTTCTTTCTTTTTTCATTCTTTCTTTCTTATCTTTCCAATCTTCTTTCTTTCTTTCTTTCTTTCTTTCTTTCTTTCTTTCTTTCTTTCTTTCTTTCTTTCCCTTTCTTTTTTTCTTTCTTTCTTTCTCTTTCTTCCTTTGCTTCCTTTCTTTCTTTCTTTCCTTCTTTCTTTCTTATCTTTCCAATCTTTTTTCTTTTTTCTAGTCTTTCTTTTCTTTCTTTCTTTTTTCATTCTTTCTTTCTTATCTTTCCAATCTTCTTTCTTTCTTTCCCTTTCTTTTTTTTCTTTCTTTCTTTCTCTTTCTTCCTTTTCTTTCTTTCTTTCTTTCTTTCTTTCTTTCTTTCTTTCTTTCTTTCTTTTTTCTTTCTTTCCTTTGATTCGAGAGAAGCCTGGCAGAGGGACAGATCCAGAAGGTTTTTTTTTTTTTTTGTATTTCTTCTCAATAGAAAGAAACACTCCATGCTAATCTTTTTATACAAGCATCCTAAAGAAACATCACTCCTGTCCTCACGTTTATTGAATACATACTATGGAACATGAGGGAGAAGATGAAGCACGGCCCACGTCATCACCCATGTACCATGTGGAGAGACAAGTGTACAATCAAGGGATCCTGCATGGGCAGCTGCACACAAAGGACAAAACAACTCAGCCTCTTGGCCAAAAGATAGCTCAAGCTCTTCGGTAAGCATAAAATCTGCGTGGTTTCATTAAACTAATCAGCTGGACATTCTTCGGATCCCATTGAGGTGGTTCCCGACTTACAGAAAGTTGTTTAGTGATGGAATGGAATAAAATGGAATGGAATGGAGTAGAGTAGAATAGAATAGAATAGAATAGAATAGAATAGAATAGAATAGAATAGAATAGAATAGAATAGAATAGAATAGAATAGAATAGTAAAGTAGAATAGAGTAGAATAGAATAGTAGAATAGAATAGAATAGAATAGAATAACATGGGATGGAATGGAGTGGAGTGGAACTGAATGGAGAATAGAAGAATAGTATAGAATATGGAATGGAATGGAATGGAATAAGAATAGAATAGAATAGAATAGAATAGAATAGAATAGAATAGAAAAGAAAATACGGAATGGAATGAAAAGGAACGGAACGGAACAAAATAGAATAGTGTATAGAACAGAACAGAATAGAATAGTATATATAAAAAATACAAATATTACAGTACACCCACCCCCCTGGAGACTATTTTTATTACCTATATTTCTTCTCATATAACAACTAACAATATACAATATATTTCAATGGTGCCCTCATCCCCTCCAAAGCATCATATATTCTTGAGCAGGTTTATTATTCCCTTTGCCTTCCACCAACACTGTTTTTTTATAAAATCCTCCCATATTTCATTACAATTATTTACTTTAAACGTCCCTTTTTTAAAATTTAATTTCTGTTCATGTATCATTTATTACCATATTCCACATTTTGTTATGCCACTCATTTCTTTGAATAATCGACTTTCCCTCTGCAAACGTCTGCAGAACTGGAGACATTTCGTTTCTGTTCGAAGCCTCCTCTCCCCCGGTGCCTTACTCTAACGACAAAATGAACACCACAAATTTTTTTTCCCTCTTGACCGTTTCTTTCACTTGACTAACCACATGTTTTTTTGCTTTGGCCGTTTTCAGCTGTTCTTCCAAAAAAGCCAAATCGGTCCTCTATAGCTTTTTCCCGATTTTAACATGGCTTCCTCACTATCCCGTGAAAGAATATTTGATGGGAGACGTGGTCTCGGGGATCAGCACGGGGGTCATGCAGCTGCCTCAAGGTTAGTAAAACTGCAGCTTTGAAAAACAAAATCTTCAGCCCCCTACATCAGGGGTCTTCAAATTTGGCCCTTTGATGATTTGTGGACTTCAACTCCCAGAATTCCTCAGCCAGGCACGCTGGCTGAGGAATTCTGGGAGTTGAAGTCCACAAGTCATAAAAGGCCAAGTTTGAAGACTCCTCCCAGAATTCTTCAGCCAGGCACGCTGGCTGAGGAATTCTGGGAGTTGAAGTCCATAAGTCACAAAAGGGCCAAGTTTGAAGGCCCCTCCCAGAATTCCTCAGCCAGGCACGCTGACTGAGGAATTCTGGGAGTTGAAGTCCACAAGTCACAAAAGGGCCATGTTTGAAGGCCCCTCCCAGAATTCCTCAGCCAGGCACGCTGGCTGAAGAATTCTGGGAGTTGAAGTCCACAAGTCATAAAAAGGCCAAGTTTGAAGACTCCTCCCAGAATTCCTCAGCCAGGCACGCTGACTGAGGGATTCTGGGAGTTGAAATCCACAAGTCACAAAAGGGCCATGTTTGAAGACTCCTGCCCTAAATGAAAAAAAAAATGTGTATGTGTCTTGCTGCAGGTTTTCTTTCATAATTTGAAATTTGACATTTGACTTTCAAACAAGTTGCTGACCGAGAATTGAATTGAGGGGGGGTGGGAAACACTGATAAGTTACAACCGTCTAACTATTCTTCATTGAACCATTTATTCCAATAATTCAGTTTGCATCTCACTTATTCTTTCCTTTTTTTTTTCTTTCATGTTTCTCTCAGGACTGGCGTATGCGTCGCTGGCTGCAGTTCCTCCAGTGTTTGGCCTGTATTCTTCATTTTTTCCAGTCTTTCTATATACATTTTTTGGAACTTCCAGACATATATCAATAGGTATCTCTCTTAATGTATCTGTGGTTTTGCAGTTTGCCTTGTAAGGAATGATCGTATGTCAAGGGCTATTCGTACGTGTCCAGCGTACATTTGAAAGACCTTTTAGTCGTTTTCGAGAAAATTTTCAGGCGTTAAGTACCAACGATACATCATTTGTTTAAAAAAAAAAGTTGTCTTTCCAGCAGTTTCTTTCACGTATCTGGATGTTGTTGGCCCTAACGCTGGCTTCTCCAACCTCACCCCCTTGCAGGAACCTTTGCTGTAATCAGCCTGATGATTGGCGGAGTAGCTGTGAGAGAAGTCCCCGATGAATGGCCTGGCATGACGGAGACCAACTCGACCAATGGGACCGACGCCCGAGATGCTATGCGGGTGAAAGTGGCGGTGGCGGTCACCTTGTTGTCAGGTCTTATACAGGTAAGGGGTGCAGCAGCTGAATAGAATTAGAATTAGAATAGAAAAAATGGAATGGAATACATAGAATAGAATAGAATAGAATAGAATAGAATAGAATAGAATAGAATAGAATAGAATAGAATAGAATAGAATAGAATAGAATAGAATATGGAATGGAATGGAAAATATAGAATGGAATAGAATAGAATAGGGAATAGAATAGAATAGAATAGAATAGAATAGAATAGAATAGAATAGAATAGAATAGAATATGGAATGGAATGGAATAGAAAATATAGAATGGAATAGAATAGAATAGAATAGGGAATAGAATAGAATAGAATAGAATAGAATAGAATAGAATAGGAAATAGAATAGAATAGAATAGAATAGGAAATAGAATAGAATAGAATAGAATAGAATAGCAGAGTTGGAAGGGACCTTGGAGGTCATCTAGTCTGACCCCCTGCTCAGGCAGGAGACCCTATACCATTTCAGACAAATGGCTGTCCAGTCTCTTCTTAAAAAGGGAAGAAGAAGAAGAAGAAGAAGAAGAAGAAGAAGAAGAAGAAGAAGAAGAAGAAGAAGAAGAAGAAGAAGAAGAAGAAGAAGAAGAAGAAGAAGAAGAAATTTAGTTGCTTGCTCTCAAAGTGTACAAATACATAACACAGATTTAAACCTTCTATATACAACACACGTATAAAGCTGCACCCTTACATATAAATAAGATATAAATATTAATCACTGTTCCATCTTGAATAGATAATGAAAAGTGGAAGCTGTAGAGTTCACAAAATGATGATGAAGAAGAAGAAGAAGAAGAAGAAGAAGAAGAAGAAGAAGAAGAAGAAGAAGAAGAAGAAGAAGAAGAAGAAGAAATAATGTTGGAAGGGAAACTTGGAGGTCATATAGTCCAACCCCTGCTCAGACAAATGGCTGTCCTGCCTTTTCTTAAAAACTTTCAATGCTGGAGCATTCACAACTTGTGGAGGCAGGTTGTTCCACTGGTTAATTGTTCCAACTGTCAGGAAGTTTCTCCTTAGTTCCAGGTTGCTTCTCTCCTTGGTTAGTTTCCATCCGTTACTTCTTGTCCTGCTTCTGGTGCTTTGGAAAATAGCTTGACTCCTTCTTTGGGGCAACCCACAAAGAATTCAGATTCAGAAGCAGCTTTAGCTATTGCTTTCATCTAAGTCAAAATCTGATTTTCCTAAGTCTTGTTTTTTTTTTTTTTGCCATTCAAGATGAGGCTGAGCATCTTCCATCAACGTGGGGTCCTTGGTGCTCTCTGAGCTTGGTGGTTTTCCTGCAGGCGTTTCACTGATGCTGTAATCTGGTTTGGTAATGAAACGTCTGCAAGAGAATGACCAAGTTCGGAGAGCAGAGAAGAGCTCACCGTTCAACCTTAAGCTGCAAATATTCTCTTCGGTCAAGTCCACGAGTGTTTTTGTGGTGGTGTGGTCTCTTAGATTATATGAGACACCAACAGAGTATGAGAAAGGTGTGGTCAAGTCATGTTGCAGACTTTGTACTCTGCATTTGTGTTGGAAACAGAAACCTCTGCTAAGTTAACCCGGCTTTTTATTTCAAAAATAACTTCATTTTCCACTTGAATAGGACAGATTTGCTTAGGTTACACAACAGACTTGGAAAAAGGTCATAGAGAAGAACAACAACAAAAAAATGCACAGTGGTGGTCACCCTTCGTGATTCTCATTGATCAAATATTTTCATATAATTTCTTGTTCTGTATGACTGGAAACCTCTGCCTTACATTCTTGTAAGGAAATTGTGTGTGTGGGGGGGTAAGCATGCTGCTGTGAACTGGTTTAAAAATCAAAAGTGATTTCAGTGACTCTTGCTAGAATGTGGGTTCTCTTCCTATTAGTTGTGTTTAGGACTCCTTCGTTTTGGATTTGTAGCCATTTACCTGACGGAGCCCCTGGTGCGTGGATTCACCACTGCTGCAGCCGTGCACGTGTTTACCTCTCAGCTGAAATATCTGCTTGGGATTAATATCAAACGATTCAGTGGCCCCCTGTCTGTTCTTTACGTAAGTATCTATCTCTCTGTCCATCTAGTCCAGGGCTTTTCAACCAATGGTACGGGTACCACCTGTGGTACAGTGGCACCTGGCAGGTGGTACGCGACCATCCTAGAAAAGTGGTAGCAGGGGAGGGGAATGAGCTGAACTGGTGGCAGCACCGCACAAGCCTGAGCGAGAGACGTCTGGAGCTGCAGGGCTGTCAGGGATCAGCGGAAGCGCCAGGATCAGTGCCGCTTTCCAGCTGATCGGCGCTTCTTCAGGGCTGTCAGGGCTCAGTGGAAGCGCCAGGATCAGCGCCAGGCTCCAGCTGGAGCTCGGCGCTGATCCTGGTGCTTCTGCTGAGCCCTGAAGAAGCGCCAATCAGCTGGAAAGCATCACTGATCCTGGCGCTTCTGCTGAGCCCAGAAGAAGCGCCGATCAGCTGGAATGTTGCAGCATCTCCAGGGTCTTGTGATTTACATTCAGATGCTTGGCAACTGATTCATATTTATGACGGTCACAGTGTCCCAGGGTCATGTGAAGTGACCAAAACCTGCTGCAATCACCCAGCAGACGGGGGAAATAAAAACCAAACACCCTCCATCCCACCCCCGCTGCCAATCCTCAACATAAATGCTCACAACAATGGAAACCTCGGACAGGAGGAAGAGCAAGGACGGGTGGGCAGGCAGGTGTCTTGCTCAGCTGTGGCTTGGGGGGGGGCACTTTTTTCAGTTCCATTGTAACTTCGAACAGTCACTAAGTGAATTGTTGTAAGTTGAGGACTACTTGTACTTTATCACTTTTTTCTTTTTTTTTGACTTTCATCAACTTTTTGACACCTTGCTAGGCGACTGGTGGTCCTCGGATGTTGCCATATCCTAAAAGTGGTACAATGGGTGAAAAGGTTGAAAAGCCCTGATCTATATCATCTCTCCATCTGATTGTCTATATCAGGGGTAGGCAACCTGGGCTCTTTTATGACTCGTGGACTTCAACTCCCAGAATTCCTGAGCCAGCATGGCTCAACTTAGAAACCTCTCCCTTTCCCCTCAGCGTGGCTGGCTCGGGAATTCTGGGAGTTGAAGTCCACGAGTCATAAAAGAGCCAAGGCTGCCTACTCCTGCTGTAGACCAAATGGCTCCATCTGTAATAGGATGCTTCACTTAACTAGCCTGTTCCTGACCAATGGGACTTAAAAAGATGGTAATAAGCAAGCTGGTAGATTTCGTTTGGCCCTTTGCTTCCTACCTGCTTCGGACAACACAACCCATTCAAGGGAATATGGGAGTTGTAGTCCTGAGAACTCTTTGGAAGATTGCTCCTGTTGCAGTCCCAGAATAATGGAATGCGTTTTCTCAGGCCACAGACAAGTCTCCTTAGTGGACCCCATCCAAAGCATCGGATAACTCTCATGGTAATCCTGCAGACCTAATTGGTTACCTTTCTGTCTTGTCTTACTTCAGAGCTTGATTGAGGTGTTCTCCAATATCACCAAAACCAACACGGCCACTTTAGTCATTGGGCTCATCTGCATCGTTCTGCTGCTGGGCGGCAAAGAAATCAATGACCGTTTTAAGAAGAAGTTGGTGGTTCCGATTCCGCTGGAGATCATTGTGGTAGGTCTTAAACCCTAGCTAAACCATTCACTCAGAACACACAGCCTACAATGATAGAGTTGGTAGGGACCTCGGAGGTCTTCTAGTCCAGCCCCCTGCTCCAGCAGGAGACCCTGGCCTATACCATTCCAGACCAGTCTCTTTTTGAAAGGCTCCAGTGATGGAGCACCCACAGCTTCTGGAGGCAGGTTGTTCTGCTTGTTAATTGTTCTCGCTGTCAGGAAGTTTCTCCTTAGTTCTAGGTTGCTTCTCTCTTTGCCTTGTTGCTTCTTGTCCTTCCTTCAGGTGTTTTGCAGAATAGGTTGACCCCCCTCTTCTTTGGGCTAGCCTCTCAGATATTGGAAGACTGTTATCATGTCACCCCTAGTCCTTCTTTTCATTAACCTAGACATACTCAATTCTTGCAACAAAGAGATAGGTAAGGTAAGGTAGGTAGGTAGGTAGGTAGGTAGGTAGGTAGGTAGATAGATAGATAGATAGATAGATAGATAGATAGATAGATAGATAGATAGATAGATAGATAGATAGTAGAGAGAGCGATACATGCATACATAGATAGATAGATAGATAGATAGATAGATAGATAGATAGATAGATAGATAGATAGAGATGGGGGTGGGTGGGTGGATAGATAGATAGATAGATAGATAGATAGATAGATAGATAGATAGATTATTGATAGATCATAGATACATAATTAGATGATGGATACATAGATAGATGATAGAGAGAGAGACATGCATACATAGATACGTAAATAGGAAGATAGATTAGATAGATTGATTGATAGATAGATAGATAGATAGATAGATAGACAGACAGACAGATAGATAGACAGATAATTTATAGATCATAGATACATAAATAGATGATTGATAGATGATAGAATAAGATGGATACGTAGATGAGAGAGATACATGGATAGATAGATAGATAGATAGATAGATAGATAGATAGATAGATAGGAGAGATACATGCATACATAGATAGGTAGATAGATTAGATTAGATAGATAGATAGATAGACAGATAGATAGATAGATAATTTATAGATCATAGATACACATAGATGATTGATAAATGATAGATGGATACATAGATAGATGATAGAGAGATACATGCATAGATAGATAGATAGATAGATAGATAGATAGATAGATAGATAGACATAAATACATTGATAGATGATGATAAATGATAGATGGCTGATAGATAGGTATAAATAGATATACTTAACTAGATGATTGATAGGTGATAGATACATAACTAGATGATAGATAGATGGATACATAGATGATAGATAGATAGATAGATAGATAGATAGATAGATAGATAGATAGACAGACAGACAGATAGATAGATAGACAGATAATTTATAGATCATAGATACATAAATAGATGCTTGATAGATGATAGAATAAGATGGATACATAGATGAGAGAGAGATAAATGGATAGATAGATAGATAGATAGATAGATAGATAGATAGATAGATAGATAGATAGAGATGGGGGTGGATGGGTGCGTGGGTGGATAGATAGATAGATAGATAGATAGATAGATAGATACATAATTAGATGATTGATGGATACATAGATGATAGAGAGAGAGAGACATGCATACATAGATACGTAAATAGGTAGATAGATTAGATAGATAGATAGATAGATAGATAGATAGATAGATAGATAGATAGATAGATAGATAAATAGATAGATAGACAGATAGACAGATAGATAGATAATTTATAGATCATAGATACATAAATAGATGATTGATAGATGATAGAATAAGATGGATACATAGATGAGAGAGAGATACATGGATGGATGGATGGATAGATAGATAGATAGATAGATAGATAGATAGATAGATAGATAGATAGGAGAGATACATGCATACATAGATAGGTAGATAGATTAGATAGATAGATAGATAGATAGATAGATAGATAGATAGATAGATAGATAGATAGATAGATTATTTATAGATCATAGATACACATAGATGATTGATAAATGATAGATGGATACATAGATAGATGATAGAGAGATACATGCATAGATAGATAGATAGATAGATAGATAGATAGATAGACATAAATACATTGATAGATGATAAATGATAGATGGCTGATAGATAGGTATAAATAGATATATTTAACTAGATGATTGATAGGTGATAGATACATAACTAGATGATAGATAGATGGATACATAGATGGTAGATAGATAGATAGATAGATAGATAGATAGATAGATAGATAGATAGATAGATAGATAGATAGATAGATAGATGAGAGAGAGAGAGAGAGAGAGAGAGAGGTAGCAATAGCACTTATATATCGCTTGCTCCAGCAGGAGACCCTATACCATTCCAGACAAATGCCTCTCCACTCTCTCCTTAAAGACCTTCAGGGATGGAGCACCCACAGCTTCTGAAGAAGCCATTCCGTTGACTGATTGCTCCCGCCGTTAGGAAGTTTCTCCTTAGTTCTCGGTTTGCTTCACTCCTTGGTTCAAAGACAATGATAAAAACGGGATTCCTTTCCTCAACGTTTCTTCTGAAAATTCTTCCACCTGAACTCTTAAGTGTTTTGTTTTGTGTGTGTGTGTGTTTAAGGTGGTCATCGGGACGGGAGTTTCAGCTGGAATGAATCTGTCCAAGACTCACAACATCGATATTGTTGGGAACATTCCTAGTGGGTAAGCAATTCCGCCCCAGATTTCTGCTGCGAAACAAGGGAGTTGTGAAGTGAACGATTGCTCCATTTTAGGACCTTTCCTGTCACGGTTGTTAAAGTGAATCACTGCCGTTGTTATATTAGGAACACGACTGTGAAATAAACCTGGCTCCCCCCGTTCACTTTGCTTGTCAGAAGCTTGCAAAAGGCTATCGTGATCCCCAGGACACTGGGACCGTCATAATTGCATGCCAACTGCCAAGGGGTCACATTTTGATCACATGACCAAGGTCCTAAGTGTGAAAACTGCTCATAACTCTCTTTTTTCAGTGCCAACGTAACTTTGAACGGTTGCTAAACGAATGGTTGTTAAGTCAACGGCTACCTGTATTCTTTGAGCCTCCAAATTTATAATAATAATAGTAACAACAACAACAGTATAATAACAATAATATAATATAACAATATAAGAAGGAAAAGGGGGAAGGAGAGGAGGAGGAGAAGGAAGAAGGAAGAAAGGAGGAGGAGGAGAAAAGAAGAAGAAGAAGAAGAAGAAGAAGAAGAAGAAGAAGAAGAAGAAGAAGAAGAAGAAGAAGAAGAAGAAGAAGAAGAAGAAGAAGAAGAAGAAGTAGTGGTAGTAGTAGTGGTAGTAGTAGTAGTAGTAGTGGAAGAGGAAGAAGGAAGAATGGACTGGCTATCCAGTCTCTTCTTAAAAACCTCCTGTGATGAAGCACCCACAACCTCTGGAGTCAGGTTGTTCCACTAGTTAATTGTCCTCACTGTTAGGAAATTTCTCCTTAGTTCTAGGTTGTTTCTCTCCTTGATGAGTTTCCACCCATTGCTTCTTGTCCTGCCTTCAGGTGCTTTGGAGAATAGCTTGACTCCCTCTTCTTTGGGGCAGCCCCTGAGATATTGGAAGACTGCTATCATGTCCCCCCTCGTCCTTCTCTTCATTAAACTAGACATACCCAATTCCGGCCACCATTCCTTGTATGTTTTAGCCTCCAGTCCCCTGATCATCTTTATTGCTCTTCTCTGCACTCTTTCTAGAGTCTCAACATCTTTTTTACATCGTGGTGACCAAAACCGGATGCCGTATTCCAAGTGTGGCCTTAGCAAGGCCTTGTAAAATGGTATTAACACTTCACGTGATCTTGATTCTATCCCTCTGTTAATGCAGCCTAGCACTGTAATGTAACTGGATTTTTTTTTTCCTTACTACTTCTTATAGATTATCCCGTCCTCAAATCCCTGACGTCAGCTTAATCCCAGCAGTGTTTGTGGATGCCATTGCTATAGCTCTTGTCGGGTTCTCCATGACCATCTCAATGGCTAAAATCTTTGCTCTCAAGCACGGCTACACAGTGGACGGAAATCAGGTAACCTAATTGTAACCTCGGGCTTGGCTACTCGTGACCTGGATAAAACTCTGCAATCGATAAAATTGTGTTTCCCAGTACAAGTATTCCTCTTAGTGTTTCGAAGTTACAACAGCACCGGAAAAAAAAAAAAAGTAATTTACGACCAGTTTTCGTGCTTACGACCGTTGCAACATCACATGATTAAAATTCGGGCGTTTGGCCACTGACTCATATTTATGACGGTTGCAATCTCTTGATCCCCTTTTGTGACCTTCTTGCTAGCAAAGTCAAGTTTGTGACGCGTCCTCTTCTCTCCCCTTTCTCTTCTCTCAGGAACTCATCGCGCTGGGCATCTGTAATTCCACCGGATCCTTTTTCCAGACGTTTGCCGTCACCTGCTCGATGTCTCGGAGCCTTGTTCAGGAAGGCACTGGAGGGAAGACCCAGGTGGGGAAAATGCCGACTTTTTTATCTGACATCTTTCCCTTTGGTTAAGGCAGTGGTTCTCAACCTTTTTAATGCCGCGACCCCCAACCGGTCGTAAGTCGAGGACGACTCAACCGGTCGTAAGTCGAGGATTACTCAACTGGTGCAGCACCGTTTGCAGAATGGGAATTTTTGGCGGGCTCAGCAGGGCAGAGACAGCCTGGACAATTCCTATTGGCTTTGGAAAGCCAATAGAATTAGACTCTATTCAAGAGAGTCTATTCTATTGGCTTTCAAAAGCCAATGGAATAAAAGGGAGTAGCACAGCTAAGGAAAAGGGGAAAAAAATGGCGGACTGCGTTGTTTGGCGACCCCCGTGAAATGGTCGTTCGACCCCAAATGGGGTCCTGACCCACAGGTTGAGAACCACTGGGTTAAGGAGAGTAAGAAAGGGTACACGGCTGGCCCCATTAAAAAATATCCCCTTAGTAGGTTGAGTAATGTCAGGCACAAGCAATGAGAACACCTCCATTAATTGGGCTAATACAGGGGTCCTCAATCTGTGGGACGCGGCCTCTTGGCTACCGGGCCGTGAATGGCTGCCCAATGCATGGATGTGTGTGTGTGCACTCTCCCCCCCCCCCACTCTCGCTAGCGCTGCCTTGAGGATCATGCTGGCACTAGCCCCGCTCCGAGTGTCACACAGGCGCTAGGCCCGCCCCGAGGGTCACACAGGCGCTAGGCCCGCCCCGAGGGTCACAAAGGCGCTAGGCCCGCCCCGAGGGTCACACAGGCGCTAGGCCCGCCCCGAGGGTCACACAGGCGCTAGGTCCGCCCCGAGGATCACACAGGCGCTAAGCCCGCCCCGAGGGTCACACAAGCGCTAAGCCCGCCCCGAGGGTCACACAGGCGCTAGGCCCGCCCCGAGGGTCACACAGGCGCTAAGCCCACCCCGAGGGTCACACAGGCTCTAAGCCCGCCACGAGGGTCACACAGGCGCTAGGCCCGCCACAAGTGTCACACAGGCGCTAGCCCACCTGGCTCAGGAATTCTGGGAGTTGAAGTCCATGAGTCATAAAAGAGCCAAGGTTGCCTACCCCTGTCCTAGACCTTATTCTTACTAAAATGTTTTTCTGATTTTTTTTTTTTTTTTTTTTGTTCAGATTGCAGGAACTCTGTCCTCAATTATGGTTTTCTTGGTGATTATCGCCATTGGTTACCTCTTTGCACCTTTGCCACAGGTAAGTGAGTCACTAGATAGTCTAAATCAGCCGAATTAAAATTCCTGTTTTAACAGGCCACCATATCTGTGTCTGTTAAAGCTAGCTTTCTTATTGCTTGGTGGTCTCAGAATTGGAAACCCAACAGCATAGGTAATTGTTAGATATTTTAACCGTGTATCCTTTTCTCTGGTGGTCTCCCATAAACACCACTAGCTTTTTCTAAAGTTCTTTCAAAATGCAGGAAGTCCCCAGTCATCTTGGTTTAAAGACAACCCACGGTTAAGAACAGAGCCTGTTGTAGCAAAATTCGAATTAAATACATGATGATTCAAATCCATTACACAATACCATGGTAATGCAGTGGTTAGAATATAGCATTGCAGGCTGACTCTGCCCACAGTCTGGAGTTCAATCCTGATGGGGCTCAAGGTTGACTCAGCCTTCCACTCTTCCGAGGTTGGTAAAAGGAGGACCCGGATTGTTGGGGGGACAATAGGCTGACTCTATAAACCGCTTAGAGAGGGCTGTAAAGCACTGTGAAGCGGTATATAAGTCTAAGTGCTAAGCGCTATTGCTATATCATAATACTGTAACAGCTCGTATACAAATCTGACTTAAGAAGTGATGTTGAGAACTTGTTGCTCAACAGAAGATTACCTCAACCTTGACAATTTTAAGGCATGTGGACTTCAACTCCCAGAATTCCACAGCCAGCAATGCTGGCTGTGGAATTCTGGGAGTTGAAGTCCACATGCCTTAAAATTGTCAAGGTTGAGAAACACTGACCTATATCTTTAATTACAGTGAATATATTTTATTATGCTTTCTCATCAGATCGAAGAAAGTGTTTGCAATTGACAGGTTGAAACTAGTTTGTCAGCAAGCAGGCATAGCCAGTTTCAGGCTAACCTTTTAAAAAAGACAAAAACGAGTAAAGCGGCCATCTGAAAGATATTGCTGGGAATTGTCATAAAAGCATCTGAGAAACGCGTGCCCAGAAAAATCAATATCTATCTATCTATCTATCTATCTATCTATCTATCTATCTATCTATCTATCTATCTATCTCGCGGGTATTTGTATGTAGGTCTTTGGTTGTTCAGGTTTTCTCCCGCGTAAAATTGGAAGTGTCTTGGCGACGTTTCGACGAAGTCCCATTCGTCATCTTCAGGCTGGTGTTTTCAGCTTCGTGCTTTGAGCAGCAATGTGTGGTCTTAGCTGTTTCTTCCTTTTAACTGCCAGTGGGGGTATGAAAATCAGTTCACATATACACACATATACACATACACATACACATACACATACATACATACATACATACATACATACATACATACATACATATATATATATATATATATATATATATACATATATATATATACATACATATATATATATATATATATATACATATATATATATATACATACATATATATATATATACATATATATATACATATATATATACATATATATATATACATATATATATATATATATATATATATATATATATATATATATATATATATATATATATATATATATATATATATATATATATATATATATATATATATATATATATATATATATATATATATATATATATATAAATAAAAGGAATGCACATAACTCATGCTTGGAATGAGTTTGACGTGAATTCAGACCAAAAAAATAAAAAATAAAAATCATACTATTTTCAAATTGTTTTCCTAGACTGTGCTGGCAGCGATTGTGATGGTCAACCTGAAAGGCATGTTCAGACAGTTAGCAGATATTGCCCACTTTTGGAGAACCAGCAAGATTGAACTGGTGAGTGATTTTTTTTTGTGTGTGTGTGTGCCCGTCAGCTTCTTTTCTTTGGCTTTTTACCTCTTATTTTTAATTTACTGCAGTTAGTCCAGCATTCCCCTGTCACTGTTACGTTGCGCAAGGAAAAGCATCCATGTAAGAATCAATTCACTCAAGTACAGTGAGGCTTCAGGATCTGGGAGGGAATGGAATGGAATGGAATAGAATAGAATAGAATAGAATAGAATAGAATAGAATAGAATAGAATAGAATAGAATAGAATAGAATAAGAAAGAATAGAATAGAATAGAATAGAATAGAATAGAATAGAATAGAATAGAATAGAATAGAATAGAATAATGGAATGGAGTAGAGTAATGGAATGGAATAGAATAGAATGGAATATGGTATATAGAATATAGAATATGGAATAGAGTATGGAATGGAATGGAATGGAATGGAATAGAATAGAATAGAATAGAATAGAATAGTGGAATGGAGTGTAGAGTAGAGTAGAGTAGAGTAGAGTAGAATAATGGAATAGAATAGAATATAGAATAGAATAGAATGGAATGGAAATACAGAATAGAATAGAAAAGAATAGAATAGAATTGAATAGAATAGAGTAGAATAGATATTGGAATATAGAATAGAATAGAATAGAATAGATATTGGAATATAGAATAGAATAGAATAGATATTGGAATATAGAATAGAATAGAATAGAATAGAATAGATATTGGAAAATAGAATAGAATGGAATAGAATAGATATTGGAAAATAGAATAGAATGGAATAGAATAGATATTGGAAAATAGAATAGAATGGAATAGAATAGATATTGGAAAATAGAATAGAATGGAATAGAATAGATATTGGAAAATAGAATAGAATGGAATAGAATAGATATTGGAAAATAGAATAGAATGGAATAGAATAGATATTGGAAAATAGAATAGAATGGAATATGGAATGGAATAGAATAGAATAGAAAATACGGAATGGAATGGAATGAAAAGGAACGGAACAGAACAGAACAGAATAGATATTGGAATATAGAATAGAATTAGAATAGAATAGATATTGGAGAATAGAATAGAATAGAATAGAATAGAATAGAATAGAATAGAACAGAACAGAGCTGGAAGGGACCTCGGAGGTCATCTAGTCCAGCCCCCTGCTCCAGCAGGAGAACCTATACCATCTCAGACAAGTGACTGTCCAGTCTCTTCTTCAAAACCTCCAGTGATGGAGCGCCCACGATTTCTGGTGGCAAGCTGTTCCACTGGATCCTTCTGTGGGTTTCTGTTTGAGGGTCTTTTTAGCCAGTGACAGGATCAGGGAAGAAATCGTGGTTTGTTTTGGATCCATACATTGAAAACATTTAGAAACCTGCGTCCCGATTAGTTCATTCAGTATAAATTGCCACATGTGGAAATGGAGAAACGGTTAGCCTACCGCCACCATTTCAAGACTGTCTCAAGCCCAGACAGTCACATTGAAAAGCAATAAATTGTATGTCCCAAAGGTGTTTTTTTCAGGCGGCAACCTGGACTTCCTTTGTTTTTTCTTTGAAGACGTTTCCCCTTCTCATCCCAGAAGCTTCTTCAGTTCTGACTGGAGGGGGGGTGGGTGGAAAGATTTATACTCCTTGCAGAGAGCTGGTTCTTTGCCTTCTTTCAGAGAGTCGTTGAGGCCACTTGGAGGCTGACCTGTGTCCTCAGGGTCACCTGAGTGGTGCCAATGGGTGTGGAGCCTTCCTGGCTGCAGGATGTTAAATCTTTCCATTCTCCCGCCATCCGGTCAGAACTGAAGAAGCTCCTTGGATGAGAAGCGAAACGTCTTCAAAGAAGAAAAAAAAACAAGAGTTGCCTCCTGAAAAAGCATCTTTGGGACAACCAGGACCTGGATTGACTGAGAATCTCCCGAGACGATAAACTGTATATTGCTGATTGGATGATTCCTTTATTTTGATTCTTTTTTGTTTTTTTTAGGCCATTTGGATTGTAGCTTTTCTTGCCTCGGTGTTTCTGGGCCTGGATTATGGTCTGCTCACCTCGGTCACCTTCGCAGTGGTCACCATTGTGTACAGGACCCAAAGGTAACAGTTAAACTTTTAAACCCGTAAAAGAAAGTTCTCGGTTTGTTTTTTACACTTCTTTGTGTTGTGTTTTCTTTCTTTCTTTCTGTCTGTCTTTCTTTTCTTTCTTTCTTTCATATCTTTCCAATCTTCTTTCTTTCTTTCTAAACTTTTCTTTCTTTCTTTCTTCTTTCTTTCTTATCTTTCCAATCTTCTTTCTTTCTTTCTAAACTTTCTTTCTTTTTTTCCTTCCTTCCTTCCTCCCTCTTCCCTTTCTTCCTCCCTTCCTTCTTTTTCCCTTCAGCTTTTCTTTCTTTCTTTCTTTCTTTCTTTCTTTCTTTCTTTCTTTCTTTCTTATCATTCCAATCTTTTTTCTTTCTAAACTTTCTTTCTTTCTTTCTTTCTTTCTTTCATATCTTTCCAATCTTCTTTCTTTCTTTCTTTCTTTCTTTCTTTCTTTCTTTCTTATTGTTCCAATCTTTTTTCTTTCTAAACTCCTCTTTCTTTCTTTCTTTCTTTCTTTCTTTCTTTCTTTCTTTCTTTCTTTCTTTCTTTCTTTCTTTCTTTCTTTCTTATCTTTCCAATCTTCTTTCTTTCCTCCCTCTTCCCTTCCCTTTCTTTCTCCCTTCCTCCCTTCTTTTTCCCTTCAACTTTTCTTTTTCTTTCTTTCTTTTCTTCCTTCCCTCCCTCTCTCCCTCCTTCCCTTTCTTTCTCCCCTCCTCCCTTCTTTTTCCCTTCAGCTTTCCTTCCTTCCTTCCTTCCTTCCTTCCTTCCTTCCTTTTTTCTTTTTCTTTCTTTTTTATTTAATTCATTTATTTAATCCATTTACTTCATTGATTGGATTCCGTTCAGATCCTGCCTTTTTATCCCAAGCAACTCAAGGCAGCAAAACGTTCCTAATACAGGTGTAGTCCTTCATTTATGACCGCAGTCGAGCCCAAAAATTTAAGTTGCTAACTGAGACGTTTGTTAAGTGACTTTTGGCCCACTTTTCAACTTTTTCCTGCCACAATTGTTAAGTGGGTCACTTGCAGGTGATAAGTTAATCACAGTTTTTAAGTGAATCTGCCTTTCCCATCCTGATTATTATTATTTTCAGATTACAATTAAAATTATTACCCAAACAATATTGTTGTTCTAAATGCGTGGAACCGTGTCTTGCAAAGTAGATTTTTTCCACTTATAATAATAATAATAATAATAATAATAATAATAATAATAATAATAATAATAGTAATAAATAAAAAGTTGGAAGGGACCTTGGAGGTCATCCAGTCCAACCCCCTGCTCAGGCAGGAAACCCTAAACCATTCCAGACAAATGGCTGTCCAGTCTCTTCTTAAAAACTTCCAGTGTTGGAGCATTCACCGCTTCTGGAGGCAGGTTGTTCCACTGGTTAATTATTCTCACTGTTAGAAAATGTCTTGTAAAGGCTTCAATTATATAACTGCTTATTTTTGTGAGCTGAAGTTTGCCTGCTTTATTGCTTGATCAGTGAGTCAGGTTCAAAGCAGGAGAACCTGTTTTGATAATGGATATAAACTTTGGACACAGTAAAGTAACAGGTTTGGTAGGTTGGTTTGGTTTTTTTAAAAAAAAATATTTCTAAGATTTCTGCCACTCTGAAGTACACAAGATCCTGAGATTTCTCCAATCTAAACCCAATAACACGTTCTATTCCTGTCATTTTCCTCCACAGTCCCCAATATAGAATCCTTGGCCAGATTCACAACACGGATATTTATTGTGATGTGGACCTGTACACAGAGGTAAGAGATATGGGACTCTGGAAGACACATAAAAATAACGGGTTCAGTTAAAAATGGGGTGGGACAACAGGGAGCTTGTGGGGAACCTTACCAGTTGAGATCCACAAAAGAAAAGGTACTGCAGGAACCTCAATAGATTGATTGGATTGAACTAAAGCTAGGAAGAAGAGCAAACAGAACTGGGAAATTTGTTCAAAAGATCAAAAGGTTTCCAAATCAAGTTTCACCTCAGAAGGTTTCCAGATGAGAAAGGTTGATCCATATTTTGGAATCCATCTCATGTTTCCAGATCAGAAAGGTTATTAATCCATGCTTTGGAATCCATCTCAGAAGGTTTCTAGATGAGAAAGATTGATCCATATGTCGGAATCCATTTCATGTTTCCAGATGAGAAAGGTTGATCCATATTTTGGAATCCATCTCAGAAGGTTTCCAGATCAGTAAGGCTGATCCATACTTTGGAATCCCTGCTCAAAAAGTAGATTTGAAGGCTGAGGAACATAGATGTAGTTCCTGCTTCCACTTCTGAAAGCTGCCATATCCCAGAAAAACATTTGATGCTTTGATGTTGCCATGTCCTTCAAAGTACTAACTGGACATTTGACCTGGTTTCAGGTAGGAAAGGTCATGCAGGTCAATTATTTCATTTATTATTTCATTTTCCTGTCCTGTAATTCCCAGCAGGATTCAGGCCTGATCTCCAGGATAGGAAAACATGACATTGAATGACGACATTTTGGAAATTTTGAATTCTATCCAATTTCCAGCTGTTGTTCGGCTTCCCTTGCAAGTGAAGAACAATTAGGGCAAAGAAGCAACTAAGACAACAAAAACATGAGTTTTTGCAGAGAGATTTTTATGTGGGCAAGTCTGGAAAGCTGGCATTTGGGCCATTCTAATATTCTATATACTTCTTTATTTATTTATCGTTGGCCTCATTCTATACAACTCTACAGTTTACAAACCGTAACAGTAGAACATGATAAAAACCGAGAATTTATCACTCTAGACCCACAATCTTTTAAACCACAAAGCAGAGAAGCTCCAGGGGGACAGAGTCAAGAGTTTAACCAGGTCCAGGGTTAAACAAAGTGTAGACTTCGGGTCAGTCTTGAGTACTGTAGAGCAAAAGACAAAGTCAGTGGACTTTCCGAGATAAAATCTGTCATTACCTCCATTTCTTCATAAAGTATTATATAAAGTATATCTAAGCATGCAAGGCATTCTTTAGCATAAACTTGCTCTTAGAACCTGCCATTTTGCATGCAGAGGGGTATGGATCAGACAGACTCCTCTCCGTGTAAAAATTATGTCATCCTAATTTGACAACTCTTTTTCTCACAAACTCAGCTGTTGGGATCCAGCTTGCTAGTTTTGTTTGCTGCAGATGGGTTGATTTTTATTAGGACAAAGAAGATGAAACAGCTCTGCTTCAGTTGGGAAAGTCATTCCAACGACTAGGACATAGTTTAGAGGTCTGCCAAAAAAAAAAAAAAAAAGAATTTTGCTGCAAATTTGGAGCGTAAACAATCCTTGAAGGCAACATTTATAACTGCCAATTAACTTGGGAAGAAGCATAGCCAAAATTAGGGAAGAGTAGATAGGAAAATATGTTTTTACAGGGAGAGGAGAACAAAAATCACCGTGTTTTAGGATTGTACAAATGCAATTCTATTTTTAATCCTTTAAAAAAAGGGGGAGATTTTCCATTTTTCCCCCAGACACAGAAATACCCCCTGCAACTTTTGGCTCGCTGAATTTAATACTGTGCAAACTTAACCAGGGACCCCTTATGATTTGTTTTCATTTTGCCACAATTTAGGTAAAAGAATGTCCCGGCATTAAAATATTCCAGGCAAATGCACCGCTCTATTTTGCCAACAGTGAGTTATTTACCAGCGCGTTGAAAAAAAAGGTATTTATTTCTTCCTGTTATTATTCAATCCACTGTCAAATTGTGCAAGGAAACTCATGAAACAGGTCTTTGTCGGGCTCTAGAATTACAGACTTTGGTGGTGGGGGAGACAGGAAGATTGTGGGTATTCTCAATCTTAAACAAAAAACCAACCCTGCACGGTAGAGAGTTAAGACGACCGTTTCTATTTAAGAAGCCGGTTTTATTCTTCCACCGTTTTTTTTTTTTAAATGAGACAAAGGTGAGGACGGTGATACTCAAATATTTTATGTCTTCCCCCACGGTTTTAAGTGGTGCAGTCCAGGACAGGTAAATCTTGACTGATGATCCACAATTGAGCCCAACATTTAGGTTGTTAAGTGAGACAGTTCTCAAGTGAGATTGGCCCCCTTTTACGACCTTTCTTGCCACTGTCACTAAGTGAATCGCTGCAGTTGTCAATTTAGTAACGTGGTTGTTAAGTGGATCTGCCTTCCCCGTGGACTTTGCGGGTCAGAAGTTTGCAAAATGACCCCGGGACACTGCGACCGTCATAAATACGAATCAGTTGCCAAGCATCTGAACTTGTGGACTTCAACTCCCAGAGTTTCTCAGTCGGCCATTTTGATGAAACTGCAGGCTTGGATCCAGACCAGGGGTCTTCAAACCTGGCCCTTTTAGGACTGGTGGACTTCAACTCCCAGAATTCCTCAGCCAGGCATGCCTGGCTGAGGAATTCTGGGAGTTGAAGTCCACTAGTCATCAAAGGGCCAATTTTGAAGACCCCTGTATTATATAATCAAGGGCTAATTTTGAAGACCCCTGTATTATAATCATGGTCATATGAAAAACAGTCATAAGTCGCTTTTTTCATGTAACTTTGAACAGTCACTAAACAAATAATTGTAAAGTCAAGAACTACCTGGCCAGTGATGTTTTCAACCAAGTCAAGGGTCGTTGTGGCAGATTATCCAAAATCTCTTCACTGTTCTAAATCGCAATCCCATGAAAGCGACCCTTTGCAATAGAGGTTAAATGATCAATTTATTAGCAAGCGAATTAACTTGCTTAATAGGTTGAATTCAGTAAAGTTATTAGCCGCTGAAGCTGTTCATTTGGGGGCAGTATTGGGGTACACGGAGGTAAAGAAGGATTGGGTCTTAAAAGATTCACCCTACGGTATGTATCAGTGCAACAGCCTGCCGGCGTTCATTTGTTGCGAGGTGAGACAAACCTTCCTGAGATTTTCCTGTCTTTTGGGGGCAGACTGGTGTGAATCCGAGTAAAATATTTGCAGCAAAGAAAAAAGCACGAAAGCGACACGCCAAAGAACTGAAGCGGCTGGATGAACAACGGAAGAAAGCCATCTTGAAGTTGGTAAGTCTGAAACGCCTTGAGGAATACAGACTGGCTTGGGTTTCGGAGTCACTGAATAGTAGAATAGAGTAGTAGTAGTAGTAGTAGTATGGAATGGAATAGAATTTAGAATAGAATAGAAATAGAATATGGAATCCATTTGTCCGAAATGGTGTAGGGTTTCCTGCCTGAGCAGGGGGTCAGACTCGATGACCTCCAAGGTCCCTTCCAACGTTGTTGTTGTTGTTATTATTATTATTATTAAATAAAGAATAGAATAGAAATAGAATAGAATAGAATAGAATAGAATAGAATAGAATAGAATAGAATAGAATAGAATAGAATAGAATAGAATAGAATAGAGGATAGAATAGAATAGAATGGAATATTGGAATATAGAATAGAATAGAATATTGGAATGGAATAGAGTAGAGTAGAGTAGAATAGAATAGAATAGAATAGAATAGAATAGAATAGAATAGAATAGAATAGAATAGAATAGAGAATAGAATATAGAATAGAATATAAAATAGAATAGAGTATAAAATAGAATAGAATAGAATATAGAATAGAATACAATAGAGTATAAAATAGAATAGAATATAGAATAGAATATATAAAATAGAATAAAATAGAGAATAGAATAGAATATAGGAATGAAGAATAGAATATAGGAATATAGAATAGAATATCGAAAAGAATAGAATAGAACAGAACAGAACAGAACAGAACCTTGGAGATCTTCTAGTCCAGCCCCCTGCTAAGAGATTTCCATCGATAAAGGAGAATATAGGTATTCCTCGACTTACAACCACAATTGACCCCCCACACACATTTCTGTTGCTAAGTGAGACATTTGTCTAGTGAGTTTTGCCCCATTTTACGACGTTTCTTGCCATAGTTGTTAAATGAATCATTGCAGTCGTTCAGTTAGTACCACGACTGCAAAGCGAGAATTTTAAGAAGAGACTAGACAGTCGTTTGTCTGAAATGGTCTCTAGGGGTCTCCTGCTTGAGCAGGGGGCTGGACTAGAAGACCTCCATGATCCATTCCAGCTCTATTCTAATTCTAATTGATTTTTGCTTCTCAGAAGGTCTCAGAAGGAGATCATACGAGTGGATTACAATTTTGAAACCTCTTGTTTGGTTTGATTTTGGTCTTCTTCTTCTTCCCGTTAACTATTTTCTCACTAATGTAATATGCAGAACACAGGTCAATAATTTGCACATAGATTTAGTCGTTTAAAGAGAGCAAAGCGTCACGACAAATTTTATAGTCATGTATCAATCAGCATTCAATAGAGGGGATAATATAGGTATATGTGCTGTTCATTGGGTTTTTTTTTAATGCACCTCTTATTAATATTTTGATTCTTTTGTCTCCTTTGTCCTTCTTTTTTTTTGTCTTCATTTGTCTTTTTTCCTGTTGTCGGGTATTTTGTACTGAAACCTTGTCGTGAACGAAACGAAACATATTTAAATAGGCGAACGACTTGGAGCGCGGTATGAAGCACGAAGTGTTGGAGAATGACGTCTCCCTCAATGGGAAATTCGCAGCGGCCGAAGAAACTCCACAAAATGTCTCTCCGGAGGAAGTGGAACATTTTATGATACCAGGAAGCCAGGTCCACTCCATCATTCTAGATTTTTCCCCCGTGAACTTTGTGGATTCAGTTGGAGCCAAAGCCCTTCAGTCAGTACGTACTACCTGGGGGGAAGCTAAAACACACAAGGAACGGTTGCTGGAATTGGGTGTGTCTAGTTTAATGAAGAGAAGGACGAGGGGGGACAGGATAGCAGCCTTCCAGTATCTCGGGCTGCCCCAAAGAAGAGGGAGTCAAGCTATTCTCCAAAGCGCCTGAAGGCAGGACAAGAAGCAATGGATGGAAACTAACCAAGGAGAGAAGCAACCTAGAACTAAGGAGAAACTTCCTGACCATTAGAACAATTAACCAGTGGAACAACCTGCCTCCAGAAGCGGTGAATGAATACCGGTTTTAATCACTCTTTCTGACAATGAAGCAGCTGCTTAATTTTGTGCTCTTTCATGCACTCGGAGGAGAAGTGGGTCAAGTTAAAATGATACAGAATAAGAGAATAAGAGAGTTGGAAAGGACCTTGGAGGTCTTCTAGTCCAACCCCCTGCTCAGGCAGGAGGTCTATACCATTTCAGACAAATGGCTGTCCAGTCTCTTCTTAAAAACTTCCAGTGTTGGAGCATTCACCGCTTCTGGAGGCAGGTGGTTCCACTGGTTAATTGTTCCCACTTCCAGGAAATTCTTCCTTAGTTCCAGGTTGCTTCTCCCCTTGATTAGTTTTCATCCATTGCTTCTTGTCCTGGCTTCAGTTGCTTCGGAGAACATCTTGACTCCCTCTTCTTTGGGGCAACCCCTGAGAGATTGGAAGACTGCTATCATGTCAACCCTCATCCTTCTCTTCATTAAACTAGACATACCCAATTACACAAAAGAGCTTACTGCAATTCAGGTGTTTTGTTTTTTTTCAAGTCTCCCCACATATGTTGTTTCCTTTCCTTTTGTCAGATGGGAAATATCAGGTCCACAAAAGGAAGTCCAATTAAACTGATTTATTGCCAAACAGCCTTGGCATAGGAACATTCTCAACTACCAGGTAGCATCTGCTTAGAGATAAATACGGGTCCACGGAATTCATGGGAGATTGGACTTAATCCACTTAACAACTATGTAGGAATTCTAAGCTGCTGCCTCTTTTGACGCCGCTCCCTGGTTCTGCCACTTTCTTCTCCTACATGGTTAGTCCCATCCAGAGGGCACCAGGATAAGGAAAAGACACGTTTGAGAGATTTTGCATTGTGTTTCGTCTTATTGCTTGTAAGACAACTGGAGGTCAACTTTAAGGGGAAATTTTCATAGCAGATCGATAACGGGTGGAATGGGCGAGCTTTGCTAAATCCAGAAAAAGTAACCGAAAGTTATTTCCGTCCCTGTTGCAGATTATAAAAGAATACGAAGAAATCGGGGTGTCAGTCTACATAACGGCCTGCAATGGTAAGTCGGAGAAGCGTGGGTTAAATTTTTCCTACACAGTAGGACATTTAACGTTCTGTCTAGTATTCCTTAACTTGACGCCTTCCCAATTTACTACGCTGGAATTCCTACCTAGCCAAACATGATGGGTTTGGAAGTTCACCCCGTTCTTTAACCCACCAAGGGACGTCTTACAACGCACCAAGTAAGATAAGCGATCCCTTGCAGAATTGGAATTGTCTGTTACAGACGCTGACAAATGCAGACAGGCAACCAGAGCAGGACAGACGGAGGCCATGGGGCAACTCCAAAGGAGGAGGAGAAGGCATTGAGAAGCCACGCCTTGGGGCTACGTAATAAAAAGGGAAGGTGTGGGCGGTGCTGGTTGCTGAAGGCAACCAATTGCAAAGGATTCAAGTTTCATGGAATCATGTTCTGTTTGCCTTGCCTGTGAACAATTCTCCATTTGCATCGTGTTTTGTTTGCTTTTGCTTTTGGGACATTTGGCAGGTCTGTACCTAATTAATAAAAGCGGTTCATTTTTCCTGCATTTCCAGCCTACTTGTTAAAAGAGGGGTTGGTCCTTGTGAGTTAACAAGGACTCACGTAGGATGGGACAGAACAACTTAACAACTGTGCTACTAACTTAACAACTTGCAATCATTCCCTTAACAGTGAGAAAAGTTGTAAAACGGGGCAAACAAAACCCGCTTAACAAATGTCTCACTTAGGGGCAGAAATGTGTTCGGGCTCGGTTGTGTTCGTAAGTCGAGGATGAGGTGGGCTTACAAATAGATATTTTGCAAAACATTTTGGAAAGTGGGAGCTCCCTAAAAGGCGGAAGGTGGAAAAAACCTTTTTAAAAAGAAAAAAAAAACATATTGGTATTGGATTCCAGTTAAAGGTAAAATACGAGAGAGAGAGAGAGAGAGAGAGAGAGGCATAGTTTGTGCTTTTAAACAAACTTTTGACGCTTGTGCCAAAAGGTAATATTATTCCCAGCACTTTAGCTGAATGCAGAACAGCCCTTCCTCCATAAACAACTTAATCCACGTGTCAGGATCGCGAGCCAAATAAAGCTTTCTCTTGTAGAAATAATCAACTTCCCCGAGTGAGCAAAAACATTTTTGCTTGTAAGAATTATACTGTGTAGCTTTGTTTTCTGGGCATAACTTGTGTTTCTCAAGTCTGGGTAAATTACCCCAAATTGGGTAAAAGTGACTTTTGTTTGAGAAACGCAAACCTATTACCCAATCACAACAGGGACATTTGAATAGAATAGAGCTGGAAGGGACCTTGGAGGTCTTCTAGTCCAGCCCCTTACTCAAGCAGGAGAACCTCTACCATCTCAGACAAGTGACTGTCTAGCCCAGCGGTTCTCAACCTATGGGTCGCGACCCCATTTGGGGTCGATCAACCATTTTTCGGGGGTCGCCAAAGGCGGCGATCCGCCATTTTCTCCCCTTCGGGGGCGCCGCCGCGCATGCGTGCTGCGCATGGGGGCGCTGCCGCGCATGCGTGCTGCGCATGGGGGCCGCCGCACATGCGTGCCGCGCATGGGCCCCGCTGCGCATGCGCACCGCGCATGGGGCCCGCCGTGCATGCGCATAACGTTTGTGTGACGGGGGTCGCCGTCACACAAACATTGAGAACCCCTGGTCTAGCCTCTTCTAAAAAACCTCCAGTGATGGATCGCCCATGATTTCTGGTGGCAAGTTGTTCCACTGGTTAATTGTCCTTACTGTCAGGAAGTTTCTCCTTAATTCCAGGTTGCTTCTCTCCTTGATCAGTTTCCAACCATTGTTTCTCATCCTGCCCTCTGGTGCTTTGGAGAATAATTTCTTGGTGGCAGCCCCTCAGATACCGGAACATTGCTATCATGTCTCCTCTATTCCTTCTTTTTCTTTAGACTAGCCAAGCCCAAGTCCCGCAGCCGTTCTCCGTATTTTTTTAGTCTCCAGGCCTTGGATCATCTTAGTTGCTCTTCTCTGAATTTTTTCCAAACTCTCAAAATCTTTTTTGTGATATGGTGACCAAAATTGGCTGCAGTATTCCAGGTGTGGCCTCACGAGGGTTTTATAAAGCAGTACTAATACTTTGCATGATCTTGATTCTATGCCTCTGTTTATACAACCCAGGATTGTATTAGCTTTTCAATATGGACTTTCTGATAAACAGCAAAAAGGTCTTTCCGATAAGTGGTAAAAAGGATTTTCTGATAAGAGATTGGCTAATGAAGGAAAAGGTTAGGGAAACAATGGGGTAACAGGAATTAGCAACGATCTGAAATGACACACAGTTGTACTTTATACGTTTTATTAAGTTCGACCGTAAGACAAAATACAGAAGGAACAAAACGTTAAGAAACCCAAGATATTTTACTCCATAAATTTCATAAAGTTTCATCATTTATTTCATTCAATTTGTTTGCCGCCCCTCTCGCTTATCAGGCGACTTCTTGGGCGGCTTTACAATGGGATTGGAGTCGGTTTCCACATGACGGGGGGGATCCTGCAACAGCTATGTGAAAAAAAAGGTCATAAGTCACTTTTTTCAGTGCTGTTGTAAGTTCGGTCACTAAATGAGCTGTTGTAACCAGTGGTGGGATTGAAATACCCGAACAACCGGTTCTCTTATTGGATGCAGGCCTGGGCCTTCAAGGCCTAGAATGGACTTCCGGAAGTGACATCCACGCACTTCCGGCAGGCTGTTCTAGGTCTCGGAGGCCAGGCCTCAGGCCTAGAACGGACTTTGGGAAGTGGCATCCACACACTTCCGGCAGGCCATTCTAGGCCTGGGAGGCCTCCTCCAGGCCTCCGAGGCCTAGAACGGACTTTTGGAAGTGGTATCCACGCACTTCCGGCAGGCCGTTCTAGGCCTGGGAGGCCGCCTCCAGGCCTCCGAGGCCTAGAACAGACTTCCGGAAGTGGCATCCACGCACTTCCGGCGGGCTGTTCTAGGCCTGGGAGGCCGCCTCCAGGCCTTCGAGGCCTAGAATGGACTTCCAGAAGTGGCATCCACGCACTTCCGGCGGGCTGTTCTAGGCCTGGGAGGCCGCCTCCAGGCCATCGAGGCCTAGAATGGACTTCAGGAAGTGGCATCCAAACACTTCCGGCGGGCCATTCTAGGCCTTGGAGGCCTCCTCCAGGCCTCAGGCCTAGAACGGACTTTGGGAAGTGGCATCCACACACTTCTGGCAGGCCATTTTAGGCCTGGGAAGCCTCCTCCAGGCCTTCGAGGCCTAGAACGGACTTCCAGAAGTGGCATCCGCGCACTTCCAGCAGGCCGTTCTAGGCCTGGGAGGCCGCCTCCAGGCCTCCGAGGCCTAGAACAGACTTCCGGAAGTGGCATCCACGCACTTCCGGCGGGCTGTTCTAGGCCTGGGAGGCCGCCTCCAGGCCTTCGAGGCCTAGAATGGACTTCCAGAAGTGGCATCCACGCACTTCCGGCGGGCTGTTCTAGGCCTGGGAGGCCGGCTCCAGGCCTTCGAGGCCTAGAATGGACTTCGGGAAGTGGCATCCAAACACTTCCGGTGGGCCATTCTAGGCCTTGGAGGCCTCCTCTAGGCCTCAGGCCTAGAGCGGACTTCGGGAAGTGGCATCCACGCACTTCCGGAGGGCTGTTCTAGGCCTGGGAGGCCTCCTCCAGGACTTCAAGGCCTAGAATGGACTTCCGGAAGTGGCAACCATACACTTCCGGTGGGCCATTCTAGGCCTCAGGCCTAGAACAGACTTCGGGAAGTGGCATCCACGCACTTCGGGCGGGCTGTTCTAGGCCTGGGAGGCCTCCTCCAGGCCTCCGAGGCCTAGAACGGACTTCCGGAAGCAGTGTGCATTCAGCCGATTCTCTGAACTCAGCAAAATTTAGCTACTGGTTCTACCGAACCGGTGCAAACCAGATGAATCCCACATTGGTTGTAACTCACGGACTACCTGTATAAGGGACTCTTAAATGAATACCTGACACTTGATATCTAATACATGCCTGAAAGTGTTTTTTGTTTTTTTGTTTTCCTTTTATTCCCACCAGGCTCTGTTATGGACAACCTCACCAGACTGAATTTTTTTGAGAAAACAGCCTTATGGGACTTGTTCTTCCCCAGCGTTCATGACGCCGTCCTGGCCAGCCAGGCGACGGGCTTCTCTTCCACCTATCTTTAACTCAGCTACTCCATTGTGAACTACGTGGATCTATTTCCAAGGGCTCCTGTAGACAATTTATTTAATTTACGCAGATGACAGAGCCTAGACAAGCCACTCCTACGGGTAAGGTGTGTCTGCACTGCACCGCACCGCATCAACCTGTTCCCTGCCAGCCCTGGGTTCAAAGACTCCAGAAGCCTTAATCTTTTCAAACGTTGTCACTGAATTCAAAAGTCGTCGAGGGAAGCATGGGATAAATGCAAAGATTATTTGTAGAGCGCGTGAAGGTTTTGTCTGTTTTGCTGCGTACGTTTGGATGTTTTTGAGTTAGCTTGCCGGAAAATATTAATATTATTTTAACAGTGTCTTCCTGACAAGAATTGGGGTGACTGTTGAAAGGAGCTGTTGTGTGTGTGATTATGTATTGTGCGTTTGTGTGTGTGTGTGAGAGAGAGCTCCTCTAACTTGAAAATGCAAACCGTTTCCAGATTTTCGATGCAACGCCGTTTCCAGATGCAGAAATCAGTGCTTTTTCATTTGATGACTACTAAGAGAAGCATAAACATTTTGTTTCGAATGAGCCCTTTAGCTCCATTTTATTTTAAATTATTATGACTCCAGAGTTAACAGATCATTTTCACGTTAAGGAGGTTACTGTACTGATCCAATGCTAACTAACCTTAAGCAAGGTGCATTTAAAATTAGCTGGGAAATGAACAATACATAATGCACCTGCTTAGGGGGAAAAGAGAGAACATAGCACCCAAAATCTACTTTTTTACACTTAAAGCTAGCTGGGTACAGTTACTACAGTTACAGTGACAGCTAGCTACGAATTGTCTGGAAAGAAAGGGGGGAAAAAAATGAAAAAATGGCATTTTCCAAAGTAGAGGATCCTGCTCGGTGTATTTTCTACACAGTGACGTATCTTTTAAGTCACAAAAAGATTGTTCCGAAAAATCTCATGATGCCACGCCTGAGGCAGTTGGCTTTCTTGAGACAATGCTCAACGCAGTGTGGGATCGGTGAACAAGCCTAACAATTTAAGTTGTCGTGTCCAGCGGTGGGTTGCAAAAGGGACAAATTTGTTGTGTTGCGTAGCACGCAGCTGGATGCCCTATGCAGTTTTGGTTCAGTTGTGCTTCCTCTCAGGTAAGTAAATACAGGGTTGGGACATTGCCACCACCACATCAGCGAAAAATAAAAAAAAAAAAAAATGGAGGAATTTGATTTCTCCAACTTTACTAAATAAGCCTTAAGCATCCAGGGGGGTTTCTCCCCCCCCCTCCACAGTTCCTGCCTTTCTGCTAATGTTGCCAAACCCTTACTTGTCCTGTTGTTAGAATATTGTGAGATAAATCTGGTTTTCCTTCTGTGGGTATGTTTAAGCCAGAGGATATTGGTGTATCTGTGGAAGGCTGTTTACATGTGTTTCTTTTATATCTGCAATTTTGAAGCAAATATTGATAACTGAACTCGGTCCATCGGAAGCGGTTTCTTTTAGCATCCATTTGCAAACTTACAGAAGTTTCTGGAAAATAAAACTTTTAAGCTATTCGGGTCATCCCTCCCGCACTCTGTAATAAAAAAGTTAGTTATGCTGTACAAAGGCTGTAGGACTCTGATGCTCTGCCTTTTTCGTATTATATTTAAAAGAAACTAGCCTTTGGCAGCTTATGTGAATTGCTAGGGTTACGTAAGACTGCACTGTGAATCCTGATCTCTCTGCAACGTAGACCGTGATTTTTATTTAATGGGTGGGATTGCATTTAAGACAATATATTCTATCCACCGCCCACTGTGGCAAAGCCTTGTTGCATTTTATAACCGTTTCTTTCAGATAGGAGTCAAAAGTTAAAACCTCTAATAAAAAGATAAATCTTGAAATTTCATTCCCTGGTCATTTTTTGTACACAACCAATTCATTCATGTTGCTATGGGGATAAAGCTACAGATGTACACTATTATGTTGGGCCTTTGCTGCTTCATCCATTGCTTCCAACGGTTGTCCCAAGACTTGTGGACTTCAACTCCCAGAATTCCATGCTGGCTGGGGAATTCTGGGAGTTGAAGTCCCCAAGTCTTAAAAATTGCCAAGGTTGGACATCCCTGGCTTAGAATGAAGACTCTAGCCAGGGTAAAATACCTTATCTTCTTATTCTAAATCAGTGTTTCTCAACCCTGACAATTTTAAGGCATGTGGACTTCAACTCCCAGAATTCCACAGCCAGCATTGCTGGCTGTGGAATTCTGGGAGTTGAAGTCCACATGCCTTAAAATTGTCAAGGTTGAGAAACACTGTTCTAAATGTATCTTCTCATTCTAACTTTCCTTCCTCTTTTTTTTTAAAAATGAATTTCACCGCTCCTGTGTTCTACTGGACTCTAGTCCTCAAAGCAGCTGGGAAAAAAAAATATGTACCACTTGCTCACCTGTAGGGAGACCTGTCAGTCAAGCCACCGCTGTGCTTTTCTCAAGGGTGTTCCTGGCTCAAAGCTTAAATCTAGAGAGGATTTATATTGGGTTCAGAAACTACTGAATTAAACCCACAGGAAGTCTGTAGTTGAGTTGGCTTTCACAACCTTTATTTGAGACTCACAATAAAGCTAAACGGTTACACTTTCAAGAACGACCACTGTGTAAGTTGGAATGTTCTCTTTTTTTCCTTCTACTCGATCCGGCTACAATACGGCACTTTGCAGAAACAAGCTTCTTCTTGAGGGCTCTCTGACAGATCCGAGATTAGTTGTAGGTCATGTACCGAGGGGTAGCACTGAACTTGGCGTATGACTTGATGACTTTGTTCACAGCATCCAGGAAGTCCTTCTCGGTGGCGATTTTTCGCCGCGCCCGGATAGCAAACATACCCGCCTCCGTGCAGACGCTGCGGATTTCGGCACCTGGGGAGGAATACAAAGGGATTTAAAAACAACACAAAGCGTAGTAACAAAGAGCGTGAGAGGGTGACCCGACAAAAGCTACAATGTTAGGAGCCCTGGTCGCACAGTGGTTAGAATGCGGTATTGCAGGCAAACTCTGCCCACTGCCAGCAGTTCGATCTGGAGTGGATCAAGGTTGATTCAGCCTTCCATCCTTCCGAGGTTGGTCAAAGGAGAACCCAGATTGTTGGGGGCAACGGGCTGACTCTATAACCCCCTTAGAGAGGGCTGTGAAGCGGTATATAAATCTTAAGTGCTAGTGTTATGTTTAAACTTACCAGTGCTATTAGGACACAGCCGAGCCAGCAACTCGAACCTTATGTCTCTTTCAACGCTCATGGAACGGGCGTGGATTTTGAATATGTGAGTTCTTCCCTAAAGAAAGAAAGAAACAGAACCAAGCTTTGGTTAGGACAGGCATGGAGGAAGTAAGTCGGAGGGCTTAGCAAGTGTTGAGCTTCCTTAAAGATCGGTTCTCAAGAGGACTCCTGGCTCAGAGAATGAAAATAAATAATGATAATAATGATAATGATAATGACAAAGAAGGAAGGAGGAGATGATGGAGGAGGAGGAGGAGGAAGAAGAAGAAAGAAGAAGGAGGAGGAGGAGGAGGAGGAAGAAAGAAGAAGAAGAAGAAGAAGAAGAAGAAGAAGAAGAAGAAGAAGAAGAAGAAGAAGAAGAAGAAGAAGAAGAAGAAGAAGAAGAAGAAAAAGATTGAAAGGGACCCTGGAGGTCATCTAATCCAGGGGTAGGCAACCTTGGCTCTTTTATGACTCGTGGACTTCAACTCCCAGAATTCCTGAGCCAGCATTCTGGGAGTTGAAGTCCACGAGTCATAAAAGAGCCAAGGTTGCCTACCCCAATCTAGTCCAACCCCCTGCTCAGGCAGGAAACCCTATCCCATTTCAGACAAATGTCTGTCCAGTCTCTTCTTAAAAACTTCCAGTGTTGGAGCATTCACCGCTTCTGGAGGCAGGTTGTTCCGCTGGTTAATTGTTCTCGCTGTCAGGAAATTTCTCCTTAGTTCTAGGTTTGCTTCTCTCTTTGGTTAGTTCAAGAAACACAGTTGCCCTGCCCTTCCTAAGACAGGCAAGACAGATGAGCTTTGAGCATGCCATTGTGTGCCAGTGACAAATGGATAAGAGATGAAAGCTGGGTCGGGGTGAGTAAGTCTGGGGGTAAAAAAAACGGATGGGCTATAAAAGTGGAACAACTATGGGAGAGCCACTCTAATCTAGTGGTTAAGGCACCAGGCTAGAAGACAGTAGGCTGTGAGTTCTAGTCCTGCCTTAGCCATGAAAGCGGGCTGGGGGACCTTGATTGGGCTAGTCGTAAAATGGGGCAAAACTCCCTTAAAACCAATTTCTCACTCAGCAACGGAAATTTGGGGGGGGGTCGTAAGTTGAGGACCCCCTGTACCGACGTAACATTCATCAGTATCACCATTATCGTTATTATTTAAGAACAAGAGCAGTCGATACCTCTAGATCCGGAAGGCTAAATTCAATCTTCCGATCCAATCTTCCAGGCCTCATTAAGGCAGGATCCAGAGTATCAGGCCTGTTGGTGGCCATCAAGACTTTGATGTTCCCTCGCGGGTCAAAGCCATCCAGTTGGTTGATCAATTCCAGCATGGTGCGCTGGACTTCGTTGTCTCCGCCGGCCCCGTCGTCGAAGCGAGCACCTAAAAGGGAGCAGTTCAGAACCGTATCCTGACCCAAGAGGCCGACTAAAACCCAGGCGAGTTATGGATCCCAGGCTTCAATACGGATTGCTCGTGCTAGTAGTTTGCAAATGAATGAAGAGCAAATCAGAGCAACGGTTGCTATCCAGAGGAAAGAAGCAGAGTTTCATTGACATTATTAAAAAAAGATTCGCAGCGAATGAGTCCAGCGCCCGGGAAATCAGGAGCAGGGGTCTTCAAACTTGGCCCTTTTATGACTTGTGGACTTCAACTCCCAGAATTCCTGAGCCAGCATGGGGGAACTATGGACCCCTTCATGACTTGTGGAATTCAACTCCCAGAATTCCTCAGCCAGCGTGAGGGAACTATGGCCCCTTCATGACTGGTGGACTTCAACTCCCAGAATTCCTCAGCCAGCATGGGGGAACTATGGACCCCTTCATGACTTGCGGACTTCAACTCCCAGAATTCCTCAGCCAGCATGGGGGAACTATGGACCCCTTCATGACTTGCGGACTTCAACTCCCAGAATTCCTCAGCCAGCATGGGGAAACTATGGCCCCTTTATGATTTATGGACTTCAACTCCCAGAATTCCTCAGCCAGGCATGCCTGGCTCAGGAATTCTGGGAGTTGAAGTCCACACGTCATAAAAGGGCCCAGTTTGAAGACCCCTTGACTTGTGGACTTCAACTCCCAGAATTCCTCAACTAGTGTGCCTGGCTGAGGAATTCTGGGAGTTGAAGTCCACCCGTCATAAAAGGGCCCAGTTTGAAGACCCCTGATCAGGAGATTCAAAGGAGTATAAACATTTATTGCTCAAGCTTCCGTTCTCTACAAGAATCTGCCGGAGTGACCATTAAGGGGAAATGCACGGGAAATAAAAATATAAAGGAATTCAAGGTGGGCTGGATTTCGATCGCTTGTGGGTGCGAGGGGACCCGTGACGTACGACACGTTTCCTCGGGATCATCCTGGTCACCTCCTAACCAACATTGCACGAAGAATGGAAGAAATGGACACCAACCTCCGATGGCATCTATCTCGTCGAAGAAAATGAGGCAGGCCTTCTTCGTCCTCGCCATTTCAAACAACTCCCGGACCATCCGGGCCCCCTATAAAACCAAAGAGGAGGAGAACGTGGATCCTTTTTCCCAATCTGTTACGCCCTTTAAAATGTCAAAAAGCAGATCCTACATTGGTCTACTTGAACCTGGGACAGAATAGCCTGAGATCAAAAATCATTTAAAAATACATAAAGCTGTGCTAGGTGCAGATGTTTCCGCATCCGTTGTGAAGATCCTCCTCATCGTCAAAGTTGAAAGGGACCCCGGAGGTCTTCTAGTCCAACCCCCTGCTCAAGCAGGAGATCCTACACCAGGGGTAGGCAACCTTGGCTGTTTTATGGCTCGTGGACTTCAACTCCCAGAATTCCTGAGGAGAATGGCTCAGCTTGGAAACCTCTCCCTTTCCCCTCAGCATGGCTGGCTCAGGAATTCTGGGAGTTGAAGTCCACGAGTCATAAAAGAACCAAGGTTCCCCACCCCTGCCCTATATCAGGGGTCCTCAACCTTGGCCCTTTCATGACTGGTGGACTTCAACTCCCAGAATTCCTGAGGAGCATGGAGTTTGGAAACCTCTCCATTTTCCCTCAGCGTGGCTGGCTCAGGAATTCTGGGAGTTGAAGTCCACGAGTCATAAAAGAGCCAAGGTTGCCTACCTCTGGCTTAGGCCACTTTATGACTCGTGGACTTCAACTCCCAGAATTCCTCAGGCAGCATGGCTCAGTTTGGAAACCTCTCCCTTTCTCCTCCGCGTGGCTGGCTCAGGAATTCTGGGAGTTGAAGTGCACGAGTCATAAAAGAACCAAGGTTGCCTACCCCTGCCCAAATGCCTGAATTTTGATCACGTGACCGTGAGGAAAAAATATTTAAATATTTAAACCAGGGGTCTTCAAACTTGGCCCTTTTATGACTGGTGGACTTCAACTCCCAGAATTCCTCAGCCAGCATGGAGGAACTATGGCCTCCTAATGGCTTGTGGACTTCAACTCCCAGAATTCCTCAGCCAGCATGGAAACCTCTCCCTTTCCCCTCAGCGTGGCTGGCTCAGGAATTCTGGGAGTTGAAGTCCACCAGTCATAAAAGAGACAAGGTTGCCTACCCCTGGCCTATACCATTCCAGACAAGTGATTCTCCAATCTCTTCTTAAAAGCTTCCAGGGATGGGAGCACCCATAACTTTTGAAGGCCAAGGGAGTGCCAAATGCACCTCAATCTGGAGCTCGCTTCTCCGCTGCAGAGGCCTTTCCTGAAGGCCTCTGACGGAAAAATGGAGGTTATAATAATAATATAATAATAATAGAGTTGGAAGGGACCTTGGAGGTCATCTAGTCCAACCCCCTGCTCAGGCAGGGAACCTTATACCATTTCGGACAAATGGCTGTCCAGTCTCTTCTTAAAAATTTCCATGTTGGAGCATTCACAGCTTCTGGAGGCAGGTGGTTCCACTGGCTAATTGTTCTAACTGTCAGGAAGTTTCTCCTTCGTTCTAGGTTGCTTCTCTTCTTGATTAGTTTCCATCCGTTGCTTCTTGTCCTGCCTTCAGGTGCTTCGGAGAACAGCTTGACTCCCTCTTCTTTGGGGCAGCCCCTGAGATACTGGAACCCTGCTATCAAGTCCCCCCTTGTCCTTCTCTTCGTTAAATTACACATACCCAATTCCAGCAGCCATCCCCAGGTTGGGGATGACGCATGCAAGGAGGCTGGCTGCAACAGTAAGCAAGGGGTAGCTCCACCCCCCAGCTTGATTTTGAGATGTGCACCTCACCCCAAAACTAGGGCTCATTTTTTGGGGGGTAGGGCTTATATTAGGCCCACCCACCAAAATCAAGCTAGGGCTTATTTTTGGAGTAGGTCTTGTTTTCAGGGAAAACAGGATAGAGTAGCGTTTCTCAACCTGGCCGGCTTGAAAGCGGGGTGGACTTCAACTCCCAGGATTCCCCAGCCAGGGAATCCTGGGAGTTGAAGTCCACCCCGCTTTCAAGCCGGCATGGTTGAGAAAGGCTGATCTAGAGAGTAACCAAGCACGAAAGTCACAGATTCCAGCTTGCAAGCTGTTTCCTCGACGTGATCCCCTACCTCTCCCACGTATTTCTGCACCAGCTCGGACCCGATCACACGGATGAAGCAAGCGTCCGTCCTGTTCGCCACAGCTCGGGCGCAAAGAGTTTTGCCTGTCCCAGGGGGGCCAAAGAGGAGGACTCCTTTGGGGGGCTCGATCCCGAGATTGACAAATCGTTCCGGCTGCAAATCGTAGGGGGAGAGAGAGGAAAAAAAAACAACACAAAGAATTGGGGTTAAAATCTCTAGAACGTTCACAATTCCTTCAATGGCTTCGGCCAGCAAACACACCAGAGCAAAGAGCTTGTCAGATAATAATAATAGTAATAATAATAATAATAACTGGAGCACCACTTGAACACCATTGGCACTGACAAATTCGCTATTAGTCAATTGCAAAAGGCGGCCTTATTAGGAACTGCTTCCATCCTGCGACGATACCTGTAATACCATCAAACATCCACATCTGCCTATCCCAGGTCCTGGGTAAGGACTCGATAGGTAGACAAAATGCCAAATCCAGTCTGAACATCTGGCTGACTGTGCAATGATCCATAATAATAATAATTAATAATAATAATAATAAAGTTGGAAGGGACCTTGGAGGTCATCTAGTGCAACCCCCTGCTCAGGCAGGAAACCCTATACCATTTCAGTCAAATGGCTGTCCAGTCTCTTCTTAAAAACTTCCAGTGTTGGAGCATTTACTGCTTCTGGAGGCAGGTTGTTCCACTGGTTAATTGTTCTCACTGTCAGGAAGCTTCTCCTTAGTTCCAGGTTGCTTCTCTCCTTGATGAGTTTCCATCCGTTGCTTCTTGTTCTGCCTTCAGGCGCTTTGGAGAATAGCTTGACTCCCTCTTCTTTGGGGCAGCCCCTGAGATATTGGAACACTGCTATCATGTCCCCCCTCGTCCTTCTCTTCATTAAAGTAGTCGTTCCCAATTCCAGCCACCGTTCCTTATATGCTTTAGCCTCCAGTCCCCTAATCATGTTTGTTGCTCTTCTCTGCACTCTTTCTAGAGTCTCAACATCTTTTTTTAAATCGTGGTGACCAAAGGTTATTTAAAAGACGAAAGCCGCTCTTTCGAAGACAGCAAAGTCCACATTTTGGACAGAGAGGACCGCTGGTTTGAAAGAGAGGTCCAAGAGGCCATCTAGGTCAAAATTGAACAGCCCTCTCTCAACAGAGGGGACGGGGATACGACACCCTCTATCTCCAGTCTACAACACAATCCTTGCAGCAGTGCCAGGAAGGCTCCACACCCATTTGCACCACTCAGGAGACCCTGAGGACACAGGTCAACCTCCAAGTGGCCTCAACGACTCTCTAAAAGGAGGCAAAGGACCAGCTGTCTGCAAGGAGTATCAATCCTTCCGTTCCCCACCATCCAGTCAGAACTGAAGAAGCTTCCTGGATGAGAAGCGAAACGTCTCCAAAGGAAAAACAAGGAAGACCAGTTGCCTCCTGAAAAAAGCATCTCAGGAATAATCACCAGGTGCTTATTAACGCCTTTCACTGATTGCTGAGAATGAGCTTTGATCTCTTTCTCCTAGCAAGCCAAGATTTGAAGGCAGCAACCCACCCATGGCGTCTGAACCTATCTTTTTTAGGACAGGAACAAGACACAGGGTCTTATTCAGGTGCCCCAAAAAGCTGACTGCAGGAGGAACATCCGGTTTGCGCCCTCCCTTCTGGTCCAAGTCAAGTCAACGGCAAGCGGTCCGTTTACGACCGAGTGGAAATGTTTCATCCTTACATGGAGCAAAGGGGTTTCCACCACCTCCCTCAGCTTCTCAATCTGCTCTTTGCAGCCTCCCACGTCGCTGTACGTGACATCGGGCTTTTCCTCCACCTGTGGGACCAAACAGACGTCCGTCAGGCAGCAGAAGGTTCATAGATCTTCCAACAGATAGAAAAAGTTAGGGAGGAGGAGAAGGAGGAAAGAAAAGAAGAGAGAAGAGAGAAAGAAGAAGAGGAGGAGGAAGAAGAAGGAAGAAGGGAGAAGGAGGAGGAAAGAAAAGAAGAAAAAAAGAAGAGGAGGAGAAAGAAGAAGAAGGGAGAAGGAAGAAGAGAAGGAAGAAAGAAGAAAGAAGAAGAGGAGGAAGAAAGAAGGAAGAGAGAAGGAGGAGGAGAAAAGAAAAGAAGAAAGAAGAGAGAAAGAAGAGGAGGAAGAAGAAAGAAAGAAGGGAGAAGGAGGAAGAAGAGGAGAAGGAAGAAAGAAGAAAGAAAGAAAGAAAGGAAGGAAGGAAGGAAGAAAGAAAGAAAGAAAGAAAGAAAGAAAGAAAGAAAGAAAGAAAGAAAGAAAGAAAGAAAGAAAGAAAGAGAAAGAAAGGAAGGAAGGAAGGAAGGAGGAAGGAGAGGAAGAAGAAAGAAAGAAAAAGGAGGAGGAGGAGGAGGAGGAGGAGGGAGAAGAAAGGAGGAGGAGGAGGAGGAGGAGGAGGGAGAAAGAAGGAGGAGGAGGAGGAGAAGGAGGAGGAAGGAGAAGGAGAAGAAAGAAGAAGGAGGAGGAAGGAGAAGAAGGAGAAAGAAGGAGGAGGAGGAGGAAGAAGGAGGAGAAGAAAGAAGAAAGAAGGAGGAGGAGGAGGAAGAAGAAGGAGAAGGAAGGAGAAGGAGGAGAAGAAAGAAGAAGATGTGGAAGATGAAGAAGGAGGAAGAGAAGAAACAAGAGAGAGTCTTCACCTGCATCATAGTGACTGTTGGGTCAATCTTTGGAGGCAAGGGGATATGGATCTGATATTTGTTTCTGTCCACACTGCAGAGAGAACGGAAAGCCATATTTTGAGTATGTCTTTTCAAAGCCCTTCAAAAACATTCCTCCACACCTTAAGAAAGGGACTGTGCGTGCCAAATATTGACCTAGTAACCCAACAGAGCTGCAAGGCGCACGTCGATAATATCAGCATTAGGATTAACCTCAACTTTTCCCTTTTTTGCTATGCCTTCTTGCAGCTGAGATATTTTTAAGAGTGGGCTAGTATTTCAGAAGAAAGCAGAACTGACTGCCAGCTCTAGCTAGATATTGCAATAATTCCAGCTGGGTTCCATTTTACACCCTAACGACCACGTCAAAGGCGGATGAAGATGGCAACTAGTTCAAAAGGCCACGATTCGCTTGCAATGTCCCCCAATCATAATAACATAAATCAGATTTTTGAAATCTTGGGCGTTACCAGCTGGATTCTAAATGGAACTGTTTTGATTAAACTCTTCTCTTCTTTACAGAATTATCAAATAACAAGAGTGTGAAGGGACCCTGGAGGTCATCTAGTCCAACCCCCTGCTCGGGTAGGAAACTGGCCTATACCATTTCGGACAAATGGCTGTCCAGTCTCTTCTTAAAAACTTCCAGTGTTGGAGCATTTACTGCTTCTGGAGGCAGGCTGTTCCACTGGTTAATTGTTCTCACTGTCAGGAAGTTTCTCCTTAGTTCCAGGTTGCTTCTCTCCTTGGTTAGTTTCCACCCGTTGCCTCTTGTCCTGTGCTCTCAGGCACTTTGGAGAATAGCTTGACTCCCTCTTTTTTGGGGCAGCCCCTCAAATATTGGAAGACAGCTATCATGTCCCTCCTCGTCCTTCTTTTTATTATTATTTTTTTTCATTTCTTTTCTTTCCTTGACCTGGCTTCTCCTTAGATGCTTTCTGCTACATTGACCATCATCTTAAATGTAGCAATAGCTAAATGAATGGATGTAAGTCGAGTATTACCTATCCTATAGTCTACTCTGAAGGCTTGCTTTGCACGTGTATCCTAGTGGGACAAATCAAAAATGCATGTGTTTTTAATGTTAAGGTTTTTCCAATACTTAGCTGTACTGAGAATTGTATTATCGTACGTAGAGGTAATTTTTTTTGGGGGGGGGGGGGAACTGCAATATGAAATACGTCCCGCAAAATTATATTTAAGATATGTCGACCTTTACGGTTGAAGTATCCCAAGATAATAACGCCAACTCACCCGACTCTCATTCCTTCTTCGATGTCAGTAGGTGCCACTTGGTCACTGAGGTCCACCACGAATTTGGCAAATTGCTTGACATTGATAATATACTTGGGGTCCTCGGAATCCGCATTGATTATCTTTGTACACCTAAGCCAAAGAGGAGATGAAACCAGCAAAATAAAATGCCTAGTCCAGGGGTAGCAATCTTGGCTCTTTTATGACTCATGGACTTCAACTCCCAGAATTCCTGAGCCAGCTATGCTGGCTCAGGAATTCTGGGAGTTGAAGTCCATGAGTCATAAAAGAGCCAAGGTTGCCTATTTATTTTATTTATTTCTAAAATTTATATGCCGCCCAATCCCAAGGGACTGAGGCCTACCCCTGGCCTAGTCGCTAGTTAATACAGTCTTAGCAATAACAACAGCAATCAAGGAAAAATATATACACTGAGAAGAGCTGTGTTATTCCCATTCACCCCTTGGATTAAAAAAAAACAAACTCTAGGACAAACACCATTTCAAATTGATTAAACGAGTCAGCTTCTGCAAGTGGCAACAAATACTGGGGCAAAACATTCATGAAATTAAGAGGTACATAAGCAACTTTCTGGGGACCAGCTCCCTGCAAAGGCCAACATCTTCACCATCTTTTTGAAAAACGGCCTTATATCGGAAGCCCTTAGACCAGGGCTTTTCAACTTTTCACCCATTGTACCACTTTTAGGATATGGCAACATCCAAGGACCACCAGTCACCTAGCAAGGAGTCAAAAACTTGATGACCCCCCCCCAAAAAAAGGAAAAAAGTGATAAAGTACAGATAGTCCTCAACTTACAACAGTTCGCTTAGTGACTGTTCGAAGTTACAATGGCACTGAAAAAAGTGCCCCCCAAGCCACAACCAAGCAAGACACCTGCCTGCCCACCCGCCCGTCCTCGCTCTTCCTCCTGTCCGAGGTTTTCATTGTTGTGAACATTTCTGTTGAGGATTGACAGCGGAGGTAGGGTGGGGGGCTATTTGGTTTTTATTCCCCCCCCCCCGTCTGCTGGGTGGTTGCAGCAGGTTTTGGTCACTTCACATGACCCTGGGACACTGTGACCGTCATAAATATGAATCAGTTGCCAAGCATCTGAATGTAAATCACAAGACCCTGGAGCTGCTGCAACATTCCAGCTGATCAGCGCTTCTTCTGGGCTCAGCAGAAGCACCAGGATCAGTGATGCTTTCCAGCTGATTGGTGCTTCTTCAGGGCTCAGCAGAAGCACCAGGATCAGCGCCGAGCTCCAGCTGGAGCCAGGCGTTGATCCTGGCGCTTCCGCTGAGCCCTGGCAGTCCCGAAGCGCCGATCAGCTGGAAAGCGGCACTGATCCTGCCACTTCTGCTGAGCCCTGGCAGCCCTGCAGCTCCAGCCATTCTTGCTCAGGCTTGTGCGGTGCTGCCACCGGTTCAGCTCATTCCCCTCCCCTGCTACTACTTTTCTAGGATGGTCGCGTACCACCTGCCAGGTGCCAATGTACTACAGGTGGTACCCGTACCACTGGTTGAAAAGCCCTGCCTAAGATAACTTCATTCTTTAACAAAAAAGTACGTGTCGTACTCAAAAGACAAACAACTATTTATTTTAATAGAACTTGGCTGCGTCACCGGCTGAACAATAAAGTTGTTATTTATTATTATATTATGACATACCTGGCCACCTGCAGTGGCTGCTCACTCTGAAGAGTTTGTTTATCAGCTGCTAAATCCCAAAGGGCGGGGGGTGCCAGGCCAGTGTCTGATTCTTTAATCCCTACAAGAGGAAAAAGGGAGATTAAAGGAAAATATAGATAAGCACAATATATATATATATATATATATATATATATATATATATATATATATATATATATATATATGGAATGAATAAAGCGCGTTCACCAGGAGAGTTTAAAGTTTTATTCATTCCATTTATAATTATGCCTGGGAGTCGCATTTTCACCATCATTATTGAATATATATATGTGTGTGTGTGTGTGTGTGTGTGTGTGTGTGTGTAGGTCTTTGGTGACCTACATACAAATACCCGCGAAAACCTCAGAAAACACACACACACACACACACACACACACACACACATATATATATATATATATATATTTTCAAGCATTAGCTTACGACAGCCTATTTAGAACTGCCAAGTCAACTCAAATGTTGTGACAAAAATAAATCTTCTTTTCAAGTCGGGGCTATAATAGGGTCAAAAGCAAAGGTCACCAAGCTTGGCAACTTATGGACTTGTGGATTTCAGCTCCCAGAATTCCTCAGGCAGCCCTGCAGAAGGTGCCTGCAGATGTTCGCAGTCAAAAGAATTTGAAAATCTTACAAGGTGAATAGAAAACATTTGAGCCCTTTTCACAAATTGTACCCAGAAAAATCATTCTTTAGTTAGGTTCAAACCGAGGCATCCCAGATCCTAAATCTTACTCTAAAACTAGATGTTTTCCCTCGAGATTCTTGTTGTCTATTTTCAATGCCAACATTCTTAAGATTACGCTTAAAGCATCTTCTCTTATGTCAGCGGTTCTCAACCTATGGGTCGCGACCCCATTTGGGGTCGATCGACCATTTTTCGGGGGCCGCCAAAGAAGGCGATCCGCCATTTTCTCCCCTCAGGGGGCGCCGCCGCGCATGCGCGCCGTGCATGGGGGGCCATGCCGCGCATGTGGGCACCGCCACGCATGCGTGCCGTGCATGGGGGCGGCGCGCATGCGGCCGCCGCCGCACATGCGCGCCGGGCATGGGGAGGCACCGGGCATGCGCACCGGGCATGGGGGGGCGCTGCGCATGCGTGCCACGTGTGCGTGGCCCCGCCCCCATGCGCGCAGCGCCGCGCATGCGCAGAACATTTGTGTGACGGGGGTCACCGTCACACAAATGTTGAGAACCACTGTCTTATGTGATCCACCTATTCTACTTCCCCTTTTTTCTGTTGAAGAAGTACTTTAATTTGTTTTTGTTTTCCTTCCTCTTTTGAACTTTTCTGAGGAATTGCCTCAAATGACAGAATAACCCAGAGGAAATTCAGCCCACTAAACAGTCAAGGCCAGCAACTGTCAAGGCCACCATCAGACAGATTTACTGCTTCTAAAGCACTAAAAGGGATGTGGGGGGAGAAGTACCTGTGAGTTCATTAATTTTCTTAAGCAACTGTTGAATGTCATCTTCTACTTGTTTGATCTGCCTCGAGTATGTGCTCTGGCCCTGGATTTGAAAAAAAATTGGAAAAAAAAATGAGGATGATTTGCGTTACTACAGCCTTATGCAATCTATCCCAATTCCTGTGATGCAAGGCTAAGGCCTTTATTAAGTTGATCGCTGCCTAACCTTGGCCTGTTGTAAGTGGTTCTTTCCAAGCTCTGACACTAAATACTAAAGAATAAAGCTGAGAACTCCTGCATGTTTGAGCCTCAGCCCAATGTTTATTTAATGTTTGCTAAGACCTACTTTGTTTAGAATCGGAACGTTAGAATAGGAACACATAACAAGCTATTCTCCAAAGCCCCTGAAGGCAGGACAAGAAGCAACGGATGGAAACTAACCAAAGAGAGAAGCAACCTGGAACTAAGGAGAAATTTCCTGACCATGAGAACAATTAACCAGTGGGACAACCTGCCTCCAGAAGTTGTGAATGCTCCAACACTGGAAGTTTTTAAGAAGAGACTGGACAGCCACTTGTCTGAAATGGCATAGGGTTTTCTGCCTGAGCAGGGGGTTGGACTAGATGACCTCCAAGGTCCTTTCCAACTATTATTATTATTACTATTACTATTACTATTATTACTATTATTATTATTATTATTATTATTTTCCTGCAGGCATTCTCAAAAAGGTCAAAACTCACACAGGAGCTAAAATATATGGACTTAGAAAGATAAATATATCCTCCATGCCTACATTTTCTCTAAAACTGCAGATACCTTGGCATTTAAGATGTTATCATTCAGACATCAGAGGGGTCAACTCCACAGTACTCTGGTATTAAAATTAATCTACCAGTTTCTAAAGAAAAACAGTGGGGTGTGGTTGAGACAATCTGCAAACCAAAACAACAAGACTAAATTCATCCCAGATTTATCATGAGATAAATTTAGATTTCGTGGTTTAAATAGAAGCCTTTGTTTCTGATCATCCAGAAACTCGTTGCCAGAATCTTTGAACCACATTTAATCACCTTTTTTTCATAAAAGACTCTCTCTGTACTTAACTGTTGCTTCTTTTTTTAAATTCCTCTTACCCCCCCCAACTAATATTCTGTGTCTATGTATAAAAAATACTCAGAGGACAATACTCCCCATACACTATCACACGGAAAGTGAAATAAGAAAATATATTTGACAACCAATTAGTCTTTTAAGAGGCCACAAAGTGCTTTCTCATTTAAAGTTGCAAAAAAAAGCTGCAAAAATATTAATGTGAATGTTCCTCTGGAAACTTTATCAATTTGTTTACTGCAGATGCTTTCAAACAATTTTATGATAACCAGTTCTCAAACTAATGCTAGAAGTGCTACATGGAGTACTTACGTAAGTTTTCAACAGGGCAATATCACCTTCATCCAAAGCTGAAGGACATAACAGAGACAATTTAGAAAAATAAAGAAATGATGTTTTGACTTTGTTTCCCAATAGAAAACTAGGTTATTACAGTCAACCCATTTTATCATCATGTATTACTATATAACCTTAAAGAACAACAACAAAAATCTCTGGAACTTTGTTCCATTATTTCATCTTCTACGTAGAGAATGGTTTGGGACAAGAAGATATTGGTTCACCTACAGCTCAATACTATAGGAAATTCCGGGATATAATCCAATCAGAATTGCAAGGACGTGTAAATGGGGCTTATGGTTGCATTCAGCCACAGTTTTGTTCCATATAGTGTGAACTCTAAAAGTTTCTTCTTTCGTTGTGTATTCAAGATGGACTGTGATTAATATTTATGTTATTTATATGTAAGGCTGTAGGTTTATACATATGTTGTATATAGCATGTGTTAGGTATGTGTACACTTTGAGAGCAAGCAACTAAATTTCATTTTTAATGTGTGCCAATGTGCCCACAGTAAAAACATGACAGTAAAGGTTATCTATCTATCTATCTATCTATCTATCTATCTATCTATCTATCTATCTATCATCTATCTATCTATTCATCTGTCTATCCATCCTTCATCTGTGTATCTATCATTATCTATCATTATCTATCATAATCTCTCTATCCATCTATCATTATCAATCAGTATATCTACCTATCATTATCTATTCATGTCTATCCATCCATCCATCCCTCATCTATGTATCTATCTATCAATCATTATCTATCATTATCTATCTATCTATCATTATCTCTATATCTATCATTATCTATCTATTCATGTCTATCCATCTATCCATCCATCCCTCATCTATGTATCTATCTATCAATCATTATCTATCTTTATCTCTCTATCTATCTTTATCTCTCTATCTATCATTATCTCTCTATTCATGTCTATCCATCTATCCCTCATCTATGTATCTATGTATCTATCTATCAATCAATCATTATCTCTCTATCCATCATTATCTATCTATATCTATCATTATCTATCTATTCATGTCTATCCATCCATCCATCCCTCATCTATGTATCTATCTATCAATCATTATCTATCATTATCTCTCTATCCATCATTATCTATCTATCTATATCTATCATTATCTATCTATCTATTCATGTGTAGTCATCCATCCATCCCTTATCTATCTATCTATCTATCTATCTATCTATCTATCTATCTATCTATCTATCTATCCATCCATCTATCGCACAGAAATTTAAGGGAAAAATGGATTTATATAAATGCCCTTCCTTAACCAGCCTGGCCGACCACCATCAAGCCAATCTCAGGTTTACATTCAGGGAGGGGCGACTGGCCTTCTCCCAAGGAGCCCAGCCAGCCTTGTGCCCCAAACCTCGGAAGGATGGAAAAGAAACGCGCGTTTCAATTCCAGCGCCTGACTCTCCCCTATGGCTGCATTCACACAGCACGCCAGACCCGTGTTTAGGCCTTTCGCCTTAAACTTTCCAAGAAACGGCATCACAAACTGGCTTCCCAGCTTGCGTGCACGCATCTATGGGGAAGTTTCACTCGACCTGGTTTAACAAAAGGGTCGTGTGAACGCAGTCGCCTTATAGGAGCCCAGGTTATTATATATATAATTTTCTTTTTACCACGGATAGGCTTATCCTCCTTCTCCTCCTCTTTGGTTTTGCGCTGATCGGCCCCCAAATAATCCGGCATCGCGGCTTCCCCACACAGCAGGCCCGAACACCGAAACCCGAATTAAAGTGGGTTTTTTTCCTCCCCTACGGCGCATGCGCAAATGCTACCGAACTAGCGGCTTGCATTACGCAGCACCTTGCTTTTCTTTCCTTCCGCAGCTCAGCGGAAACGCCCCGCCGGAAGTCGCGTGTGGGGGAAGCAAATAAAGGTAGGAACTACTCTATGATCCTTCCCCCCCCCCATGCGCACACCGCATTACGCAGCACACCTTGCTTTTCTTCCCTTCCGTGGCTGGGCGGAAACGATTCGCCGGAAGTCGCGCGTGGGGGAAGCAAATGAGAGTCGGACCTACTCTATGATCCTTCCCTGGACCAGTAGTACTCATGAAAATTGGGGGGAAAACGGGATTTTTTTCCCCGTTTTTCTCCCCCCCCCTTTATCTTAAACACCTGTGTTTCTGTGTACTTGTGTTGTGTGTGTGTTTTCCTTTGGTTAAAGCAGTGTGGCTGGCTGGGGGGAATTCTAGCAGTTGAAATCCACCCTTGAAGTTGTCAAAGTTGCAAAACCCAGGTTAAAGCAGTGAAAACTGCCAGATAAAACTTGATTGTCTCCTCTCCATTTGAAAACCCAAATCCAACCCAATTGAAGGGGGGAACCCCAAAGGCCTCCTCTTCATCATGCCATTCAATAAAAGTAGCAGAGTTGGAAGGGACCTTGGAGGTCATCTAGTCCAACCCCCCTGCTCAAGACCCTATGCCATTCCAGACAAATGGCTGTCCCTCTTCTTAAAAACTTCCAGTGTTGGAGCATTTACTGCTTCTGGAGGCAGGTTGTTTCACTGGTTAATTGTTCTCATTGTCAGGAAGTTTCTCCTTAGTTCTAGGTTGCTTTTCTCCTTGGTTAGTTTCCATCCGTTGCTTCTTGTCCTGCCTTCAGGCACTTTTTTCTTTCACTTTTTTCCCCCTTTTGTTTTTTCCCCCTTCCATCTCGTCCCATTGAGACCCAAACTCTTCCAGTGGGGAAAGAAAGAAAGAAAGAAAGAAAGAAAGAAAGAAAGAAAGAAAGAAAGAAAGAAAGAAAGAAAGAAAGAAAGAAAGAGAGAGAAAGAGTGTGAGAAAGAGAGAAAGAGAAAGGTAAAAGAGAAAGAGAAGAGCAAATGAAAAGAGAAAGTGAGAAAGAAGGAAAAAGAGAAAGAGAAAGAAACAGAAAAGGGAAGGAGAAAAAGAGCAAGAGAAAGAAGGAAAAGAGAAAGAGAATGAAAAGAGTGAGAAAGAGAAGGAAAAAGAAAGAGGGAAAAGAGAAATAGAGAAAAAAAGAAAGGAAAAAGGGAAAGAGAAAGAGGGAAAAGAGAAATAGAGAAAAAAAAGAAAAACGGGAAGGAGAGAAAGGGAAAAGAGAAATAGAGAGAGAGAGAAAGAAAGAGAAAAAAGGGAAGGAGAGAAAGAAAGGGAAAAGAGAAAGAGAGAGAGAGAAAAAGAAAGAAAAAAGGGAAGGAGAAAGAGGAAAAAGAGAAATAGAGAAAAAGAAAGAAGAAAGGGAAGGAGAGAAAGAGAAAGGAAAAGAGAGAGAAAAAGAAAGAAAAAAGGAAAGGAGAGAAAAAGAAGGAAAAGAGAAATAGAGAGAGAGAAAAGGGAAGGAGAGAAAGAGAAAGAAGGAAAAGAGAAATAGAAAAAGAAAGAGAAAAGGGAAGGAGAGAAAGAAAGAAGGAAAAGAAATAGAGAGAGAGAAAAAGAAAGAGAAAAAAGGGGAGAAAGAGACAGAAACCCCGCCTTCCTGCCAATAGCCCCTCCCCCTCCAAAAGCCCCTCCCCTCCCCCGCGACCTCACCTGCCCCCGCGGCTCTTCCCCCCTCCCTGCGAGAGAAGCGAGTGGGGGGGCAGGAAGCGGCGCTGACCTGGCGACCCGGAAGCACTGCCCGGGCCCTTCCACGCGCCGGCACCTGGCAACCCGCGAGCAGGGCCGAGCGATCCCGGCGGGCCGCGATGCTGCGCGGGGCGCCCGAGGGCCAGGCCACCGCCGTCGCCAGAGCCTTGTCGGCCGGTAGGTGCCGCCTCCGCCGGCCGGCCGCCCTCGGGTCGGGAGACGCCCCGGCAGCGCTGGCCGGACAGCGACCCCCGGGTGGCGCCGGGGATGCTCCCCGCCCAGCCTGGGCTCCGGGGGGAGAGGAGCCCGACTGGGAGGCGGGGCGGGGCGGGCCGGGGGTCTTCCGGGGAGGGGGTCTCTGGGGTGCCCGAGCCTCTCCTCCTGGCCGGGGAAGCTGCTCTCCCGCCTTCCCTCGTGGTGGCTGCCTGCCTGCCTGCTAGGGAGAGCTGCTTCTGTTGAATTACGAGCCCCGACAGTGGGGTAGCCACTGCCCAATGGATCTCCTCTTGGTCCCCTATCCATCTCCAGACAAGGCCAGCAGAGGCTACCCCACTCACCTCTATCTATCCATCATCTCTCTATCATCTATCTATCTATCATCTATCTATATCATCTATCATCTCTCTATATCTATCTATCATCTCTCTATCAATCTGCCTGTCTGTCTATCTATCATCTCTCTCTCTATCTATATATCTATCATCTCTATCAATCTGCCTGCCTGCCTGCCTGGGTGTCTATCTGTCTGTCTGTCTATCAATCAATCTATCTGTCTGTCTGCCTGCCTGCCTGTCTGTCTGTCTGTCTATCTATCTACTATCTATCATCTACGGTCCGTCTGTCTGTCTATTTATCTAAGTATTTCTATCTGTCTCAATGTGTCAGACATATATATATCTGACACACACACACACAAACACATCTGTCTGTCTATCTCAATCTGTCCTATATATCACACACACACACATATCATCTGTCTATCTTAATCTTTCTGCTAACTACATAAACACTTTTCTTAATAACGCTGTGGGAAGTGGTTTTAATAATAATAATTTATTCTTGGGTGCTTTTCAGCTTCTCTCCTTGATTAGAGGAAACATAATGAGAGGTCTCCCCATTTATTTATCTATTTATTTATTTTTATACATAATTCACAGCATTGAATATGCCTTCTTCCCCCTGTTTTTCCCACAAGAGCAATCCTATGACATGGGCTGGGCTGAGAGAGACGGATTGGCCCAAAGTCTCCCAGTCAGTTTTCATGCCTAAGGCGGGAGTAGAACTCTTGGTCTCCTGGTGATTGCCCAAAGTCACCCAGCCGGTTTTCATTCCTAAGGCGGGACTAGAACTTTCAGTTTCCTGGTGATTGGCCCAAAGTCTCCCAGCTGGCTTTCATGCCTAAGGCGGGACTAGAACTCTCGGTCTCCTGGTGATTGTCTCAAAGTCACCCAGCCGATTTTCATGCCTAAGGCGGGACTAGAACTCTCGGTCTCCTGGTGATTGGCCCAAAATCAACCAGTTGGCTTTCATGCCTAAGGCGGGACTAGAACTCTCAGTCTCCTGGTGATTGGCCCAAAGTCACCCAGCCAGTTTTCATGCCTAAGGCGGGACCAGAACTCTCGGTCTCCTGGTGATTGGCCCAAAATCAACCAGTTGGCTTTCATGCCTAAGGCGGGACTAGAACTCTCAGTCTCCTGGTGATTGGCCCAAAATCAACCAGTTGGCTTTCATGCCTAAGGTGGGACCAGAACTCTCAGTCTCCTGGTGATTGGCTCAAAATCACCTAGCCAATTTTCATGCCTAAAGCAGAACTAGAACTCACCATCTCCCAGTTTCTAGCCTGGTGTCTTAACCCCGAGACCAAACTGTTCTAATTGCCGCAGTTCAATGATAGGGCCCCCGAGTGCTCATGAATGAAATTGCTAAATGCTAAGGACATTTGACAGAGATGAGTTCAGCGTTTGGCGTGTATAATAACATGTCGTTTTGTTCGAATGTTTGTATTCACAGCTTCTGTGCTCTGCCAAGTTGAGCCTGTGGGAAGATGGTTTGAAGCCTTTGTGAGGAGGCGAAACGTCCATGTTTCTGCCTCTTTCCAAGAGTTAGAAGATGAGAAGGAAAGCTCTGAAGAGTCGGGAGATGAAGAATTACAACTAGAAGAATTTCCCATGTTAAAAACTCTGGATCCCAAAGATTGGAAGGTATGTAATAATAGAATTAAGAATGGAAGGGAATGGAATGGAATGGAATAGAAAATATGGAAGAGAAGAGAAGAGTAGAGTAGAGTAGAGTAGAAAATATGGAATAGAATAGAAAATATGGAATGGAATGGAATGGAATAGAATAGAATAGAATAGAATAGAATAGAATAGAATAGAATAGAATAGAATAATAATAGAATAGAATAGAATAGAATAATAATGGAATACAATAATAATAGAATAGAATAATGGAATGGAATAGAAAATATAGAATAGAGAATGGAATGGAATGGAATAGAATAATAATGGAATAGAATAGAATAATAATGGAATACAATAATAATGGAATAGAATAGAATAGAATAGAATAGAATAGAATAGAATAGAATAGAATAGAATAGAATAATGGAATGGAATAGAATAGAGAATAGAATAAAATAGAATAGAATAGAATAATGGAATGGATTGGAACGGAACAGAACAGAATAGAGGAATATAGAATAGAATAGAATAGAATAGAATAGAATAGAATAGAATAGAATAGAATAATAGAATAGTAAAAATGGAGTGGAATAGAATAGAATAATAACTTCATTGTCACTTTGAATGTATGCTAATCAGCACGCATTAAAATGAAATTCCGTTGCACAATTATGCACGTCCATTGGCTTTGCTTGTCTGAAGGTCACAAAAGATAATCACACATGACTCTGGGACACCGCAACCATCATAAATATGAGTCACTTGCCAAGTTGGTTAAGTTTGATCACACACCCAGGGAGGCGCCGCAACAGTTGTGTGAAAAATGGTTGTTAAGTCATTTTTTCCAGTGTAACTTCAGACAGTCACTGCACAAACTGTTGTAAGTCTACCTGTTATAAGCAAAAGGCAACAACTTCTGTATTGGCAAGTCAGACAACCAAACAAGGGAGAGACGACCGGGGGTGGGGGGGGGGAGAGAGAATACAATTTCTTCTTGTTATAGTTTCTGTGGGCAGTTGTGATTAACCTGAGGCTGCCATAAATAGTTATATTTTCTTCTCCTTTCCCAGAATCAGGATCATTATTCAGTTCTTGGTTTGGGACGTTTAAGATACAAGGCCTCTCAGAAACAGATCAAAGCCGCCCGTAAGTTCACCAAGCGTTCGTGGAAATTTGTCAAATAATGAAACTTCTCCTCTCCAAGTTGAATTGTTTTGTCATGTCACAGTCACTCGTAGGTTGCAAGGTAAGAGTTGTAGCACCATCACAAGGGGGCAATTTAAAGTCTTGTTGTGATTCCTCGTCAGCCAGTGGATCTGACAGCTGAGTCTGAGGAATCAGAGGAGGAGGAGGAGGAGGGGCCTGTAGTAACATCAGAGTCAGGGGAAGGTTCTGAGGAGCTCCAAGACTTACAGTCAGACGAGGAGCCTGGCCCCTGTACTCGCACTCAGGCTGAAACACAGCTGTGCTGGGAGCCTGAGTTGGACAGCGATGAAAAACAGCTGGGACAAATCCAGGATGCATGAGAAGCGAGTAGGACAGAGGGATGCAATGGGTCGGCTCCAAAGGCAAAGGAGAAGGCATTAGGAAGTCACGCCTTGGCTGAATTATAAAAGAAAAGGTGTGGGAGGTGCTGGTTGCCGAAGGCAGCTGTTCGTATTGAGGATCGAGTTTCTGTGAACTGTGTTTGTTTGCCTTGGACATTGACTCAGGTCTGTGAATAATAAAAGGGGATTGGTTTTTTCCTGCGGTTCCAGCCTACTTGTTGGAAGAGGGGTTTCTCCTTGTGAGCATAACAAGGACTCACCTAGGCTGGGACAGAACACGTCCATCCTTCAACTATTTTTACCCTCCTCAACAAGATTACCCCCATAGCTACCTGGGGTAACATCCATGAGCCAGGAGATTCTGTTCTTAGCTTAAACATTGCCCTACAAGGAAAATGGGTAGCTTCCAAATATCAATAAATAAAATAAAAAGACCGATGCTGGGAAATAATACCTTTAAACCCTGGTGTAAGATGGTAACGGAGGAGTCAGAACAGCTAACGTAACATTAGAAAAAAAGGCAGTAAAATGTATTTAATAGTGGCTTGAATTTAAACTAAAACGTCTGACATTGAAACTTGTTGCTTACAATCGGACCAAAAATAATACAGAAAATATATTCGTGCCTCCAATGGGTCCAATTGTAATTTTTACGAGATGTCTCTCAGTCTTCTGGCACCGTGTCTTTGCATTTTTGTTCCACACCTAGTTTCTGTCATTCCCCAATTTGGGGCTCTATGGAGTCCAAAATCAAACGTATTTATTTCAAAATAAATTTAGTTCCTTCTAGAAGTGATTTATGTCACCTCCATTTGCGACCGATGTACATTTCCAACCACGAGAAATTATAATTTTCTTTAGACCAGGTTATTAATAGTATTAATCGTTAACAGTAACCATTTGGTTTGATATGTGTAGTGACATTTTTTTTTTTAATGACTTTGGTTTTTAGGCTGCTCCGTTTCCAAAACGACAGAGCAGTTTATAATAGAAGGAAGAAATGGGGTTCAAATGAACAAAGCAAAATTGATTAGTAACAAGAAATTACAGGTCTTCACTGCTCTTCAAAAGGTGGTTCATACCTTAAACGTGTATTTTATTTTGCTGTAATTTGGTTTACGTTAGAAAAATAAGGATACAGTCTGGATCATTCTACATTGCTTTACTTCTTTTAAACACATCTGTATTCCCACATATATAGACAGTTGTCATTCTGGAGTGTTTCTGCCAAATGCAAAATGCCAGGGCTTCCTCATTCTTTCTTATTTGAAAGATTGTCTGAGATAATGCATAATGGACTGTACCTTGATTTTATTTTCCTTAATCCGTAGATAAAGCCATGGTTTTGAAGCACCATCCTGACAAACGAAAAGCAGCCGGAGAACAAATCGGGGAAGGTGACAATGATTATTTCACCTGTATCACAAAAGGTAAGAGCGAGCAAGTATAGCACTAAATAATAAATTAAGTGTCTTATCATACTGTCAGGGCATGCACAATCTGACTGCGCTGAGATAACCCAGGAGTAAACACAGTAAACACTGGTTTGTATTAAATGGTGGTTTATCTTACACTATCATACACCAGGAACCATATACATACATACAGCGGGATCCAACAAACCACAATTACAGCAGGAAACAGAAGAGAGAAAACACATCAGCAGAACCTTCCCTTTTATACGAAGACTCTTAAAGAGACACAGACCCTGCTGAGTCATTCCTATCATTACATTACACCTTACATCTTACATTACATAATCCTTTAAAGGGCCAAAAATAATTTTAAAAAAGTTACTTGTCTGTAAGGTACACGAGAAATTGAATTCTGCTTTCACCCCACACTCTGAAACGTGGTTTTTTTTTTCTGTCCGCTTAATAAGTTAGAGCTGTGTGGTTTCACTTTTCAGCCTATGAAACGTTATCGGACCCCACGAAAAGAAGAGCGTTTAACAGCATAGACCCCACTTTTGACAACGCAGTTCCTTCCAAAAGCGAAGCGAAGGAGAACTTCTTTGAGGTTTTTGCTCCCGTGTTCGAAAGAAATGCCAGGTAAGATTCCTCCCCTATCTGGCCATTATTGTTCTCTTTGCTTTTCAAATGTTTTCAAGCCATCACTGGATTCCCGTGAACGTCTGCTTTAAGGGGAATGAAAAACAGAACAGTCAAGTTCCTAAGATGGTGTCCATAGACTGGCAGGAAAATATTTGTTGTTGTTAATTGCGAAGTCGTGTCCGACCCATCGCGACCCCATGGACAACGTTCCTCCAGGTCTTCCTGTCCTCTACCATCTTCTGGAGTCCACGCCTATTGCTTCAGTGACTCCATCCAGCCACCTCATTCTCTGTCGTCCCCTTCTTCTCTTGCCCTCCCATCTTTCCCAGCATCAGGCGCTTCTCCAGTGAGTCCTTCCTTCCCATTAGGTGGCCAAAGTATTTGAGTTTCAACTTCAGGATCTGTACTTGAGTGTAAACTAATTCACGCCGGCGTATTTGGATGACGCTGAAGCAGTTTCATGGTGGATACCAAATGGTTGTAACGGTTGAGCTTTGCCAGTAGGGATGGTCCCACTTTCAGAACGTTGCTTAGATTGTCCTCTCTGCCTTTTGTCACGGCAGGGACGAGCTACGCCCCAACAATATCTGGATTTCTAAACCTGGACGAGTTCCGTTCCAGAGGTTAAATATGACATTGCTCCTGGAAATTATAATTTGCCATAACTTCTTGGGGCAACTTGACCCGCCAGAGTGGGGTACGTTACAGACTCCCTTTCTTAAAGAAGTCCATCTAGGGGGACCAAGAAGGGTCTTCTCTGTGGTGGCTCCCTCCCTGTGGAACATCATCCCTGCAGAGGTGAAATTGGCCCCCGTTTTGACGTTCTTTTGAAAGGCCCCCAAAGACACGGTCTTGTCAGCAGGCCTGCTGACCCCCGGGGTGATATGGAGTCCCATCATGTAATTTGCTTGATTGTTGTCACCAGATGAGTTTTGTATTTTGAATTTTTATGTCTGTAAGCCAGCCAGAGTCACTCTGAGTGAGCTGGGTGGCCATCTATAAATTCTTAATAAATCAAACAATCATACATAGTAACATCGACATCAAGATGCTGTCATGTTGGCAGTTCTGTTTCACGTTAAGGATTGAGTTGCTTGTGAAAAACATGTTAGACCGTTAATATATACATTTTTTCTGAATTTAAAATCCCCCTAAAATGAAAAATGCCGATGTCTAGATGCGTAGACCAATGCAGTTCCTGCAAAAGAATGCTTGTTTATTTGTTTGTTACAGATGGTCAAATAAGAAAAGCGTTCCTAAGCTCGGGGATATGAACTCATCTTTTGATGAGGTGGATGCTTTTTATTCTTTCTGGTAAGTGGACTAATTCTGCCTCTTTTTCTGCCAAGATCGTACAGATAAAACCTGTAGGAAAACAGAAGAATTTGGAGAAGTGGCGGGGTTGAAAAATAAACAGAGAAAAGAGACTAAAGTGGCTAACTAAAAAAACTTAAAAGAAAAACAGAAAAAAACAACTAGCCAAAAAAACCTTCAAATGGTCAAAAAAGTTAAATATTTAGGAAATGTATTTAACTCTGCCTCTTTCTATCAGGATCATACAGATAAAACCTATAGGAAAAGTAAATTGGGAATTAATAGAAGCCAATCTATATATAAACATGTGATAAAATATTGTGATCTTTAGCTTTTTTTTTTTAATTCACCTGTTTCATTTCTGGGTGGTTTTTTTTTTTTTCATTTTCCTTAAAATAAACTAGCATAACTGTAACTAACTGAATTTCAGACCCCAGCGCATAGACCAAATGTTGGTCATCCACGTTTCCCAATCTTGGCAACCTGAAGATGTGTGGGCTTCAACTCCCAGAATTCCACAGTCAGCCTGCTGGTTGGAAAATTCTGGAAGCTGAAGCCCACACATGTTTTTTTTTTATTAAAAGTTTTACAAATTTAATATAATATAAACCCCTCCCCCCCTCCCCCACTTCCCAGAGCTGATTACAGGGTAACAAATAAACAAACATAATCTAACTAACATTAACCAACTATACTATCAATCAAAACCATAACACACTTTTAACTCCTTTTCAAAACAAATGTTAACAAATTATAAACTCAAATAATGATATAGTTAAAACTATTAATAATTATCTAAAATCTACTCATAAGCAAAATAATACTTTTCATATCTCTTCATATCTCTTTTGAATGTAACCAATCCATCTTCTCCACACTATAATATATTTTTCTTGTGAATGATCCTTTAAATAGGCGGAGATTTTCGCCATTTCTGCTAAATTAGACAAGTATCCATTCTTCCATAGTAGAGAGTTTTTTTTTCCAATATTGCCCCACTAATAATCTTGCAGCTGTTATAAGATTCAACAGCAAGTTGATTTCTTTAACATCAAAATCTACAATAATACCCAACAAAAATAACTGCGGAGTAAACTTTATCTTTCTCATTAAAAAAGCCCACACATCTTTTAAGTAGCAGAGGTTGAAAAACTCTGGACTACTATATAGGTGTGCTATTAAGTTTTGGCCTTGGGAAACAGGCTTTTATTTTTAATCACCCATGGACGTACATAAATAGTCAAAGCCTGCCCCCTGTCATGCTGTATTTAGTCTGCTATGTAAAATACATGTTAAAAGGACAAAAATGTATGTGTGAATGTATAAAATATTACTCTGCCTGTTTTACGATTCTTGTGATTTTCGCCGGATATGGAGTTTCCGTGTAGTAAGGCTCAAAAGAATAAAAGTGATATTTCATTCATGCTTTCTGATCTGGATGGAATTCACATATTAATAACAAGGACTATTAAAAAGGCGTTTAAATAAATCATTAATTCAGAAAATCATGTATTGCGCAGAATTAGACAGGATAACTAAAAGATTAAAAAATCAGGATGAATCAGATTTTTATCAAATATGGAATAAATTTTATAGATGGTGGGGGAAAAAAATGGAGGCCATTGTAATGAGAAAAGCCAAGATTGAGATTAGAAGGATGTTACTGTAAAGAGATTTATTTGTAATTAATGTAAATATGGACTGAGATGTCTGTCAAATGTTGATTTACCACGTTCAATGTTTTTAATTCTTTTTGTTTTATTCCATAAAATTTATTTTAAAAAAAGGCGTTTAAATGATATGAAGGAGCTGTTATTATTTTTTTTTCCAGTTGTTTTATTGACTTTTTCTCTCGATGTTAACTGCGATAGGTACAACTTTGATTCCTGGCGAGAATTTTCTTACCTGGATGAAGAAGAAAAAGAGAAAGCAGAATGGTGTGTAGATGAAAGGGTGTTTCCAAAAGAAAGGATTAATATATTGAAAAGATCATTTCACACATTATCCTGGGCGTCCCTATTTAGAGCAGTGGTTCTCAACCTGTGGGTCGGGACCCCATTTGGGGTCGAACGACCATTTCACGGGGGTCGCCAAACAAGGCTGTCCGCCATTTTTTTCCTCCTTTTCTTTGGCCACGCCCCTGGCACCCGGTGATGTAGAAGTGGTTGGGGGTCACCACAACATGGGGAACTGTATTATGGGGTCGCGGCATTAGAAAGGTTGAGAACCACTGGCTTAGAGAGTCCTATACTTGACGGCTCAGAAATAAATCCCTTTTAATTCAACGGAAAATATTTATTTTTTTATATATAATAATTTTTTATTTTTTCCAAACTCTCCCCCATACATATACCGTGATATTTATCAGATGTTAACATACATTCTTTTTACAATCATATATAAGATACTTTTAATAAAATGAAATAAATACATACACATGACTTTTGGTGTTGCTCGTCCATTTCCCCTTTCACTGTATCCACATTCCTTCTTCTCTACCTTCTTTCTCCCTTTCTTCTCTTCCCCTCTTCTTCCTCTCCTCTTCTCTTTCCTTTACCACTCTCCTCCCCTTTCTCCCCACTTCTCCTCTTCTCCTCCAACCTTCCTACTTCCTTCTCCACTCCTTTACTCTTTTCTCTCTCCTCAACGGAAAATATCTATGTATACATAGCTAGGAAGCGGATTGACGCCTTACTTGGGAATATGTCTGGATTCATAGAACTTAAATAATGAACTTGTGTCGTTGCATCTTACTATACCAGCGGTTCTCAACCTGTGGGTCGGGACCCCATTTGGGGTCGAACGACCATTTCACGGGGGTCGCCAAACAACGCAGTCCGCCATTTTCTTTTCCCCTTTTCCTTAGCTGGGCTACTTCCTTTTATTCTATTGGCTTTTGAAAGCCAATAGAATCGACTCTCTTGAATAGAGTCTAATTCCATTGGCTTTCAAAAGCCAATAGGAATTGTCCAGGCTGTCTCTGCCCTGCTGAGCCCGCCAAAAGTCCCATTCTGCAAACGGTGCTGCACCAGTTGAGTAGTCCTCGACTTAACGACCGGTTGAGTAGTCCTTGACTTACGACCGGTTGGGGGGTCGCGGCATTAAAAAGGTTGAGAACCACTGGTCTATTCTGAACTTTGTAAATAAAAAAAAACCCCACGCAAAACTAGTTGGTTTAAATACTATTGAATACAATGGCCTACTAGGAGCATTTAACGACCGTGGCTTATTTTGCAAACGTATCCAAGCTAAAGCAAGCTCTCTTTCGTCTTTTCCGGCAGTCGAGATGAGAGGAGATGGATTGAAAAGCAAAACAGAGCGGGTAGATCGTTAAGGAAAAAAGAAGAGATGAATAGAATAAGGACATTAGTTGGTAAGTATGAACCCAACGTCCTCAGGGCATCTGATTGTTAAATACCCTCTTTTTGGCTGAGCCCTATGGACCTATTTTTTTGTCTTTCTGCTCCAAGATAACGCCTATAGTTGTGATCCCAGAATAAAAAAATTCAAAGAGGAAGAAAGAGCGAAGAAAGAAGCCGAAAAGAAAGCAAAGGTAGAAGCAAAACGAAGAGAACAAGAGGAAAGAGAAAGGGTAAGTTCTTTGTATGAGGAAAAAAAAAAGACTTAAAATACTTAAATACATTCTTACTTAACCGGTAAGAATGCTTTGAATATTGTGGGGGAAAACAAATGTAAATAAGAATTCTGCAAACGGGATCTATGACGAGGCAATCAGAATGATCCATTAGAAAAGAAGCTTTATATTGATGTGGTTATGATTGGCAGAAACGTGAGAAAAATGTCTACATTTAATTCTCATGTATTCAAATAATAAGAACTAAAAGAGAATATTATCAGAAGAGGAGAAAATCAAGCAAAGCCATTATATGGGCTATAGAATTATAGAAATCAATTGTTATTGGTTGTTTTTTTAAATATTAACCCAGACAACACGCTGTTTACCAAATATTAAGGTGATTATGTTAAAAATCAATAAAACATTTTTTTAAAAAAAGGAAGAGTAAGTTCTAAATTATATGTGAAGCTGAAACCATTTAAGATATCATAAATGGAGGCTTAGGGTTTTAGTAGTTGAATTATGATCATGATGATGATGATGATGATGATGGATCATCGCACAGTCAGCCAGATGTTCAGACTGGATTTGGCATTTCTGTCTACCTATCGAGTCCTTACCCAGGACCTGGGATAGGCAGATGTGGATGTTTGACGGTATTACAGATATCGTTGCAGGATGGAAGCAGTTCCTAGTAAGGCCGCCTTTTGCAATTGACTAATGGCGGATTTGTCAATGCCGATGATGGTGTCCAAGTGGTGCTCCAGTTGTTTTGGGATTGCACCCAAGGTGCCTATGACTATTGGTACCACCCTTGCTTGCCTTTGCCACAGTCTTTCTATTTCTATTTGTAGGTCTTTGTACTTTGTTATATTTTCCAGTTATTGTTGTTATTGTTGTTGTTGTTATTATGATGATGATGATGATGATGATGATGGATCATTGAATAGTCAGCCAGATGTTCAGACTGGATTTGGCATTTCTGTCTACCTATCGAGTCCTCCCCAAGGACCTGGGATAGGCAGATGTGGATGTTGGATGGTATTACAGATCTCGTTGCAGGATGGAGGCAGTTCCTAGTAAGGCCGCCTTTTGCAATTGACTAATGGCGAATTTGTCAATGCCAATGATGGTGTTCAAATGGTGCTCCAGATGTTCTGGGATTGCACCCAAGGCACCTATTACTATTGGTACCACCCTTGCTTGCCTTTGCCACAGTCTTTCTATTTCTATTTGTAGGTCTTTGTATTTTGTTATCTTCTCCAGTTCTTTCTCGTCTGTTCTGCTGTCTCCAGGCATATTATTATTATTATTATTATTATTATTATTATTATTATTATTATTATTATTATTATTATTATTATTATTATTATATTCATTCACTCGTTCATTCATTCATTCTTGCTTGAAAGGAAGGAAGAATCCAGCATTTTCAGATCTCATACTGGTTTTATTCCCCCTCTTGAGTCGCGAATTTAACTCGATCTGGAGAAGGTGTGACCCCAGTGTGTCCTTTTCTCTCAGCAAAGGCAGGCAGAACTAGAAATGGCGCGACTGGCCCGGGAGAAGGAGGAGGAAGAGACGAGGCAACAGACTTTGCTGATGAAGAAAGAGAAGGATATGCAGAAGAAAGCGATTAAAAAGGAACGGCAAAAGCTGCGAACAACTTGCAAGGTACATGGCTGCTGCTGCTGCTGCTGTGGTCGTCCAACCTGTTGTTGTTTTTTTTCCAGCCAGGTGTTCCGAGCCCAACATCCAGCATCTTCAAATACCGTGTATCATTGTTGAAACGAGAGGCAACATTTTTGTAGTTGTCGCTTCTCGGAATTGGTTTTTCTCTAGCGAGATGTTTTTCCACAAGCCGGTTTACATTGAAATGGTGCTTTGATTCGTTTTTTTTTTTTTAAAAAAAAAATGTCACCAACCTTTCTGGGTGGGCGGCTCGGTGGGAAAGGGAGGGGCAGACACCTTTACATGTACATGCGCACAGGCCCAAATGCAGCTGCGCGCACGTACGCATGAACGGGGCCGTGAGCATGCTCGCTCCATAAATGGGAGTACTAGATAAGCCACTTGACGGGCTTCATCCCACTTAGAGGTCGCCAGGCTCGGTGGGAAAGGGAGGGGCAGACAGCTTTACGCGCGCATGCACACAGGCCCAAATGCAGCTGCACGCACATACGTGTGAACGGGGCCGTGAGCATGCTCGCTCCATAAATGGGGCTGCTAGATAAGCCACTTGACGGGCTTCATCCCACTCAGAGGTCGCCAGGCTCGGTGGGAAAGGGAGGGGCAGACACCTTTACATGTACATGCGCACAGGCCCAAATGCAGCTGCGCGCACGTACGCATGAACGGGGCCGTGAGCATGCTCGCTCCATAAATGGGAATACTAGATAAGCCACTTGACGGACTTCATCCCACTCAGAGGTCGCCAGGCTCGGTGGGAAAGGGAGGGGCAGACAGCTTTACGCGCGCATGCGCACAGGCCCAAATGCAGCTGCGCGCACGTACGCATGAACGGGGCCGTGAGCATGCTCGCTCCATAAATGGGAGTACTAGATAAGCCACTTGACGGGCTTCATCCCACTCAGAGGTCGCCAGGCTCGGTGGGAAAGGGAGGGGCAGACACCTTTACGCGCGCATGCGCACAGGCCCAAATGCAGACGCACGCATGTACGCGTGAACGGGGCCGCTAGCATGCTTGCTCCATAAATGGGACTGTTAGCACCGGTGCAAGGGGTTTGAGCGCACATGCACGCACCCACTAACCAGCCATTTACACAGTTCAGTGGCCAAGAGGCCACGGCCCAGTGGCGGATGGTGGTCCAGTAGGTTGGGGGCCTCTGTTCTAAGTGACTTTGGGCGGCTTATAAAGATAAAAAAAAAAAAATTTCAGATTATGCACAAATCCAGGGAAAAATGAGTCAAACAAATTAGCAGAAGGCCTACATTCTACAAAACAGCCCTGTACTGTAGTTAGTTATTATTGCTATTTTCTTTGTTTTTTTAAAACCATTTTATGATCGTGATCCAGAAGCTGAAGAGATGTTTGCCAACAAGGAAATGGTCCAGGATTTAAAAAGATAAAAGATTAAAAAATTAAATAAAAAGCGATAACGCCCATCCTTCTGCTGACAACCGTCAGTCAGATAAGCCCCTTGATGGGCTTCATCCCACTCAGAGGTCCCCAGGAGGGTTAGACTAGAAGACCTCCAGCATCCCTCCCAACTGTTATTCTGTTGACCAGTGGGACGGCTTGCCTCCAGAAGTGGTGGGTGCTCCATCACTGGAGCTCTTCAAGAAGAGACTGGACAGCCATTGGTCCAGAAGAGTACAGAGCTGCCTGCTTGAGCAGAGGGGGGGGTTGGACTAGAAGACCTCCAAGGTCCCTTCCAACTTGATCTTCTAACTCAAAATACTTCCTGAACGTTGAAGCTCATCTTAATGTCAGAGCAGGCTCAGTCCAACACGTCGTATGTCCGTTGCATGTCGTTTCTTCCCTCCCCCCCCCCCTTGAAATCTGAAAATAAAGCATGTGGCGGTCCATTTTCAGAACTGGAACTACTTTTCCGACAACGAGGCGGAAAGCGTCAGGATGATGGAAGAAGTAGAGAAGCTTTGCGATCGGCTGGAGCTGGCCAGGTAGGCAGTCCTGACCTCCGCTCTATGTTTGTTGACCTTCCCGCTGTCTGCCAGATCTGAAATGTCGTTCCATGATTTGTTTCTAGCATGCAGTGCTTGAATGAAGCACTTACATCCACAACCAAGGACGAAGGGAAGGCCGCGGTATTAAAACAGGTAAATATTCACATTTTGTCGTGTAAAAAAATAATAATAATAAACCGGCAGAGCCGGGCGACGCTTGGCGAAAGAGCCAACTTCCTCGCTAAAAATGGGAAGACGAGCCGCCTCCACCAGAATGCAAACGTAATTTTAAAAAATGGAAGGGTTGTATATTTTCTTTTTTTCTTTTTTAATTATTTTTTATTTTTCCAAACTCTCCCCCATACATATACCGTGATCTTTATCAGATGTTAACATACATTCTTTTTACATTCATACATAAGATACTTTTAATAAAATGAAATAAATACATACACATGACTTTTGGTGTTGCTCGCCCGTTTCCCCTTTCACTGTATCCATACTCCTTCTTCTCTGCCTTCTTTCTTCCTTTCTTCTCTTCCCTGCTTCCCTCTTCTTCCTCTCCTCTTCTCTTTCGTTCCTTCTCCTCTTCTCCTCCAACCTTCCTACTTCCTTCTCCCCTCCTTTACTCTTTTCTCTCTCCTCTCCTTTCTTCCCTCTCATCCCTCTTCAGATACAATTCAGGGGTAATGTCCGAGCAACTCCTCTCTCCAAATTTCCCTATCTGTATTATATACAATAAGATTAATTTCCCCTTACATTAATACTTCTATTTATCTGACCTTCTCGGTATATACTTCTATAACAGTGGTTCTCAACCTTTTTAATGCCGCGACCCCCAACCAGTCGTAAGTCGAGGACTACTCAACCGGTCGTAAGCCGAGAACTACTCAACAGGTGCAGCACCGTTTGCAGAATGGGACTTTTGGCAGGCTCAGCAGGGCAGAGACAGCCTGGACAATTCCTATTGGCTTTTGAAAGTCAATAGAATTAGACTCTATTCAAGAGAGTCTATTCTATTGGCTTTCAAAAGCCAATAGAATAAAAGGGAGTAGCACAGCTAAGGAAAAGGGGGGAAAAAATGGCGGACTGCGTTGTTTGGCGACCCCCGTGAAATGGTCGTTCGACCCCAAATGGGGTCCCGACCCACAGGTTGAGAACCACTGTTCTATAAATATTTATGGGTTGTATATTTTCTGAGGGCCCTACACAACTGTAATTTGTGACCACAATTGAACCCAGCATTTTGGTAGCTAAGTGAAACCTTGGTTAAGGGAAGAGTTAAGCCCTCTACAAAACAAGCAAATGCCAGCGTGGTTTCCTCTAAACATTTCTAAATGTTGTGTTGATTTGGGGAATTTTTCTTTTTTTTTTTTTTTGACCACGCGGTTCCGATAAAAGGTAGTGTACGAAACGCCGCGAAGACTTCTTTTTTTTTTTTTTCAATCGTTATTCTACTGTTCTGCCTTGACTTCTCTCTCTCCATTGTCTGTGTCGGCTTCTTCTCCCACCAAATAAATTGGGAGGCTCAGGATAGCTCTGGGATTGTCAGAGAAAAGTACTTTGTTGGTTTTTGGTAGTCCGGTTGAGAGGTGTGTTTGTTTATGTTCATGTAGATAGAACAAGTAAATGAACAGGTAAGGAGAGAAAAGGAAGAAGCAGAAGCTCAAATGCGACAAGCCACAAAGAGCTCGGACAAGTCCACAACTGGAAGCGTTGGGGGCAGCAAGAACTGGTCTGAAGATGATCTGCAGTTGCTAATTAAAGCCGTCAATCTCTTTCCTGCAGGGACAAACTCAAGGTAGGCCTGTATTTATTATTTGAGCATCTTCTTCTTGTTGTTAGTTGCGAAGTCGTGTCTAACCCATGGGCAACGTTCCTCCAGGCCTTCCTGTCCTCTACCATCTTCTGGAGTCCATTGAAGCTCACACCTCCTGCTTCAGGGACTCCATCCAGCCCCCTCCTTCTCTGTTGTCCCCTTCTTCTCTTGCCCTCCATCTTTCCCAGCATCAGGCTCTTCTCCAGTGAGTCCTTCCTTCTCATTAGGTGGCCAAAGTATTTGAGTTTTAACTTCAGGATCTGGCCTTCTAAAGAGCAGTCGGGGTTGATCGCCTCTAGGACTGACCGGTTGGATCGCCTTGCAGTCCAGGGGACTCGCAGGAGTCTTCTCCAGCACAATAGTTCAAAGGCCTCCATTCTTTGGTGCTCAGCCTTTCTTAGGGTCCAACTTTCACAGCCATACATTGCAACTGGGAAAACCATGGCCTTGAAAGGTTTCCAGACTGCCAATTGTCAGCAAGCTTCTGTAGAACTGGCGACGTTTCGTTTCTCTAACTAACCCATGAGAAAACAACGCCTCCACACACACCCCACTTATTCTAATGGCAAGATGACAACAGGGGGGCACATAGCTGCCAAATTTTCACTCTTGACAGCCTAGAGCAGTGGTTCTCAACCTTTTTAATGCTGCGACCCCCAACCGGTCATAAGTCAAGGACTACTCAACTGGTCGTAAGTCGAGGACTACTCAACTGGTGCAGCACCATTTGCAGAATGGGACTTTTGGCGGGCTCAGCAGGGCAGAGACAGCCTGGACAATTCCTATTGGCTTTTGAAAGCCAATAGAATTAGACTCTATTCAAGAGAGTCTATTCTATTGGCTTTCAAAAGCCAATAGAATAAAAGGGAGTAGCACAGCTAAGGAAAAGGGGAAAAAATGGCGGACTGCGTTGTTTGGCGACCCCCGTGAAATGGTCGTTCGACCCCAAATGGGGTCCCGACCCACAGGTTGAGAACCACTGGCCTAGAGCAAACATTTGGTTTACTCAACAGCTCCTATTTTCACTTAATGGCGAAAGTTGTAATACTATATCTGTCACATTGGTGACCTGTTTTGCGACCCTCATGACTTAACCATGAACGGACGGGCTCCATTACAGTCATAAGTTAAGGACTACCTGTATTTTTATTTTTATTTTTTTCTTTATATAAGGACATTTTGCTTTCTTTTCTTTTTAAAACCCAGCGTTTCCTTGCAACCTTCGGCAATTTCCTTTTAAAACTTTAGTAAAGCTCGTGGCTGTTTTGCTTTTTTTTTTTTCCCCTTCATAGATGGGAAGTTATTGCCAATTATATGAATTTGCACTCCGCCACGGGGATAAGGCGAACGGCGAAAGACGTCATCAACAAAGCAAAGAACCTCCAGAAACTTGGTATCGTTACCTTTGTAAGATGGTCTGCATGCTTTCATTTTTATTGACCTTTTGTTTTAAATTCAGCGTTCAATCCGCGAGCTTAAAAATCAGGTCTGTCCATCCCTGGAAATTTTCCCTCTCGTCCCCCAGTCTGAAGCCGAGGGACGCAATCTTGGAATCCACCGTCTCTCTTTTCTTCCTTGATCTCTGCTGGTTGCCGTTACACACGCTGGCTGAGGAATTCTGGGAGTTGAAGCCCACCAGTCATAAAAGGGCCAAGTTTGAAGACCCCCTGCTCTTAATTAAAAGATTGTCATTAAAGCAGAATTCCCATTAGTTCCAAATGAGATTTTTAGACATGTTCAGAAGCACCTACTTTGGTGCATCCATTGATTGTGAAAACTCTAGTGTAATGGAATTTGCACCAGACCCAAATCTCTGGCTTATGGAGCTTTACTGCAACACCCTATCGGATACTCCATGTGTATAGAACAGTTAGCTGCTGCCCCTGAGAACATATATTAAATAGGGTTTCTGCTGCTCACGCTGGAGGCCAAATTGCTCCATTGATATAGATTTATCAAAGAAATGTAATTTGGTGGCTTTTCAGGAGAATAAGAAAAAAACCAAGCTGCGATTAAACAGTTGTTAGCCTAGCAAAATAACCAGAAATGGCTCCCTTTTTTTTAAGAATTGGGGGATGCTTAAACTAGGTATACAAGCCTTTTGCTTCTGAGTAGGAAAAATAAGGGAGCCTGCCTTAAACAGACTCTACTTTCATGCCCAAGTTGCTTCCAGCGCAAGAAATGTTGTAGATGTGCAGACTAGATCAGTGTGTGAATTAGTTACGCAGTCTAGAAAGAATCTCCATGGGGGGGGGGAGAAAAAAAAGCAGTTGTTATTAAATATGATTACAAAATCCTTTCGGTGTTCAGCCTGCAAGTGAAAAAGGACGTGTGTGTTACCAGACTTGAATCATTGGAGCATACGATTAAATCTTGACTTAAATCAAAAAGGTAATGAAGAATCAGTTGAGCTTCTTTCCTGCAACTTCGTTAGCAGACGATCTCTCTTCATGTCTCCTTGTTGCTAGATCCCCACCAAAAGGACGACATCAATAAGAAAGCTTTTGATAAATTTAAGAAAGAGCATGGAGTCATACCCCAAGCAGACAGCGCTGCCCCGTCAGAGCGTTTTGAAGGTAAACGGAGAACGGCTGATACGTCTGTTAGTGTATTCGACTTGGGCATCACGTTCCTTTAAAGCAGAGATCTTCCAACCTTTGGGCCACCGGGGACCGGTTCAGTGGAGGAAGGTTTTTCCGTGGACTGGAGAGTGCGTGGTTTTGTGTGCTGCCTGCATCCCATGGATGGGGCTTTGCTTGTTTGTGCGGACCGGTTGCTGGTGTGCCGCGGCCCGGTACCAGTCCACGGACTGAGGGGTTGGGGACCCCTGCTTTAAAGACCAGGATGTGCTAATATCAGAAGTCCTAGGATTATAACCATTCATTTTGTGTCTCAAGTTTGACACTTCAGACTGGGTGGTGGGGGATGGAAGGATAGGTTCTGAATGGAATAGAGAGTAGAATGTAGAATAGAATGTAGAATAGAACAGAACAGAAATACAGAATGAATAGAATAGAACAGAACAGATTGTAGAATAGATTGTAGACTAGAATAGAATAGAATAGAACAGATTGTAGAATAGATTATAGAATAGAATAGAATAGAACAGATTGTAGAATAGATTATAGAATAGAATAGAATAGAATAGAATAGAATAGAATAGAATAGAATAGAATAGAATAATAGACTGGAATGGAATGGAATAGAATAGAATAGAACAGAACAGATTGTAGAATAGATTGTAGAATGGAATGGAATGGAATAGAATAGAATAGAATAGAATAGAATAGAATAGAATAGAATAGAATAGAGTGGGAAAGGACCTTGGAGGTCTTCTAGTCCAGCCCCCTGATCAAGCAGGAGAACCTAGACCATCTCAGACAGGTGACTGAGATCTATTTAGCATTTTCACTGTGTTGCCAAGATAGCCTGAAGCATCGGGATTCCTTCCAATTCGCAGACTAGACTAGGAAATAAAGCTAGCACTGTCTTTGGGAAGCGGCTTGTTGGTTTTTAAGAACAGTTATTAAAAATAGGAAAGGCACTTCGGTGGGGAAAGATAGCTACCCATTTGGAATCCCTGCCATTGCGAAGGCAAATATTTTTCACGGGAATTCTTTCCAGGAGTCCCTACTCATTCGTCTCCCACAGTCTCATTTACAGACGCCTCTCCGTGGACAACAGAAGAGCAGAAGCTTCTAGAACAGGCTCTGAAAACGTATCCGGTGAACACGCCCGAGAGGTGGGAGAAGATAGCAGCGTCCGTCCCGGGCCGATCGAAAAAAGACTGTATGAAGCGATATAAGGTGAGCCGGTGTCGCTTTTGCTTTTTCTTTTTCTGGTTTTAAAAATTAAAACACTAAACACACCATTCAGCCCTGCCACAAGTGTAACTTTTGGGGACTGGTCACAACCCCCCCGACATTCAGTGCACTGCCGTAACTCTGAAGGGTTGCGGAAGGAGTAACCCGGTCCTAATTCAAGGACTACCTGTTTGTAAATAAATAGTAAGTCCAGTCTTCCTTGACTTTCTTACCTGGGACTAATGTTGACTATGACCTGCTTAAACCCACCAAGTAAAGGTAGTTCTCGACTTACGACATTCGTTTAGCGACCACTGAAAGTCACAACAGCGCTGGAAAAAAAAGAATTACGACCCTTTTCCCCCTGGGGTCGCGGGATCGAAATTTGGCCGCTGGTTCCTATTTACGACGGTTGCAGCGTCCCCCTGGGGTGGCGGGATCCCCTTCTGACAAGCAAAGTCAACGGGGGAAGCTGGGTTCACTTAACGACCGTGTTACGCACTTAACCAACTGCAGTGATTCGCTTAAAACCAGGTCGTAAAATGAGGCAAAACTCACTTAACGGCCGACTTGCTTTGCAAGGGACATTAGGGGCTTAATTCGACTCGATTCACAAGTCGAGGACTGCCTGTATTTTTAATTTTGAAGCGAGACGCTTCAATCCAGCATAACCGGATCCAAACCTGCCAGACGGCGGGCCCAGGATTGTAATCTACGCCCTGCTTTTCTTGCAGATGAACCTCTTCCCTCAGTCTTAACGGATGTTGAGAGTTTCTCTCTCTCTCTCTCACACACACACACATGCACACCCTCCCCCAAAGCTGTGGATGCTCTTCGTAGCATCTAATGCAGTGGTTCTCAACCTTTTTAATGCTGTGACCCCCCCAACCGGTCGTAAGTCGAGGACTACTTCTCCCGTTTGCAGACTGGGACTTTTGGCGGGCTCAGCAGGGCAGAGACAGCCTGGACAATTCCTATTGGCTTTGGAAAGCCAATAGAATTAGACTCTATTCAAGAGAGTCTATTCTATTGGCTTTCAAAAGCCAATAGAATAAAAGGGAGTAGCACAGCTAAGGAAAAGGGGGGATAAAATGGCGGACAGCCTTGTTTGGCGACCCCCGTGAAATGGTCGTTCCACCCCAAATGGGGTCCCGACCCACAGGTTGAGAACCATTGGTCTAATGACAAATGTTGAATTTGCTAACCGCTTGCAGTGCTTCTGTAGTTATCGTATGGCCAAGGGTCTTTGCAGCTGCTCCAGAAATGACCCGCTCTGGCAGCAATTCCCAACCTTTTGTGGCCCAGCTCGGGGGGTGTCGTGGGGGTTACCAGGTCGCAAGAGCATTGAGCTGTGCGCACATGTGCGTGTGCCCCAGCCCGCTACCCGTGGGAGTTGAGCTACGTGCAAACAGGTGCGTGCCATCCTGTCTCTCGTGTGGCCCGGTTCCGAATAGGTGACGGCCCGGTAGCGAGCCACAGCCCAAAGGTTGGGGACCCCTGTACTAAGAAGCCTCTCTCCTGGATTAAAAATAAAGATGGCCAAATTCTGTTTTATTCTTTCTTTCTTTCTCTCTCTCTCTCTCTCTCTCTAGGAGTTGGTGGAAATGGTCAAGGCGAAAAAAGCCGCTCAAGAGCAAGTAGTGAACGCTGCTAAAACCAAGAAATGAGTTTTTTTCCCCCTCCCCTCCTCCCGTTGACAATCCTAGTGCGTGGTTTTTCTTTTGTAATAAAAAAAAAAATACAAACACAGAACGGACTTCGTTTTATTGTCTTCTTTTTCTAGACAGCTCTGCCGTTCTTTGAGGCTGCGTTGTCAGTTCGGACAGATTATCGGTGGGGGGGGGCTGGGAAAGCCAATCGGTGTCAGGGTGACTTTTTTTTTTGTTTTAATTAAAAAAGCCAGCCGTTCGGTAAAAAGGGGAACACACAATCATCCCTCTAGTCCTGAAAGTTTAACTGTGGCCACAAGTGAAGTGTCTTGTTCGATCTCCATCAAGATCAATCCCGAAGCCAATACATGCCACTACAGAGTCGGTCGTAATCGGGGAGTTGTTCAAGAGGACCTGGAGTAAGAAAAAGAAAGCTTATTACTAGGGGGTCAAAGCTTGCGAAATGTTTAAAGAAGGAAATCAGTTAACTACAGGCAGTCCTCATCTTACGACAGTTCAAACTCGCCACGATGTAAAAAAGATGTTGGGACTCTAGAAAATGCAGAGAAGAGCAACAAAGAGGATCAAGGGACTGGAGCAGTGGTTCTCAACCTTTTTAATGCTGCGACCCCCCAACTGGTCGTAAGTCGAGGACTACTCAACCGGTTGTAAGTCGAGGACTACTCAACTGGTGCAGCACCGTTTGCAGAATGGGACTTTTGGCGGGCTCAGCAGGGCAGAGACAGCCTGGACAATTCCTATTGGCTTTGGAAAGCCAATAAAATTAGACTCTATTCAAGAGAGTCTATTCTATTGGCTTTCAAAAGCCAATAGAATAAAAGGGAGTAGCACAGCTAAGGAAAAGGGGGGAAAAATGGTGGACTGTGTTGGTTGGCAACCCCCGTCAAATGGTCGTTCAACCCCAAATGGGGTCCCGACCCACAGGTTGAGAACCACTGGACTGGAGGCTAAAACATATGAGGAACAGTTGCTGGAATTGGGTCTGTCTAGTTTAGTGAAGAGAAGGACGAGGGGGGACAGGATAGCAGTCTTCCAATATCTCAGGGGCTGCCCCAAAGAAGAGGGAGTCAAGTTATTCTCCAAAGCCCCAGAAGGCAGGACAAGAAACAACGGATGGAAACTAATCTAGGAGAGAAGCAACCTAGAACTAAGGAGGAACTTCCTGACAGTGAGAACAATTAACCAGTGGAACTACCTGCCTCCAGAAGTGGTGGATGCTCCAACACTGGAAGTTTTTAAGAAGAGACTGGACAGCCATTTATCTGAAATGGTCTAGGGTTTCCTGCCTGAGCGGGGGGTTGGACTAGATGACCTCCAAGTTCCGTTCCAACTTTATTATTATTTACAACGGCACGGAAAAATGTGAATGACGACAGTTTTTCACAGTTGCGATCTTGGCAGCGTCCCCACGATCACGTGGTCAAAATCCAGACTGCCGGGCAACCAACTCATATTTACGACGGTTGACGTGTCCCGGGGGGGGTGGGGGGGGTCACATCGATCCCCTTTTGCGACCTTCTGACAAGCGAAGGCAATGGGGGTGCCGGATTCACTTAACAACTGGGTTACTGACTTGTCAAGCGTGACAAGAAAGGGGGCAAAACTCACCAAACAAAGGTGCCTCGTTTAACAACAGAAATTGGGGGGCTCGGAAATTGCGGTCATTAAGTCGAGAGTTAACAAAACGCTTACCCACTGCTGCAACTGCAGGGCGCTTATTGTAGATGTATTTCGTACACACCTCCTGGATGGTCTGAGCCTCGACAGCCTGAAATGGGAAATGGAAACTGGGTTTTGAACGAAGCTGCAGGTGCAATTGACAGCCTACAGGCCAGCGAGTGATTTTTCCGTTTTACAGACAAAAGATTGACTTTGGCAGAAGGAAAATAGCCATTTTTTTCACACAACGCAGACAAAGAAAGTCCAATAATACTGACAAAACTGGGTGACTTTCTCTGTCAGCCCAGATAGATAGATAGATGACAGATAGATAGATAGATAGATAGATAGATAGATAGATAGATAGATACCAGTAGACAGACATAGATGATAAATAGATAAGCAGATATAGATGATAGACAGACATACATACATACTGGTAGATGATAGATAGATAGATAGATAGATAGATAGATAGATAGATAGATAGATAGATAGATAGATAGATAGATAGATAGATAGATACCAGTAGACAGACATAGATGATAAATAGACAGATAAGCAGATATAGATGATAGACAGACAGACATACATACATACTGGTAGATAGATAGATAGATAGATAGATAGATAGATAGATAGATAGATAGATAGATAGATAGATAGATAGATAGATAGATAGATAGATAGATAGATAGATAGATAGATAGATAGATAGATAGGCAGGCAGGCAGGCAGGCAGGCAGGCAGGCAGGCAGGCAGGCAGGCAGGCAGGCAGGCAGGCAGGCAGGCAGGCAGGCAGGCAGGCAGGCAGAGACATAGATGATAAACAGACAGATAGACATACTGGTAGATGATGGATGGATGGATGGATGGATAGATAGATAGATAGATAGATAGATAGATAGATAACCAGTAGACAGACATAGATGATAAATAGATAAGCAGATATAGATGATAGACAGACATACATACATACTGGTAGATGATAGATAGATAGATAGATAGATAGATAGATAGATAGATAGATAGATAGATAGATAGATAGATAGATAGATACCAGTAGACAGACATAGATGATAAATAGACAGATAAGCAGATATAGATGATAGACAGACAGACAGACATACATACATACTGGTAGATAGATAGATAGATAGATAGATAGATAGATAGATAGATAGATAGATAGATAGATAGATAGATAGATAGATAGATAGATAGATAGGCAGGCAGGCAGGCAGGCAGGCAGGCAGGCAGGCAGGCAGGCAGGCAGGCAGGCAGGCAGGCAGGCAGGCAGAGACATAGATGATAAACAGACAGATAGACATACTGGTAGATGATGGATGGATGGATGGATAGATAGATAGATAGATAGATAGATAGATAGATAGATAGATAGATAGATAGATAGATAGATAGATAGATAGATAGATAGATAACCAGTAGACAGACATAGATGATAGACATAGACAGACAGATAGATAAGCAGATATAGAAGATAGACAGACATACTGATAGATGATAAGACAGACAGACAGACAGACAAGATTTCCTTTCACCAGATGGGAAGTCTAACCTCTGAAGATTTACGCCTATTAACACACACACACACACACACACACACACTGGCCCAATTGGACATCTTTACTGATCGCACGCATAAATGTTCCTTACTTCAATTCTTGCTTCAAGTTCGGGAATCGGGATCCGGCGATTGTAGCACAGCATCTGTCGTCCGATGTCTTCGCAAACGGGAGTGGAACCTAAAATTACAGATTTTTAAAGCCTGCCTGTAAATTGATTAAACCAAAGAGGAGGAAAATAATAATAATAATAAAAGCCAACTAGCTCTAAAGATCATACCATCCAGTTGTAGCAGCATGTTTGTCTTCAGCAGGTTTTTAGCACGGGCGACTTCGCTTTCCGTAACGCTGGTGCAGAGACGTATCCTGTCAGGTTGAAAGGCGATTAAGTGACTGACAGCTGCCATTTTACTTTGTAACGTTCAGCTTCGTTCTCCCCGGAGGACTATTCAAGGGATCTGTCTGGAATGCGGGTAATCCTCGATTTACGATCACCTCTGAGCCCAAATTTCTATAGCTAACACGAGATAGTTGTGGAGTAGAGTTTGGCCCCATTTTAACAGCCTTTCTCGCCGTAAGCAAATCACCGCAGTTATCAAATCAATTAACGCGGTCGTTAAACGAAGCCGGCTTCCCCGCTGACTGTCGGAGGAGAGCAAAAGGCGATCCCAGGATCCCGGGGCATTGCAACTGTCGGACGTTTGCAAAAGGAGAGAATATTTGCAGCCGTGCAATCTTCTGCTGTCTTGAGCTTGGTTGTTATATAGACGTTTCTTTACCAAACTAGCTAACGTCATCAGGCGTGGGATGATGTTACCTAGCTGGGCAATGAAACATCTGCAAGAAAACAAGCCAGGTCAGAGAACACCCACCGTTTGGAAGATGTCACGTCATCTGCACACATGGATAACCCTGCACAGGGGTTGTCAAGACTGACTCACACTTTCACACTTCGCTCTCAGCTTGACAACGAAAAGGGAAGGAAGTGGGATGGAACGCAAAGGTGTGGGGGAATTACCTCTTAGAGCATCGTCGGTTCCTGTGAGGCTGGGCTCCAACCCAAGGACACATCGAACGACGTGTCCTAGTGTGAGTCGCTGGTTCCCCATAACAAAGTAAACAGAAGTGATTGTGGATGGTGGCTGGCCCACAGGGAAAGCGGGAAAATTAACTACAGTAGTGGCCAAAATTGTGGAAACCTTTTGGGAAAAAGTGTACCATAGAAATGCCACTTTTGGTTCAATTTCCACCCATTTTTCTTCTAATTTCTTTATAACGGTAGCCTTGTTCACTACTTAATACTATTTTACATCGCTTTCTAGGCAACCAGTCAACTCTTTGCACCATGACTTTAATTTTATGATGTTTTACAAGCTCACTAGATGAAAGAATACAAAAAAACCCCAACCAACTTGATAGCGATCCCGTAACACACTGACCAATGTCCTCCTCTCAGCTTCAATACATGATATCAATCACTGGATCCTACCGTGATCTGATCGGCTCATGGCCAAAACAAGGTGACACCTGATTGGCTCTCTAAAAACTCATGGTCATTGGCTACCATCAGAGGAAGGAAAGCTACCTGATACCAACCTAAGCAAGTTGTGCTTCCTTCTTCTGGTTATTGGGCTATAACCTTTCATAGAATACAGTACAGATAATTGAACAAACTATGTTGCATTACATTCTTGATTAAATTATCTTTCCATTGATATATAATTTTATGGTACTACTCTGAAAAAAAAAGTGGTGGTATTAGCCATCAAACCTCAAAAATACACTTTTCCCAAAAGGTTTCCACAATTGTGGCCACTACTGTAGATCTTCACCTGATGTGTCCTACACCTGATCCCTCATAAGACCCCTCATAAGACCCTCACCTGCATATCCCACACCTGACCCCTCATAAAATGCCTCACAAGACCCTCATCTGACATGACCCTCCCGTCACCTGGTGACCACATGGAGCCCTTATAAGCAGAAGAACATCAACGGTGACATTTTGCGTGGGAAACCTAGAACTGGTTTTGCTTCGTCTGGGCCAGGGGTGGGCAACCTTGCTCTTTTATGACTCGTGGACTTCAACTCCCAGAATTCCTGAGTCAGCCACGCTGAGGGGAAAGGGAGAGGTTTCCAAGCTGAGCCAGGCTGGCTGAGGAATTCTGGCAGTTGAAGTCCACGAGTCATGAAGGGGCCATAGTTCCCCCACGCTGGCTCAGGAATTCTGGGAGTTGAAGTCCACGAGTCATAAAAGAGCCAAGGTTGCCTATCCCTGGACTAGTCCATTGTTTCTCCACCTCAGCAACTTTAAGACGTGTGGACTCCAACTCCCAGAATTCCTGAGCCAACCATGCTGAGGGGAAAGGGAGAGGTTTCCAAGCTGAGCCAGGCTGGCTCAGGAATTCTGGAAGTTGAAGTCCACCAGTCTTAAAGTTGCCAAGGTTGAGGACCCCTGATATAGGGCAGGGGTGGGCAACCTTGGTTCTTTTATGACTTGTGGACTTCAAATCCCAGAATTCCTGAGCCAGCCACGCTGAGGGGAAAGGGAGAAGTTTCCAAGCTGAGCCATGTTTGCTCAGGAATTCTGGGAGTTGAAGTCCACGAGTCATAAAAGAGCCATGGTTGCCTACCTCTGGCCTACGTCTAGGCCGCTGACTCGTGGACTTCAACTCCCAGAATTCCTGAGCCAGCCACGCTGAGGGGAAAGGGAGAAGTTTCCAAGCTGAGCCATGTTTGCTCAGGAATTCTGGGAGTTGAAGTCCACGAGTCATAAAAGAGCCATGGTTGCCTACCTCTGGCCTACGTCTAGGCCGCTGACTCGTGGACTTCAACTCCCAGAATTCCTGAGCCAGCCACGCTGAGGGGAAAGGGAGAAGTTTCCAAGCTGAGCCATGTTTGCTCAGGAATTCTGGGAGTTGAAGTCCACGAGTCATAAAAGAGCCATGGTTGCCTACCCCTGGTCTGGGCCAATGTAGTTGATCCAATAAAGTTCTATACTCTTGGTTAAAATGACGTCCCAGGAGTTCCTTTTTCTGGATCCGCCAACTGGACAGTTGGTAGTCAGTTCCAACTCAAAGTTACTGTCCTTACCATTCCCTCTGAACATAATGCATCATATCCTCCAGGGTGGTTCCTTCGCAAACCATATAAAGACCCCAGAGTCCAGTGTCCGTGTAACAAGTGTTGAAAGATTGGAAGCTGTGACAAAGGTTGCCGTGACACGCCGCTTGAGCGAGCTTGCTGGAGAGATTCTGTTCAAAGAGAGAAGGAAAACACAGCTTTTCAATGCCCCTCTGAGCTCAGAGAAATGGAAGAGGTTTGGTTTGTAATGACTTGTTCCCAATTTATAAGACCACCTCTAGGTAGAAGTTGAAACTCAAGTCCTTTGGCCACCTAATGAGAAGGAAGGACTCACTGGAGAAGGGCCTGATGCTGGGGAAGATGGAGGACAAGAGAAGAAGGGGGCGACAGAGAATGAGCTGGCTGGATGGAGTCACTGAAGCAGCAGGCGTGAGCTTAAATGGACTCCAGAAGATGGTAGAGGACAGGAAGGCCTGGAGGAACGTTGTCCATGGGGTCGCGATGGGTCGGACACGACTTCGCAATTAACAACAACAAGGTAGAAGTAAGAAATCCAAATGCATGTCAGGGATTCTGGCATGTTGCCCCCTGCTTGCTGTCTTGTTTTACGTGGGTCAGTTGGCCACTATAATTATCTAACTTTTTATTTTGTAAGAATTCTTGCATGGACTCCGTGGCTCTTAAAAGATTTTCTTGGGAACAATTTTGGAAGCTGCCACATGCCTTCCAATAAAAGGCGAGCTTAAAATCATGGAACGAGCAAATAATAATAATAATAAAGTTGGAAGGGACCTTGGAGGTCATCTAGTCTCTATGGATACACCAATAACCATGGACACTGTGGTCAATCTTTTCACGTTTTGGGGGGTTCTTAAAGCCAACTCCCCTCAAACAGACACAAGGGCAAGAGTGAAAAAAGAAACAACGGTGACTGGATTCTAGCAAGATCCAACAGGTGATGGGACGAGTTTCTGTTTGGTTTAAAGGGATATTCTCACAGGCAGCCCTTGAGTTACAAACATAAGGGAGCCTGCCCATTGCAACAGTTGTAAAAGGGATCTTTTGAATTTAGGATGTTTTTTATTTTTGCAGCTGTGTTAAGCAACTGTTATGGTCATTAAGCGAACGTGACAATTCTTAAGCAAACCCAACATTTGTTATGACGCAGTTTTGCCAAAAAAAAAAAAATCAAAACTGCTGATTTTGGGCAAAACTGTGATTGTGCAAAGGACCGTCAATGGAGCTGTGTTGCCACACACTATGGTGTGTTTTGTGTGTGTGTGTGAGAGAGAGAGAAAGAGAGAGAGAGAGATAGATGGTAGGTAGGTAGGTAGGTAGGTAGGTAGGTAGGTAGGTAGGTAGGTAGGTAGGTAGGTAGGTAGGTAGGTAGATAGATAGATAGATAGATAGATAGATAGATAGATAGATAGATAGATAGATAGATAGATAGATAGATAGATAGATAGATAGATGGAGACGGATGAATGGATGGACGGACGGACAGAGAGAAAGATACAGATGGATGAATGGATGGATGGATACATATAGATGGATGAATGAATGGATAGATGCAGACGGGTGAATGGATGGATAGATCAGATAGATGGGTAGGTAGATAGGTAGGTAGATAGAGATGAGATAGATAGATGAGAGATGAGATAGACAGACACAGATGGGTGAATGGATGGATGGATAGATACATATAGATGGATGAATGGATAGATGCAGATGGATGAATGGATGGATAGATCAGATAGATAAGATGATAGAGATGATAGAGATGAGATAGATAGACAGACAGACAGACAGAGATGAGAGAGAGAAACCATCATACTTCGTAAGTCATAATTCTCCTTTTCCAAGTGGGTTGTAACTCTGAACAGCTGTTAAGTGGGAGGCATGTTCTTAAAACCAGGCTACGCTTTTAATCTTAATCGGGAGCCCTCCCAGTAAACAAAGCAAGAACTCTTCAAAAACCGCCCAGTGGCTCACTCACCATTCCCCCGCCGAAAGAGCGGTCCCAGTTGCCAATGAGGGTGTTTGCCACCATCAGAGGGATGGTGTCCGGGTGACACCAGCCGGCTGCTTCCACCGCAATAGCCAGGTGCGCCAGAGGCATTTTATTATCTCGAACTCGGATCTGAACAATCAAGGGATACAGAGAACTTAATCTGATAGCCGCCCCCAACCGCCCAGCTTTCACAATCGAATGGATGTTAAAACTCGCAATTTGGGCTCCGACAACTCAATGAAGCGGTAATCCATCCCGCCCTTGGAGGAACTTAAGGTGCGGGTTGGAAACAGATGCCCCTCAGGGGAAAATGGATCGATGGATGGCTGAGAGCTGACACTCGGAAAACAACAGGAAATGAATTAGAAATAAGGAGATAGTGAGTTCTAGTCTCCAGCTTCAGGTATGGAAACCAGCTGGGTGATTTTGGGCCAATCACCAGGAGACAGTGAGTTCTAGTTCTGCCTTAGGCATGAAAGCCAGTTAGGGGACTTTGGGCCAATCACCAGGAGACGGTGAGTTCTAGAACCACTTTAGGCTTGAAAACCAGTTAGGGGACTTTGGGTCAATCACCAGGAGACGGTGAGTTCTAGTTCACCTTAGGCTTAAAAGCCAGTTAGGGGACTTTGGGCCAATCACCAGGGAGCCTAAGGCCTGACAACTGGCTGCGTGATTTTGGATTAATCCCTAAGAGTGGGTGAATTCTAGTTCCATCTCAGGCATAAATGCCAACTAGGTGACTTTGGGCCAATCACCACCAAGAGATGGGAGTTCTAGTTCCGCCTTAGGCATGAAAGTCAGCTGGGTGACTTTGGGCCAATCACCAAGATAGGCCGAATTCTACTCCCGCCTGAGGCATGAAAACTGGCCAGGTGACTTTTTGCCAGCGTGCACCCTGGCTGAGGAATTCTGGGAGTTGAAGTCCACGAGTCAGGAAAGGGCCAAGTTTGAAGACCCCTCCCAGAATTCCTCAGCCAGGCACGCTGGCTGAGGAATTCTGGGAGTTGAAGTCCACGAATCAGGAAAGGGCCAAGTTTGAAGACCCCTCCCAGAATTCCTCAGCCAGGCACGCTGGCTGAGGAATTCTGGGAGTTGAAGTCCATGAGTCAGGAAAGGGCCAAGTTTGAAGACCCCTCCCAGAATTCCTCAGCCAGGCACGCTGGCTGAGGAATTCTGGGAGTTGAAGTCCATGAGTCAGGAAAGGGCCACGTTGGAAGACCCCCGTGGTATGCTATCCACCATTTTGGTGAGGCTGCAGTTGTCCCAGGCCCCTCGGAGAAGGAAGAGCCTCCACTTACTTCGCTGCCGGTGAACTGGCAAGGGGGCAGAACCGGAGCGCCTTCTTTCTTAATGGACGGCAAGTTGCCAAAATGGTATTTTGCCAGCTCAAGCAGTTCCTCATGAGCGACTCCTAAATCAACGACAGACTGGATTAGAACGCAGACAAGCTGCAGGAGGAAGCTTTCAGAGTTTCCCCGTTTAGAAGCAAAAAATATTTATAACTAATAAAGGAGAATATTTGTAGCTCATGGTTTGAAATGGGGGGGGGTCCTTGGTGCTCACTGAGCTTGGTGGTCTTCTCGCAGACGTTTCTTTACTCAAACTAGGTAACATCGTCAGTGCGAGGAGGAGGAGGAGGAGGGGGAGGAGGACGACGACGACTGTGGGGTCCTTGGTGCTCTCTGAGCTTGTTTTCTTGCAGACGTTTCTTTACCAAACTAGGTAACACCATCAGTGCTACAAGGAAGTAGGGTTTGTGGAATGATGGAGGAGGAGGAGGAGGACGACCACTGTGGGGTCCTTGGTGCTCTCTGAGCTGGGTGGTTTTCTTGCAGACATTTCATTACCCAACTAGGTAACATCATCAGTGCTAGAAGGAATGGGGTTTGCAGGGAGGAGGGAGGAGGAGGAGGAGGAGGAGGAAGACAATCACTGTGGGGTCCTTGGTGCTGAGTTTGCTTGTTTTCTTGCAGACTTCTCATGACCCAACTAGGTAGCATCATCAGTGGTAGAAGGGAGTAAGATTTCTAGAATGGAGGAGGAGGAGGAGGAGAACAATTATGGGGTCCTAAAATAAATCGTGCAAATATTACAGACCGACAGCCCTGCATCACACCAACCTCCAGCAGATGCCAGGACAATTCTCGGCCCCTTGTAATGCGTCGTTATATATTCCACCAAATCATTGCGGTTAATGGACCTGTCGGATGAGTGAAACAAGGAATAAAAAAAAAACATCACGCGGATGAAAAAAAGAGCAAAAACAACATACAAATTATAAATGCAGGTGGTCCTCGGCTTACAGCAGTTCGCTTAGTAACCGTTCAGTTACAACGGCATTGAAAAAAGGGACGTGGGACCATTTTTCACACTTACAATCACTATAGACCCCCTCCCCGCCCCAGGGTCATGTGATCAAAATTCAGGCACTTGGCAACTGACTCGTATTTACGACGGTCACAGTGTCCCTGGGGTCACGTGATCATAATTCAACCGCTTGGCAACTGACTCGTATTTACGACGGTCGCCGCGTCCCCGGGGTCACGTAATCAAAATTCAGACACTTGGCAACTGACTCGTATTTATGATGGTCGCCGTGTCCCCGGGGTCACGTGATCAAAATTCACCCGCTTGGCAACTGACTCATATTTACAATGGTCGCCGTGTCCCCGGGCTCACGTGATCAAAATTCAGACACTTGGCAACTGACTCGTATTTACGACGGTTGCAGTGTCCCCGGGGCCACGTGATCAAAATTCTGATGGTCTCTCTCTGACTTAACGAAGAAGAGCTGAGACGGGGGGACCTACTTGATGTTCTCGGTGGGTCCTAAAATCGTCCGTCCCAGGGCTGTGTTTTGGTAAGCTGTGGCGTGAAGGTAATCGAAGACCACTTCCTGCAAGTTGGTCTCCACTTCCTGCATTTCCCGGAGGATCACGCCTCGCTCCCGCTCAATCTCGGCCTCCCCCAAGGTGCTGTTTTGGATGATGTCGGCAAGGATTTCAACCGCTGAAATTGACGAGACAGACGGGAAAAAAAACCCACACGGTTGCAAAATACAACAGGACTCCATTTCATTCCGACAAGTTTTCCAAGGATATTTTTCACCGGAGGGGGGGAATTATCAAACAGGTGCAGGTCGCCTTCAACTCGCAGCGGTTTGTTTAGTGGCCGTTCGGCGTTAGAACGGCACTGGGGGGGGGGAAAGAGGGACGGGTGACCGTTTTCCACACTTCCCACCGTGGTAGCATCCCCGTGGAAGAAAGATCGTGGGGCAAAAGTGGGGGGGAAATTCACTTAACAACTTTTCGCTTAGGAACAGAAATTAAATTTCAGTAAATTACCAATTAAAATTATTATTTCCCCCCCCCGCTTAATATTTCACCAGATTTTGAGACACCCGCTAAGTTTAGTCTTAAATGGATTTAAGATTTAGCCAATCTCATTGTGCACGTGTTGTACTTTGACAATAAAGCCTGATTTGATTTGATTTAAATGGATTTCAATTTACAACTAAATGCAGCTGGCAGGTAGAAAAACTTCACATCTCCTCCAGATTAGGAAGGCGGAAAGAAAATATTTATAATTAATTACTGATGGGATACCCAACATTATTTGAATTATGTGAGACTCTTCAGAACATCCCGTTTTTTTTTTATTTCCCCTGAATGGACCAAAGGGGCGTGGCCTGCAGGAGACTTGACTTTGATCATTCTGCATCCCACTTGGCTCCACCCACTGATGCTACCGTAAACTAGAGTTCTATTTCAAAGAACAGCATGGAAGAATATTATTATTGCACTGTCAGACAGATGTTCAGACTGGATTTTGGGACGTTTTATCCACCTGTTGAGTCTCTTTCCAAGGACCTGGAATAGGTAACTGTGGATGTTGGATGGTGTTACAGGTATCTCTCCGGTTCCAAGCAAAGCTGCCTTTTGCAATTGACCGACGAGGATTTTGTCAATGCCGACAGTGTTCAAGTTATGCTCCAGATGTTTTGGGGTTGCACCCAAGGCGCCTATTGCTATTTGTACTACCTTTGCTTTATTTGTTATTATTACATTGATTCGCCACCCCATCTCACGGTTCGAGGCTTCCCTGAGTGGAATATGCCCAAGGATGCATGGGTGGCATGCAGTCTCACCCCGTATTTAATCTGTTGTTTGCCAAACAGCACACAACCCCTAATCAAAAAGAATTTCAGAGCTTAACTAACCTCTCGGCAGATCTTTCGAGAAAGCTTTGGCGTAATACACGGTTTGTTCCCTCGAGGTGTAAGCGTTAAGGTGAGCGCCCATGTTCTCAATCTCTAGCTCCAGATCCAACTGAGATCTCTTTCTGGTTCCCTGTAATTTAAGGATCTGCAGTTATTTCAACTGGAGAGGCGATAGAAGAAAAAAAGGACATTATTTATTGGGTCTTCATAGCAATAGACTTATATACCCTATCCCTCCCAGAATTCCTCAGCCAGGCACGCTGGCTGAGGAATTCTGGGAGTTGAAGTCCACCAGTCATAAAAGCGCCAAGTTTGAAGACCCCTGCCATATGTTCCATTGTGCCTTATTTCCTGCAAGTTCAACACAGGCAACTTAACACTTTTTTTAGTTTTTAAGGATCCTCACAGGGCCTCCACACAGCTCAGAAGCATTCTTGCAAAATAAAACAAAATAAAAAGGCGAGCAGCGACCTTGGGCCTTTGCAACGCACACAGTCAGAAATGAATAAATGAAATATATTTTCAGAACTTGCCTTAAAAGCCATATGCTCCAGGAAGTGAGCTGTCCCATTGTTTTTCTCATTCTCGTATCGGCTTCCAGCATCGATCCAAAGTCCCACCTTATTCAGAAGACATTTTTTTTTTTTTTTTTACTAAAACAATAAAACACGGCTTCCAAAATGCTGAGGAAAGCAGAAACAACTGATTTTCGCTTAAAGGGGTAAAAACCTTACCATGACAAATTTGGTATTCAGGAGCTGTAATATGGAGGAACAGCTAGAAAAGTCTAACATTTTTTTTTAATATATATATTTTTTATTGAAGTTTTATTAATAATACAAAATTAAAAACACAAAAATCTATCATTTTAGTGCCCATTTAAGAACCCTTTCTGTGCTCAGTTGCATTTATCAAATGTTCTACTGATAGCTCTGTATTTCTTTTTTTTGAAAATAAATGTTTGTTTGTTTGTTTTTTACATATCACCATCAATATTTGGTAAACAGTGTGTTGTCTGGGTTTGTATTTACAAATAATCAATAACAGTTAGTTTCTATAATTGTATATTCCACACAATAGCTTTCCTTAATTTTCGTTTCTCCCAATAATATTCTCTTTTATCAACCTTAAATTAGCACATTTCTTGATAATTTTAGAAGATAACAATTAAATATCTACGAATATCCTCCCACCTCATTATTAAGCTTCTTTTCTAATTAACCATCTAGGCCACCTTATCATAGATCCTGCTATGGAGGCTGGCTAGGACAACAAGCATCAAGGAGAAAATGTTCCTTCTGCAAACAGGTCAGTCCCTTAGGGAATATTTATGGCCAGAATTGACTGGAATGTTAATCATAAGTCATGGAGGTCCTTAAGCCAGTGTTTGGAATGGAATGGAATGGAGTGGAGTGGAGTAGAAAATAGAATGGAGAATAGAATGGAATGGAGAATAGAATGGAATGGAGAATAGAATAGAATAGAATAGAATAGAATAGAATAGAATAGAATAGAATAGAATAGAATAGAATAGAATAGAAAAATGAATAGAAAATTGAATAGAATATAGAAGAAAATAGAATAGAAAATAGAATAGAAAATAGAATATAGAATAGAATAGAATATAGAATAGAATAGAATAGAGAATAGAATAGAATAGAATAGAATAGAATAGAATAGAATAGAATGGAGACTAGGATAGGATAGGATAGGATAGGATAGGATAGGATAGGATAGGATAGGATAGGATAGGATAGGATAGGATAGGATGGAATGGAATAGACAACGGAATGGAGAATAAAATAGAATATGGAATGGAATGGAATGGAATAGAATAGAATAGAATGGAGAATAGAATAGAATAGAATAGAATAGAATAGAATAGAATAGAATAGAATAGAATAGAATAGAATAGAATAGAATAGAAGCGAAGCTGGAAGGGACCTTGGAGGTCTTCTAGTCCAGCCCCCTGCTCAAGCAGGAGAACCTAGACCAGACAAGTGACTGTCCAGCCTCCTTTTAAAAATCTCCGGGGATGGAGCACCGCGACTTCTGAAGTCAAGCTTGAGAAAGGCCAATTTCTCGCTGACCAAGGTTACTTACCGTACACGTTGTAATTCCAGAATCTTCAGAAGCTACCCTCAAGCCATTGTCCAGAGTTGAAACTTTAGTTTCAGGGACATTCAGGACGATTTGGGGTGCTACTTTAGTAGCCCTGTACCTGTTTCTCCCAAGATGGAGAGCCTAGTTGGGGAAAAAAAAAAAAAGAAGTATCTCATGAGCAATATGATTAAAAAAATTAAGAGAAATTAAAGTCTCCATTATTTGTTTCCATCCGTTGTTTCTTGTCCTGCCTTCATGTGCTTTGGAGAATAGCTTGACTCCCTCTTCTTTGGGGCAGACCCTGAGATACTGGAAGGCTGCTATCCTGTCCCCCCTCGTCCTTCTCTTCGTTAAACTAGACATACCCAATTCTAGCAACCGTTCCTTATATGTTTTAGCCTCCAGTCCCCTAATCATCTTTGTTGCTCTTCTCTGCACTCTTTCCAGAATCTTTTTTACATCGCGGTGACCAAAACCAGATGCAGTATTGCAAGTGTGGCCTTACCAAGGCCTTGTAAAATGGTATTAACACTTTGCGTGATCTTGATTCTATCCCTCTTATGTTTTAATGTGATGCACAAACCAATCAATGGATGTGTTTCTGTATTATCTTGAGCCATAATGTTATTTTCCTTCAGCCACAATTGTTTATTTGTCATCATACTGTACCTTATCACAAAACACAGCCTAATTCTCAATGCTTCTGTTCCAAAGCTTTGGTCTCAATGACCTCTTTTAACTCAACATTCAATCCCTCATTTCCAAAACTATGATGCTTTTTCACACGCCATGAAAACTGAAAATGGGGTCCATTTTTTTATTAATTCAACGTGTTTTTTTTTAATGCCACGTTTTAACTGAAAATTTAGGGAGAGCTAGTTCGGTGTAGAAAAAAAGGGAAAAAAGTTCTAGCGTGTCAAGCCTTGGGCACAAAAATCTGCTGAGTTACCTTGGGCCAGTCATTCTCCGTAAACCCCAGGAAGGAGGCAATGGTAAACCACTTCCAAAATCTTGCCAAGAAAACTACAAGGACTTGTCCAGGCAGTCCCCTGGAATTAAGACTCTTGAATGCACAAAAAAAAAAATGTAAAAAAGTTCTAGTTTATAGACAATCAAGGGAAAAAAAAAGAAGTCCCTGTTCTCTGGTTTATAAGCAAAATCTCTAAAATATCATCTCTTCATCTGTGATTAATTCCCAGAAAAAGTTGTCTCTTCTGCTTCAAACCTAGATATTACGAAGTGAAAGGAGCAGACTAAACCATGGTTTAAAGAATAAAGCAGTGACTGAGTTTGCAAAGTCTTCTGATCTATAAACCACAATGAAGTGTTGACGCAGGAAGGCTAACCACAACTTTTATCTGTACTTATTCTAACTGCAGGCAATAAATCTTGGCTCCTTCCTATTTTATTTTTATATTGGGATCCCCATATCAAAATAAACTTACCTTATGTGCCGCCAGAATCTGAAAATAACATTTAAAACAGCACAGTACTTAAGCAAAATGGTTCAGCTGAGATCTGCGTATGTGGGACCGATTGGGGTAGATTGCAGGGGTGACACCGAAATATAATTTTATCGTATTTTTATCTACATTTTAAATGATTGTCCTCTATTCCAATTTCACTTTAGACTGTATTTTATTCCAATTTCATTTTATTTTATTCCAATTTCCTTTTCAATTGTATTTTATCTCATTCCATTTTCAATGGCTTTTATCAAGTTTTAGTAATCATTTGTTTCTGGATAATTTGCACTTTGATATGGCCCAAGGGCTAATCAATAAATAAATATTATATTTCTATTTCAGCCTCAAGGAGAGACTGGACAGCCATTTATCCGGAATGGATATAGGATCTCCTTGCACTGACAGGGGGTTGGACTAGAAGACCTCCCAAGGTCCCACCCAACTGTGTTATTCTAAGTTCTATGTTCATAACTTGCAATGGGCAATCCTGGCCATAACTGAGATTAAGGATGGATTTTGGAGCAATTCGACCGAGAATTCCAAATTGATCCTTAACAAAAGTGCAGGAATCCCCATGGAAAGGAGAGAAAAAAAAAAAAGGAAAAGCTGCCCAATGTGTAGAGCAGAAATCTACACCAACTTGCCAACTTTAAAGACTTATGGACTTCAACTCCCAGAATTCCCCAGCCGGCATGCTTGGCTGAGGAATTCTGGGAATTGAAGTCTACAAGTTGCTACATAAGGCTTGCCAGAAACTGTACTGCAAGAAACCGCTAGATGGCAGCACTATACAGCCGCCATCTGGCGGTCTTCCGGGATTCTCACGGCCAGGCCGCCTCATTATGCCGCGATCCCGGCCACAAGACTACACCTCCCAAAATGCAGCGCGTCGAGCAGGCCTTCTCCGATGGAGGAGGCCCGCCGCCCTGGAAAGCAGCCGAGGCGGTCCAACCCCGTCACCCGTGAATCGCCCCCTTACCCGCTGTCCGGGGGTTGCGCACCGCGTGCTGAGGTGTCCCGGCCGGGTCCAGAAAAGCCGCCGGCCCGCTCGGCAAGCGGCGGACACGGCCGTCGCCATCTTGGTTGGCAAGCGGAAAAAAAAAAAAATGGCTGAGGAGCCGGGAGCAATTCCGGAAGGGCGAGTCACGTGATCCGAGGCTGGGTGGGCGGGGCCGAGCCACGTCCCTGACGTAGAAATTGCTGCAGGCGTTTCTGTTTTTTTTTTCCTCAAGTTTTTTATGGGTTTTTCTTTCAATTTCAACTCCTCTTAAGCAACCGCGTGAGACTGCAAAAATGAATGAATGAATAAATCACAAACTTGTGTGGTCTTCAGATTCAGGATCTTTTTATGCTTTTGATATGTTTTAAGCCTATGCGAGGGTTATAATAATAATAATAATAAAAGTTGGAAGGGACCTTGGAGGTCATCTAGTCCAACCCCCTGCTCAGCCAGGAAACCCTACTACGCCATTTCAGACAAAGGGCTGTCCAGCCTCTTCTTTAAAACCTCCAGTGCTGGAGCCTTCGCAGCTTCTGGAGGCAGGTTGTTCCACTGGTTAATTGTTCCAACTATAATAATAATAATAAAAGTTGCAAGGGACCTTGGAGGTCATCTAGTTCAACCCCCTGCTCAAGCAGGAAACCCTATGCCATTTCAGACAAATGGCTGTCCAGTCTCTTGTTAAAAACTTCCAGTGTTGGAGCATTCACCGCTTCTGGAGGCAGGTAGTTCCACTGGTTAATTGCTCTCACTGTCAGGAAGTTTCTCCTTAGTTCCAGGTTGCTTCTCTCCTTGATGAGTTTCAATCCATTGCTTCTTGTCCTGCCTTCAGGTGCTTTGGAGAATAGCTTGATTCCCTTTTCTTTGGGGCAGCCCCTGAGATACTGGAAGACTGCTATCATATAAGGAACGGTTGCTGGAATTGGTTATGTCTAGTTTAATGAAGAGAAGGATGAGGAGGGACATGATAACAGTCTTCCAATATCTCAGGGGCTGCCCCAATAATAATAATAATAATTATTATTATTATTATAATTATTATTATTATGGATCACGTGACACAGTCAGCCAGATGTTCAGATTGGAATTGGCATTTTGTCTACCTATCAAGTCCTTACCCAGGACCTGGGATAGGGACATGTGGATGTTTGATATATTATTATTATTATTATTATTATTATTATTATTATTATTATTATTATTATTATTATTATTATTATTTCACACCTAGTCCTTCTCTTCATTAAACTAGACATACCCAATTCCAGCAACCGTTCCTTATATGCCACCTCGTTCTTTTACTTAGGAAAACCATGAAATTAATATTGCAAAACTGGGCTGTATAAAGAGAGGCAGAGAATCAAGATCATGCAAAATATTTGTAAATACTTATTTATAAATACTCATATATACCGCTTTATAAAACCCTAGTGAGACCACACCTGGAATACTGCAACCAATTCTGGTCACCGTAGTACAAATTAGACCTTAGAAAATGTTCAGAGAAGAGCAACTAAGAGGATTGAAGGCCTGGAGACCAAAACATACGAAGAACGGCTAAGGGACTTGGGTTTGGCTAGTCTAAAGAAAAGAAGAAATAGGGGTGACATTATAGCAGTATTCTGGTATTTGAGGGGCTGTCACAAAGAAGGGGGGGGTCAAATTATTCTCCAAAGCACCAGAGGGCAGGACAAGAAACAATGGTTGGAAACTGACCAAAGAGAGAAGCAACCTGGAATTAAGGAGAAACTTCCTGACAGTGAGGACAATTAACCAGTGGAACTCCTTGCCTCCAGAAATCGTGGGCGCTCCATCACTGGAGGTTTTTAAAGAGAGACTGGACAACCATTTGTCTGAAATGGTATATGGTCGTCTGCTTGAGCAGGGGGCTGGACTAGAAGACCTCCAAGGACCCTTCCAGCTCTATTCGGATTGATTGCTATCAATTGCTTGCTGCGTGATTATATAATATGTTAAATTGTTTCAAAGAAGCAAAATGTTTCATGTTACAAACATGCTACATTCGTTATTTTAGCTCCTTTTTTCTGCAAAACAACAGAGATTGTGATGTTTTCTTCCATTACTTTCTAAGATCCCAATTAATATTATGAATTATTACTAAATTAAACTTATTTGCTGCCCATTGCAGCCTTGGGCTTACAAGAATAACAAAACAAATAAAGAGGAAATTTAAACTAAGCAAAATATATTTATTATTGAAACTGGCATGTATTTATGACAATTGAGGTATCCTGGCATTATGTGATCACAGCCGGTTTCCAACAAGCGAAAATCCGATTTGCTTAATGAACACATGATTTACTGAACAACTGCAGCGATTTGACTACTGAGGCAAAAAAAAGGTAGTGAAATGAGGCAAAACTCATTTAACAACTGCCTCACTTAGCAACAGAAATTCTGACCTCAGCTGTGGTTGTAATTCAACACATACCTGTATTCTTTGTGTTCTCTGTATATCCTTCTAAAGAAATAAAGATAATTTCATTATATAAGAAGGGTAGAAGGTACATAAAACCTGAATTTCAAATACATTTCGGATTAGTTCTGTGAAGTTACTAAGTGCAAGTAAAGAATACACGATGTTATTCATAAAATAAATCTGCCTACATTTCTGTTTTCCTGAAAACTTCCCAGCAGCAGCTGAATAATCTTGCCCCATGGTTACATGTACAATAAGTACTTGTTTTTTTTTTAATCTTTCCTTCTAATCATCTCTCCATATTCTTTTTAAAACCATTAAGACTTTTATGTTGGGTTTTTGCAAAGTAACACCTAATTGTTTCCATTAAAAATGTCCTTTGGGCAATTACACAACCAGCTATAACAGTGTTTATGGTTTTACTAATTATTTATAGCCTACAAATATCCAAGGGCTTAATTACAGCTATTCCAGCTCATTTCCAAACTCCAGGCAATCGTGTACTATTAATATATTGTCATAATAATAAATTATTAATATATGTAATTAATAGATGTCGTATAATAGCTGGTGGGTACAGAATAGCAAAAACTAAAAAAAGATCATATATTCTGTCTCTCGATAATCAGCTTTGAATATTGAGGTTTAGATGCCAAGTGTAACTTTTCTGATATAAAACTCCAGCTGAGCTGAAGTTCAAATTTCATAAAATCATTAAATGAGAGGCACTGTGCCTACTTAGCAAATAAAAATAAGTCATTGGTGATTTGGGTTAGATCAGTGGTTCTCAACCTTTTTAATGCTGCGACCCCCCCCCCACCGGTCGTAAGTCGAGGACTACTCAACTGGTGCAGCACCGTTTGCAGAATGGGACTTTTGGCAGGCTCAGCAGGGCAGAGACAGCCTGGACAATTCCTATTGGCTTTTGAAAGCCAATAGAATTAGACTCTATTCAAGAGAGTCTATTCTATTGGCTTTCGAAAGCCAATAGAATAAAAGGGAGTAGCACAGCTAAGGAAAAGGGGGAAAAAATTGGTGGACTGTGTTGTTTGGCGACCCCCGTGAAATGTTCGTTCGACCCCAAATGGGGTCCCGACCCACAGGTTGAGAACCACTGGGTTAGATGCATCTCCAATTTCAGCATATGGCAAGATAGTTATATATCGTTCCCTCCACTTTTAATGTTTTAATACCAGAAATATCTAAAAAGCTACAATCAGTCTAGTATGCTAACTTGGTATCAAATGTAGCAGTGACTTTTGACTTCAAGTGTTAGATTTCTACATATATACATATACACACATAGGTATAATTTTATTGATTTTTTTTTTAAATAGAAAATTAAAAGATAAGCAGAAAAAAAAAAACAGAAAAAGCTCAAGAAAGAAACATCCAGGTACCGATGTTGTTAAGTGAGGTTTGTTAAGTGAGTTTTGCCCCATTTTATGGCTTTTCTCGCCATATGTGTTAAGTAAAAAATGGTCGTTATAGTCCCTTTTTTCCAGGGCCGTTGTAACTTCAAGCGGTCACTAAATGAACTGTTATAAATCGTTATAACTGTTATAATTTTTTTTTTCTGGCTGAGCGCCAGAGATGGAATCGCAGCTTAATCCGTTGCCGCAGAAATAACATAGAACTTAGTTGAAATCTCCATTCCAAGCCAACATCCAAAGGGCCCCAACCGAACAGCCTCTTACACGATGCAAGGGGAACACGGTCCCTTATCGGCAGATCGCTTCTTACAGGTAGTCCTCGACTTACGATGCTTCGTTTAGTGACCGTTCAATGTTACAATGGCCCTGGAGAAAAAAAACAAAACAAAGAGACTTAGGGCCGTTTTTTTCACAGTTACAATCTTCGCAGGGTGACGTGATCCAAATTGATAGGCTTGGCAAAGGGCTCGTGTTTATGACGGTCGCAGGATCCCCGGGGGGGCAGGGGGTGTCACGTGATCCCATTTCTGCCCCCTTCTGACCAGCAAAGTCAAGGGGGGGGGAAGCCGGTGTTAAACTTAACAACGGTGTTTGTAGTTTAACAAAATCCAAGGAGAAGCTGGGTTTCACTTAACAACGGGTGGCTAACCGATCCGTCGCAGCGATTCGCTTAGTGACGGGAAGAAAGGGGGTAAAATGGGGGGGGTCAAAACCCACTCAACCTGTTGAATTTAATAACAGCAGCAAAGCTGTTGGTAGGGCAATATTGGAAGAAGGATTGTTTGCCTACTATAGAAGAATGGACGCTTAAAGTGTCAAACTTGGCTAAGATTTCTGCTTATCTGAAGGATCATTCACAAGAAAGATACATTTCGGTTTGGAGAAGATGGATAGATTATATTCAGAATAAATATGGGACTAAAAAGTTCCATTTATTTTATGAATAAATTTTAGAATATTATTATTGTTATTATTATTATTAATAATAGTTTAGTATAATGGAATTTTTATTATATTGTTTATGAATTAGGATTTTAATTTGTTTATGTGATTAAGTTTATTTGCAAATTGTTTATTCTGTGTTAAAAGGGAGTTAAAGTGCATTATATTTGTTTATCTACATAGTTGGTTAATATTAGTTAGATTATGATTATTATATTTGTTACCCTGTATGCAGCTCTGGGAAATGGGGGAGGGTGGAGGGGTGGGTGGGTTTGGGGTATATTTTGTAATTTTTGTAAAACTTTTTAAGAAAAAAAAAAACCCCACTCAACCGAGGTCTCCGCAACCTTGGGCTGAATTCGGGGGGGGGCAAGTGGAAGAGCGTCCTTCGGGGGGGGGGGAAGGCCTTCCCCTTTTCCCACAAGCCTTGTAACCGGTGACACGTGTAAGCAGTGCAGACGTGCATCCGCCCCGCAGAGCTCAACCAGCAGGGGAGTTCCCGGGCGGGAGGCCGGGCCAAGGCAGGCGGGCAGGGGCGAGGCCGGGCCGGGGGTGGCGGCTGCGGGGGCCCCGCCGAGCTGCTCCGGGCCGGGCTGGCGGGCTGCCGGGGGAGGCGGCGGCCCTGCCTGGCTCTGGCCGCGGCGCTGCTGGGGCCGGCGGGCGAGGGGACCGCGGGGCGGCGGCCGGGCGGGCAGAGGCGCCCGAGGCCGCCGATGGAGGAGGAAGCCGGAGCCCCGCGGGAGCCCCGCCGGGAGAGGTGAGCCTTCTGCGGGGACCCCCCGCCGGAGGGGATCGCTCGGGGAGGGGAGAGATCCCTCCGGATCCCAGCCAGGGAAGCCTGGCAAAGGGGATCCCTGCAGCCTCGCAGGAGCCCAGCCGGAGGAGGGGGAGAGATCTCCGGGAAGCAACCTCGGGAGGGGATCGCTCGGGGAAGGGAGACCCGGAGAGGGAAGCCTTGCAAGGGGGATCTCTGCAGGAACCCGGCCGGGGGAGGGGAGAGATCGCCGAGCACCAGGAGGGATCGCTGAGAGAGATCCCTCCGGATCCCAGCAAGGGAAGCTTTGCAAGGGGGATCTCTGCAGGAGCCTGGCCGGGAGAGGTAAGAGATCGCCGGGCACCAGGAGGGGATCACTCAAGGAGGGGGGATCCTGAGAGATCCCTCCGGATCCCAACAAGGGAAGCCTTGTAAAGTGATCTCTGCAGGAGCCTGGCCGGGAGAGGTAAGAGATCACCGGGCACCAGGAGGGGATCACTCAAGGAGGGGGGATCCTGAGAGATCCCTCCGGATCCCAACAAGGGAAGCCTTGTAAAGTGATCTCTGCAGGAGCCTGGCCGGGAGAGGTAAGAGATCGCCGGGCACCAGGAGGGGATCACTCAAGGAGGGGGGATCCTGAGAGAGCCCTCCAGATCCCAACAAGGGAAGCCTTGTAAAGTGATCTCTGCAGGAGGCTGGCCCGGGGAGGGGAGAGATCGCTGGGCACCAGGAGGGGATCACTCAGGATGGGGAGATCCCATCAAGGGAAGTGTGAGCTCTGCAGGAGCCCGGTTGGGGAGGGGAAAGATCTCCTGGCAGCAGGAGGGGATCACTGGGCAGGGGAGATCCGGGGGAGATCCCTCTGGATCACATCAATGGAAATCTTGCAAAAGCAAGCTGTGCAGGAGCCTGGCTGGGAGAGGTGAGAGATCGCTAGACATCAGGAGAGGATCACTCAGGGAGGGGGGATCCTGAAAGATCACTCCGGATCCCATCAAGGGAAGCCTTGCAAAAGGGATCTCTGCAGAGCTGCATCTTTCGGGTTCCTTTGCCGCAGAGGATACCCAAAGCTGGGCTTCCACCCCTTCCTCCGGCCGCCGAGCCCCCTTCCCTGCCCTCCCCCTCCATCACTGAGCCCCCCGAATCCCACCGCCCGCCTGGGCTTTTCCTGCACCTCACAGCTCCCACCATCCGCCATTCTGTGGAGCTGGTCAGTTCCCGGGGACTCACGCTGGGAGCCCCAACCCGAGGAGCCCCTTCGGTCGTGGGAAGCCACGGCCGTGGGGTGGGAAGAGGCCGTGGCCGGGGGGGGGGACTCATGTAACGGGATCCGACACCGGTTTTGCACTCGGCTCCCAGGTACCAGAGGTTTCCCCAGATGTGCAGGGCTATCCTACATCTTCCTCACCACCTGCCTTCCCGTGTGGAGGGAGTCACTCGGGAACCGGGCTCACGTGGCCTTGAAAAAAAGGGGGGCAGTGGAGGAGCGAGTGAATTGGAAATGGAGAAACAGGAAGTCCTCGACTTACAACAGTTCGTAGTTATAACCGAAGGATTTATACTCCTTGCAGATCGCTGGTCATTTGCATCCTTTTAGAGAGGCGTTGAGGCCACTTGGAGGTTTGCCTGTGTCCTCGGGGTCACCTGAGGCTGAAAGCATCTTGGCTACAGGATGCTTTCTGCCCTGCGTCCTGCCGCCAAGAAGGCTCTACACCCATTTGCACCACTCAGGTGACCTTCAGGACACAGGTGAGCCTCCAGGTGGCCTCAACGCCTCTCTAAAAGAAGGCAAACGACCAGCTGTCTGCAAGGAGTATAAACCCTGCCATTCTCCATCATCCAGTCAGAGCTGAAGAAGCTTCTTGCATGAGAAGCGAAACGTCTTCAAAGAAAAACAAGAAAATCCAGTTGCCTCTTGAAAAAGGAGAATTATTTTGGAATTTCAATTGCTGCCGTACATAACATTCTGCCTGGTGCTAATGAGCTAAATTTCATCAATCTTTTTGTCTTCACTGAGTTGCAGATAGGGGCTTGCAGTAGTAAACTCCCCTCTGGACCCCCCATAATAGAACTCTCTGGGCACTGAATAGGATTTGCAGAATATTGGGAATCCTCAATTTAATGGCCATAATCGGGACGAGAAATTCTGTCGCCAAGCAAGGCCGTTATTAAAATGAGTCGAGTCCAAATTTACATTTTATTTTATTATTATTATTTGCTATTTATTTATTTTATTTTATTTATGAGACTTGTATACCGCTTTAAGTGCAAGCACTCTCTAAGCGGTGTACACCAGTAAGCAATGTATATATATATTTACATTGCCCCCAACTATCTGGGTCCTCATTTTACCTACCCCGGAAGGATGGAAGGCTGAGTCAACCTTGAGCGGGTGAGATTTGAACCGCTGACCTGCTGAACCTAGTCAGCTAAAGTGGCCTGCAGTACTGCACTCTAACTGCTGCGCCACCTCGGCTCTAACTATGATTGTTAAGCCAAGCACTGCAGTGACATTAACAGTCGCTAAATAAATGCCTGTACGCTGAGGACTAGCTGCACGGCAAGACTGGAACAAGGATGCGTTACCTCTCTTGTCAGTCAAAACAGTGGTTGCATTTATTCCTGCAGTCGGAGATGGTGAGGAAGAAGATCAGAAAGGATAACGGATCAAAGCAACTTTCCTCTCCCGACAATTAAGAAAATTAAAAGAAAGTTTTAGGAACTTTTTTTTTAAGGAAATAGAGCGATCTTTTTCCATTGCAGGGGAAAAGATGAATTATTGCAGATTCCTTATTATCAGTGGGAAGTCTTTCGCTCATGTGGAATTGAATTTTGGAGAAGAGAAAGTAGCAGAAATCCGGTGCTTGAGCAGGGGGTTGGACTAGATGACCTCCAAGGTCCCTTCCAACTTTATTATTATTATTATGGATCATCGCACAGTCAGCCAAATGTTCAGACTGGATTTGGCATTTTGTCTACCTATTATTATTATTATTATTATTATTATTATTATTATTATTATTATTATTATTATTATTATTATTAAGGTTGTCCCAGAGGGATTGCTTAATTTGTGCCTTAAACAAAGCTAGAAATTAAATTTGAGCTCAGTTCGCTTCTTTGTAGCTCAGCAATTTGGGAGGATAACCATACGATTTGCAGTGGCTTTCTAAAAAAAATAAAAATAAATTACAGTCCAGATTGCTAAATGACTCTTTGGGAACGACAGCCATTTGGTATGTCAAATGCTGGAAGAAAAAGGGTGCTTTAATTGAGATATTAACATGCATAGTGTCCAGCCCTCCTCCTTTCTTTCTTTTTTACTCTTTATCCCAAGACCTGTCTCGTTTTTAGCTGGTGAATGGGATTGAAAAGCAGGCAGATCCATTCAGTTGCTATAGTTCGAGCATTCTCCTTTGTTGACATGGAAATGTGCTGGTCTAGTTTTTCAGAAGAGGGTTACATAATCCCCCTCCTGCCAAATTTGTATTCTGGGCAGGAAACGGGTGTTTTATTTTTATTTTTTTTCAAACCCAGTAAAAATATGCTTTGGAAAACACTTTGACCCTCCTCTTCTTTGGGGCAACCCCTGAGTTACTGGAAGACTGCTATCATGTCCCCCCTCGTCCTTCTCTTCGTTAAACTAGACATACCCAATTCCAGCAACCGTTCCTTATATGTTTTAGCCTCCAGTCCCCTAATCATCATTGTTGCTCTTCTCTGCACTCTTTCTAGAGTCTCAGCATCTTTTTTACATCGTGGTGACCAAAACTGGATGCAGTATTCCAAGTGTGGCCTTACCAAGGCCTTGTAAAGTGGTATTAATACTTCACGTGATCTTGATTCTATCCCCCTGTTAATGCAGCCTAGCACTGTGTTGGCCTTTTTGGCAGCTGCAGCTGGCTCATATCTAAGCAATTGTCCACTAGGACTTCGAGATCCCTCTCACAGTTACTGCTATTGAGCAAGGTACTATATCTGTGCATTTGGTTTTTCTTGCCTAAATGTAGACCCTTATTTTGGATCTTCTAGTCCAATCCTCAGCTCATGCAGGAAACCCTATATATACCATTTCAGACAGATGGTCGTCCAATCGCTTACTAACACAAGTTTTCTTTCTTTCTGGAAAATATCTCGGAGAAAAAAACCTTCCCCTTTTTTAAAAAAATAATTCATTATGAATGCTGTAGATTTCCATCGCTCTCCGTAGTGTGCTTGCATTACATAATGGATGCTTTGTTTCATGTATGTAAGATAAATTGCAAGCAGTAAACTTCCAGATTAAGGAAGAGAAGATCCAATATGGAACAATTCATGTATTAGACAATGCGGTTGTGCCACGCTGCAGTTCTTCGGGCGACTATAAAAGCTTGCTTGTGTGTTTGTGTTCTCTGGGCTCTCATCCAAAACAAAAAAACAAAAAACCTGTTGCTTAACGTGTCTTTGTGCCCCCTGATTAAAGTTTTGTGGACTCTTAATATGGTATAAAGGCACCTTGCAAACTGCAACAATTTAAACCGCTAGGTTTAAAAAATATTATTAGGTCTGTAGTTTCCTGGATTTATTTTTTTCCCTTTTTTGAAGATAGGAACTGCATCAGCTCTTTTCCAGTCCTCTGGTCGTTCCCCAGTGCTCCAGGATCTTTGAAAAATATAGTTCAGTGGTTCTGAGATCACATCTGCCAGTTCCTTGAGAACCTTGGGGTGTAATCCATCTGGTCCTGGCGATTTGAACTGGTCTAGGCTGGATAGGTGCTCACTTACCATTTTCTTGCCCATCTTAATTTGTGTTTCTATTCTGTTTTTTACGGTTCTGTTTTGGATAGGTTGGTCTGGTTTTTTTTTCCCCTTTGCGTAAAGATTGATGCCCAAAAGGAGTTAAATAGTTCTGCTTCCTCCCTGTTGCTTGTCACCTTCTTGCCACTTTGTGTGATCTTGATTCTATGCCTCTTTGTTTATACAACCCAGGATGGTATTAGGTTTTTCGGCAGCTGCAGCACACTGCTGGCTCATAGTCATATTTATGGATGTATTATCCAGGGCTGTGAAATTTCTCAGGCTGGTAAAAGTTCACCCTGAATGCATTTGGCTTTGTTACATGACCTTGGAAATGGCTCCTTTTTAAAAAAAAAGAATTGGGGGATGCTTAAACTAGGTGTACAAGCCCTTTGCTTCTGAGTGGTGCAGTGGTTCTCAACCTGTGGGTCGGGACCCCATTTGGGGTCGAACGACCATTTCACAGGGGTCGCCAAACAACGCAGTCCACCATTTTTTTCCCCCTTTTCCTTAGCTGTGCTACTCCCTTTTATTCTATGGGCTTTTGAAAGCCAATAAAATAGACTCTCTTGAATAGAGTCTAATTCTATTGGCTTTCAAAAGCCAATAGGAATTGTCCAGGCTGTCTCTGTCCTGCTGAGCCCGCCAAAAGTCCCATTCTGCAAACGGTGCTGCACCAGTTGAGTAGTCCTCGACTTACGACCGGTTGAGTAGTCCTCGACTTACGACCGGTTGGGGGGGGTCGTGGCATTAAAAAGGTTGAGAACCACTGGAGTAGAGGCTGCCAAAACTTTGGGAGAGGCTGCCAAAACTTTGGGAGATTCCCGCCTGCAGGGTTTAAAGTGTGAACAAACATGACTGCACACGCCATGGGAAGAAGCAAAGAGAAGGAAAAATGAGCGAACTATAATCAAAGCAATGGAAATACCCCAATCTTCCTTTTGGTTCAGCCAGGTGGCAGGAACTACTTCTTTTTGCTACAAATTGCTGTGTAATAATAGGAAACGCATACTTTGCTAAGTAAAGCCAAGATCTTAATTGACTACTAGTAGCGACAACATTCCTCAACTTCCAGTTGAGTGAGATTAACTATTTACCTAGATGTTGTAGGTGGAGAGCCAGGTTAATAATGAGCCTTTTAGCGTCTTTTCAGACTGATGAGGGTTTTTGTTTTTTTAAAACTGTTGTGAATTATAGCTGGCTTCTCCGGACACCGTTTTTGCCATTGGCTTTGCTTGTCAGAACGTCGCAAAAAGGGATCACGTGACCCCGGGGCACTGCAGCCGTCATAAATACGAGTCAGTTTGCCCAGGGTTTGAATTTTGATCACATGACCGTGGGGATCGTAAGTGTGAAAGACTTTCATAAAGTCTCGTTGCAATTTGGAACAGTCACTAAATGAACTTTTGTAAGTCAGGGGTTACCTGTATACCTTTCTGTGCTTGTCTATCACGTTCTTGTTCTAATCATAGCCTGCTCCAACTTTACAAGCCGGTGAGGGCCAGAGATGCCTTTGTCATTTCTGGATTGACAACCAGCGCAACATTTTTTGTGATGTCGACAGAGGGCCACGAATTCATTTTAATCCAAGGTTTTTCCCAGACGTACAGAGTCCACTGCTGGAAAACATTTACTAATTCCCAAAAACAAGCCAAATTTGCTGAGTTGGGTTTTTAAAAAAAAACAAAAAACCCCCCAACTCTGGAATCAACGCTCCTCTCCGAGATGAAAAGGGTGAACGCGCTGCGTATGGGGGTGTAAGGTCCTTGGCAAGCCATAAATATCTCTTGTAATTTTATTTTATTTTATTGTGAGGTCCCACAGATTGGGCCTCCTTCAGGTCCCGTCGGCCAGACAATGTCGGCTGGTGGGCCCTCGGGGAAGGGCCTTTTCTGTGGTGGCTCCGACCTGGTGGAATCAACTTCCCCCCGAGATTCGAACTACTCCCACCATGCCGGCCTTTAAGAAAGCCATTAAAACTCTCCTATTCCGGCAGGCCTGGGGTTGATGTCCCCGGGGGGGCCGGGATACAATTGGACACGCTGTATGAATGCACTTATTTTATTGTTTTATCGTTATATTTATTATTTTAATTTTGTACGCCGCCCTGAGTCCCTAGGGATTGGGCGGCATATAAATTTTATTAATGAATAAAATAAATAAATAAATTTTATTTAGAATTTTTAATGGCTGCCCATTCGCTCTCAGTGACTCTGGGCTGCTGACAAAAAATATATACCAGTATAAAAAAACAGAGAGGACTTGGTCACTATTTGGTCCCTCTCCTGGGGAGGCAGGAGAGAAATTTATTTTATGGGATGTTTCTTCTGAGGCTTAATTTCTCTTACCCATCCTCTTCGACTTTCCCCGTGTCCCCATAACTCTCCATTTACTATTGCAAGTAAAAAAATGCACTGGATTGCCAGATAGGGTGCTACGTCCCTCAATAGGTAATATTGAGTAGTAGGTAGATGATTCGCGGTTATTGTGCTTAAATTTATGGAAAATGCAGTCTGCAGATAAGTAGAGGATGACTTATAGTTTAATTATCAAATATAACATCACCCTAAAATAATTTAACACGTGAAGGAGACAAAGCTATTTAAGGGCACATTGGTATTTTAATTAGCTTCCTATAAAATGGTGAACTTCACAAAGAGCTTGTTATTCAGTGAGAGCTTTAAGAGAACTTCTCTTCCTATAACGCAGCCATAAGAAAAAGCTGACCCTGTTTACCAGCCAGAACAAGCTTCTGGTCCTCAGTTTATTAAAGGAATTCAAACATCTGCATGCCAAGGCCTGCTCTTAAAACGTTCTAGGCGTGGAAACGTGGAGGAAAAGTTTGCAGATATAGGGGAGATGTTTTTAGGGTACGTCTGGGATTCCCCCCCACCCCCATTCCTTTAATATTCCAATTAAGAAAGAATTAACTTTTCTCTCCCTCCCCCCCCCCTGTAGTTCGTCACCAAATGACATGGACGAAGAACAGCCTTGCAATCCAAGCCTGAAAAGAGAAGTAAGAAAACGTCAGAATTCAAATCAAGGTTCCCGAGGGAGCGATTCGTCCAGGACGTCTAGAAAAAGCTTCCGGTTGGATTATCGGCTGGAGGAAGATGTGACCAAGTCAAAGAAAAGCAAAGATGGAAGATTCATGAACCCCTGGCCGACGTGGAGACCGCTGACCATCCCAAATATCTTGAGGTGGTATTTTTTAGAAAAGGACCATAGTAAAGTCCCAAGTTCGAAACAGGTAAACGATTCGCGGTTACCGTGCTTCAATTTATTGCAGTGGTTCTCAACCTTTTTAATGCCGTGACTCCCCAACTGGTCGTAAGTCAAGGACTACTCAACCGGTCGTAAGTCGAGGACTACTCAACTGGTGCAGCACCGTTTGCAGAATGGGACTTTTGGTGGGCTCAGCAGGGCAGAGACAGCCTGGACAATTCCTATTGGCTTTTGAAAGCCAATAGAATTAGACTCTATTCAAGAGAGTCTATTCTATTGGCTTTCAAAAGCCAATAGAATAAAAGGGAGTAGCACAGCTAAGGAAAAGGGGAAAAAATGGCAGACTGCGTTGTTTGGCGACCCCCGTGAAATGGTCGTTCGACCCCAAATAGGGTCGCGACCCACAGGTTGAGAACCACTGATTTATTGGGAAAGGCAATTGGCAAAGAAGGAGACGATAACTTTATAATTGAATGGTCAACTATAATTGGACCCTAAAATGATTTAATATGTGAAGCAGACGCAGCGATTTAAGGGCGAACGCAACACACACTCCTAATCCAGCACCGTATGTAAATAAACTTAGCAAATATCCTTTTTCCTAAATAATTGATAATGCAGTCCAAGACGTATTTGGTTTATATCTTTTTTTCCTCTTTGATATTCTGGAACCTTATCTTGTGGCTTTAGAATCCAGGAAACCTATCATTGGTAAGAGAGAAAAATGGGCAGTTTGTTGAGTTGTGTTCTTGCTTTCGATAGGAAGCACACATTTCTTCAGATTGAGGTTACGATATAAGTAATGTATTTCTTTGATCGGTCATCAAATTTAATATAGTTAATGAAAGATATTAGCACCGCTTTCTGACTTGCAGTGGCTTCACCAGAATATATTGCTCAATGTCACATAGACCAGGGGTCTTCAGACTTGGTCCTTTTAGGACTGGTGGATTTCAACTCCCAGAATTCCTCAGTCGGACATTTTGATGAAACTGCGGGGTTGGATCCAGACCAGGGGTCTTCAAACTTGGCCCTTTTATAACTGGTGGACTTCAACTCCCAGAATTCCCCAGCCAGGCATTCTGGGAGTTGAAGTTCACCAGTCATAAAAGGGCCAAGTTTGAAGACCCCTGGCATAGCCAATACTTTCTAGCACTGTAGAAACAAGAGATGATCCTGCATTGTCTGTAATTTTGTATTTTTTTTAAAAAAATGTAAGCATCAATAGTCCTTGACTTATGACTGTCATTGAGAGGGGCATGCTCCCTCACTGCAGGTTTTCAAAAATGGGACTGGACGACCATTTGGCTGGGATGGTATAAGGACTCCTGCCTTGAGCAGGGGGGGTTAGACTAGAAGACCTCCGAGGTCCCTTCTGATCTAGGATTCTAGGATTTAGGATCGTAAAGTCCTGACGGTTGTAACCTGATAGATAGATAGATAGATAGATAGATAGATAGATAGATAGATAGATAGATAGATAGATAGATAGATAGATAGATAGATATATATTGCAGTATTTGTTTAGGGCATTTATTTGCAGTATTTGTTTAGGGCAGGGGTAGGCAACTTTGGCTCTTTTATGACTCGTGGACCTCAACTCCCAGAATTCCTGAGCCAGCATGGCTCAGCTTGGAAACCTCTCCCTTTCCCCTCAGCGTGGCTGGCTCAGGAATTCTGGGAGTTGAAGTCCACGAGTCATAAAAGAGCCAAGATTTCCCCCCCCCCCGGTTTAGGGAATGCAGCCATTGTAAAGCAAATGCCACAGTCATAAAGCCAACCCTTTGGTTGTTAAGTGAATTCATTGTCCACTATGACCAATTTTTTCCTGGAAACTGGAAAGAAATGCTGTTTTTTCGATAGTGGCCAATATCTGCAGCTCGGGGGAAGGGTGAGGGTGGAGGTTCATTCTCCAAGCTTGTGGCTTGGTTTCCAAATAATTCGTTGCCACGCTACCACCTGCCACGCTCATGAGCGCATCGAAGCCTGATAACTCCACAAACAATTCCATCAACACACACACACACTGACCTACAATCGGCCTCAGGATCCTAATCAACTGCCCGGCCAACCAGGGACAGCACCAACTCACGCCAGCCCCCTGCCTTTTATAATTGACTTTTATAATTGAACCTCAAAATAGAATTATAAGAGCAGTGACTGGCAGCCCGGATTCACCTCTGCGTGTTGTTTGAGCCAAATTGCAAAGGTGGAGCAGTTTTTAATCTTTTGCAGCAGGGCAAAGAAAGGTTGTGGCGTCTGAAAGATTAACATAGGTATTAGGGCATGACGTTCTTCGACTTTAAGCAGCTGCAGGAATTTTGCTGATGTGTTGAATTTTCCTGGCAAGCATATTTAAGCATCCAGATTAGTTCAGGCCTGCCTAAAGTGAAAAAGCTCTTTAAGAATTGCTCAGGAACAGCTAAAGCCTCTGATCCCGATTCCACAAACGTACCAGCTGTCATGTTTATGAAAGGGGGGGGGAGATATCAAAGCAGAGGTGAAGAAAAAGTTCACGTTTGTCCTTCTTAAAGAGTTTGGGATGCCAGGTTTGTCAAAGACAATAGTTGAGTTTCAATAAAGGAGAATATTTGCAGCCCAGGGTGGAAATGAGGGATCCTTGGTGCTCTCTGAGCTGGGTTTTTTTCTTGTAGATGTTTCATTACCCATTATCAGAGTTAGAAGGGTGGGGGGGTTATGGTGGTGGTTGTAGTGGAGGAGGAGGGGGAAGAGGAGGAGGACAAGAAGAAGGAGGAGGAGGAGGAGGAGGAGGAGGAGGAGAAGAAGAAGAAGAAGAAGAAGAAGAAGAAGAAGAAGAAGAAGAAGAAGAAGAAGAAGAAGAAGAAGAAGAAGAAGAAGAAGAAGAGGGAGGAGGAGGGCGAGGAAGACGAGGATGAGGAGGACAAGGATGACAAGGACTATAGGGTCCTTGGTGCTCTCTGAGCTGGGTTGTTTTTCTGTAGATGTTTCATTACTCAAACTAGGGAACATCATCAGAGCTAGAAGGGAGTAGGGTTTGTGGAATGATGGAGGAGGAGGACAGCGACTGGAGGAAGCCGGATCCACTTAACAACCATGTTACTAACTTAACACCCTGCAGAGATTCCCTGATTCCCTGTGTCAAGAAAGGTCATCAAATGATGGGAAAAACTCACGTAGCCACTGTCTTGCTTAGCGACAGAAAACTTGGGCTCCATTGCGGCTGTGAGTCGAGGACTGCCTGTAGGTCAGTGTTGATCTCCACGTTTTTGGCCCATCGCCCGCTGTAAGGAAACCCAGATTTGACTTCTTTCACCCAAATGACAAATACAAGGAGGTGCCCCTGCTTTTATCATTTTGGTTGTGTGTATAAAAAAAAAAAAAAAAGAGGGCAGCGCATGTGGCAGGACGCTGCTTTCCCATTTTTTTTCCATTCCCAAATTTGGATGCTTGGCCACCGGCTCGTATTTACGACGGTCGAACTGAATTCCCCTCTCCTGAGCACATAGTATCAAAGCACAATTCCCTCTTCCAATTAACAGTCATAAATCACATTCTCCAATTAGCTTGAAATGCAGGCTTCCCTCCCAGTTCTCTAGCCACCAATTCTTATCATCTCTTATTTCAATAACCTTGGTTCTCACACTAGGTTCAGTACTGTTATGTCTAGCTAAACTCTCATGCACATTCCTCCCCCTAGCATCATCTAGCTCTAAGAGTAAATAAAAGAAGAAAAGGGTTGCATCTCCATCTGTTGTCAATGCAAAAACATCCGATGTTAGCAGCATTGACGATACGGCTGTCAGCAAGATTCGTGTTCAATTTGATTGAAATACATGCTATGGTTTTAACTCCCAGGCTGATGCTAATTTGCTAGTGCCGGTATATAACTTTATTTTTCTTTCCCTCCCCCCCCCCCCCGCTGCTTGTCTTGTTTCCTTCCTTGTGTCCTAAATTAAATCAGATGTTTTTCCACGGAGTTTTGTTGGTACACATAAATGTGGCAATCTGCCCATTTCCTGCAAATGATTGTTTTTGTGATCAGTTTGTTAATGCTCCCAGCTTTGGATCATCTGCTGCTGGCCTTACACTCAAGCTGGGTAGTTGTAGGTGTACACTGACACACTTCTGCAGCTGAGCTAATACTGTACCAAGTTAGAGTAAAGCTCTTAAAGGATTACGAGTATTGCGGTATTTGAGGGGCTGCTACAAAGAAGGGGGGGGGGTCAATTTATTTTCCAAGAAACAAGAAACAATGGATGGAAACTAATAAAGGAGAGAAGCAACCTGGAACTAAGGAGAAACTTCCTAACAGTGAGGACAATCAGCCAGTGGAACTGCTTGCCACCAGAAGTTCTGGCTGCCCCATCGCTGGAAGATTTTAAGAAAAGACTGGATAACCCCCTATCTGAAAGGGTATAGGGCAGTGGTTCTCAACCTGTGGGGCGGGACCCCATTTGGGGTCAAACGACCATTTCACGGGGGTCACCAAACAACGCAGTCCGCCATTTTTTCCCCCCTTTTCCTTAGCTGTGCTCCTCCCTTTTATTCTATTGGCTTTTGAAAGCCAATAGAATAGACTCTCTTGAATAGAGTCTAATTCTATTGGCTTTCAAAAGCCAATAGGAATTGTCCAGGCTGTCTCTGCCCTGCTGAGCCCGCCAAAAGTCCCATTCTGCAAACGGTGCTGCACCAGTTGAGTAGTCCTCGACTTACGACCAGTTGAGTAGTCCTCGACTTATGACCGGTTGGGGGGTCACAGCATTAAAAAGGTTAAGAACCACTGGTATAGGGTTTCCTGCCTGAGCAGGGGGTTGGACTAGAAGACCCCCAAGGTCCCTTCCAGTTTTATTCTGATTGATTGAAGATGTATAGTATTGGTCGTTTGGAAATAGGACCTGTTTTCTGACGTTGCCTTTTCTCTTTTTTCTCTGGCTAGGTCCTTGACATGTACCTTCCGGTGTTAACCCCTTATTTTGTCAAAAACCCTGAACGGTTCGAGAAGACGGGAAACGGTTTGCGAGTAACGTGGCTCGGACACGCCTCGGTGATGGTCGAAATGGATGACGTGACCTTTCTTACCGATCCCATCTTCAGCCAACGGGCCTCCCCGGTGCAGTTTATGGGCTCTAAACGTTTCCGGGGTCCTCCATGCACCATCGACGAACTGCCCAAAATAGACGCCGTCTTGATCAGCCATAACCACTATGACCACCTGGATTACTCCACCGTCCTGGGTTTAAACGCGCGCTTTGGCAGTGAACTCAGATGGTTCGTGCCGCTGGGCCTGTTGGACTGGATGCAGAGGTGTGGCTGTGAGAACGTCATCGAGCTGGACTGGTGGGGAGAAAACTGCATTCCTGGCCACGACGCCGTCACCTTTGTTTTCACGCCTGCACAACACTGGTCCAGAAGGGGTGCCAGAGATGAAAACAAAGTTCTCTGGGGCAGCTGGTCTGTTCTGGGTCCCTGGAACCGGTTCTTCTTCGCCGGAGACACCGGTTATTGCGTTGCCTTCGAGGAAATTGGGAAGCGGTTTGGGCCGTTCGATTTGGCAGCGATTCCCATCGGCGCCTACGAACCAAGGTGGGAGATCTGAGGCACGGAGGGCAAACTATAAGCCTACTGATGTTTTTTTTAGAGGCAGGGGGTCCTCAATGACCCACAACAGATTTCCCTTGCTAACCCCGGACAGTTGTTCACTGAGCCGTGCCCCATTTTAGGACCGTTTTTGCCACCGTTGTTAAGTGAATTGCACAGCTGTGTGGTTGTTCAGCGGATCTGGCTTCCCCTCCTTCCCATTTGACTTTGCGTGTTGGAAACCGGCTGGGAAAGTCAAACGTGATGATCACGTGACGCCGGGATGCTGCCGCCGCCATAAATAGCCGCCAATTGCTAAGCACTCAAATTATGATCATGGGGACGCTGCTGTGGTCCTAAGTGTGAAAAAGCAGTCATAAGGCACTGTTTTTCAGTGTCATTGTAACTTTGAATGTTTGCTAAAGAATGTCCCAGGAGGCAACTGGGCTTTCTTATTTTTCTTTGAAGATATTTTGCTTCTCATCCCAGAAGCTCCTTCAGCTCTGACTGGATGATGGGGAATGGAAGGATTTATACTCCTTGCAGACAGCTGGTCGTTTGCATTCCTTTAGAGGGTTGTTGAGACCACTTGGAGGCTTGCCTGTATCTTCAGAGTCACCTGAGGCTCTGAAACCTTGGCTACAGGATGTTTTCTGCCCTGTGTCCTGCCGCCAAGAAGGCTCCACACCCATTTGCACCACCCTTGTGACCTTCAGGACACAGGTGAGCCTCCAAGTGGCCTCAACGACTCTCTGAAAGAATGCAAATGACCAGTTTTTCTGCAAGGAGTATAAATCCTTCCATTTCCCCACCATCCAGTCAGAGCTGAAGAAGCTTCTGGGATGAGAAGCGAAACATCTTCAAAGAAAAACAAGTCCAGTTGCCTCCTGAAAAAAGCATCTTTGGGACAACCAGGATCTACCTGGAGAATCTCCACCGACTTTTATTAAAGAATGGATGTAATTGAGGACTCTCTATCAGTGCCAGTGTAGAAGAGCAGGAGATTAACATCAGGCGCAAATAACCAGGACCTTTATGGATACAAAACACAGGTTTATTCAGCTACCTATATAGAAGAATCTGGTCAACTAACAGTCAAAGCTAAATTGGGGGAGGTTGTTGTTGACAACGCAAGGACCTCAAACTGATGACCCGTTTACCTCCACCTTCCAGCTTAGCCTGCTCTTCTACAGACAATTATCTAGTATATAGGAAACTTCCCAAGTCCTTACAATGAAAACCCACAATCCAGGGCACTTTTCTCCTTGTAGATAGGTCGAAACTGCCAAATTCTGGGTTCAAACAGTCCCAACCCGTTTTGAGGGTGCCAAGTTGTGGAAGGCTGAATTAAAAAGAGACGCGGGAGGTGAGACTACTTAAACGATGAACAAGGGAGGGGTTGAGAGCAAGACAGTAGAGAGGAACTGCGGTAGATGTAATCTGTGAGGTGTTTTGCAAACGGCTTGGGATTTGCATTTCGCCTTGAGGCAGCTTAACGAATGAATAGGCAATTCTTCTTAGTAGCAGGGAAAAATAGCCAGGAAAATCTATAGAGATGCAAAACGGAAGAACCCCCTGGGAGATTTTACGTTGGCCAGAAAAAAAAAAAAAAGTTGTAATTCAAGCACCAAGTTTGTACAAACACCATTAGGAAACCAAAATTGTCAAGGTAACCCTCCAGGAAATTACGTACACTTTTTTTTTCTCTTGTTCTTTTGGGGTAGGTGGTTTATGAAATATCAGCATGTGGATCCCGAAGAAGCAGTGCGGATCCACATCGATGTACAAGCCAAGAAGTCTATCGGCGTTCACTGGGGAACCTTTGCTTTAGCAAATGAGGTATGTAGAACTCATTAAATGTTTGGTTTAAAATGGAAGGACGTAGAACCACAACTTCACATTTCACTTCGGCAATTAGGACAGGGGTAGGGGGAACGGTGGCCCTCTTATGACCCGTGGACTTCAACTCCCAGAATTCCTGAGCTGGCACGCCTATGGAATGTTTTGATGCTATCTTAAATCCATATGCACGGAGTTCCTGCATCTAATAATGGACGCTTGAAAATTAAAAAAAAAAAGGTAATTGTAAATTTCAGTCGTGTCTTGACTCCAAGAGCTCCATTTCTTAGCCGACGGAACCCGGGTTGTCTGAAGACACTTTGGTGGTCCTGTGGCCGGCATGTCTATATGTCAAAAGGTCACGGAAGTGGTACCTATTTATCTACTTCCCTCCAAAGTGGTACCTATTTATCTACTCGCGTTTGCATGCTTTCAAACGGCTGGGTGGACAGGAGCTGGAGCAGGGGACAGGAGCTCACCCCATCCCGCAGCGCTGGGGTCTCAAACCTCAACTTATTAGCTTTCCAGCTGACAAGCTCAACGTCTTTAACCACTGAGCCATCGTGCCCCCCCCCCCCAATTTGAACATTACTCGCAAAGATAATCTCCTTAGTTTGTCCCATCATGGACGTTTGCGCCCTTTCCTCTTTTTGAACTGCTTCCAGATTTAAAAAAAAAAAAAAGATTTGGAACGCAAGTCGGCTGGCCTTAATATTTTAAAAAATTGTAACATGGCAAAAAATATAATGGAAATGAGCCATTTCGGGTAAAATGAAACAGAAATTGTTAAGTGTTGGGATGGTTCATAGGAGGAAAAAGACTTCAATACATAAGTGTAATTAACTAAGAAAATTTTAACAGATAAAACTTGAATAAATTTAAATGAGAACTCTAAAAACAGGATGTATGATAAGCTGACCTAGATGATTAATTAGAAAAGGAATTTAATCATGAGGTGGAGGATATTCATAGAAATTTAATCGTTATCTTCTAAAACTATCAAGAAATGTGCTAATTTAAGGTTGATAAAAGAGAATATTATTGGGAGAAACGAAAATTAAGGTAAGCTATTGTGTGGAATATAGAACTATAGAAACTAACTTATTATTTGTAAATACAAATCCAGACAACACACTGTTTACCAAATATTGATGGTGATATGTAAAGAAACAACAACCAATAAAAACATATTTTTTAAAAAAGAAAAGAAATGATTCTGACACAGTTGTCGGATCAACAGGTCTTGAGATGTGCTACATCGTCATTTTGAGAGTGAGTCACTGCATTCATTGGTTTATGGATGCAAGCCATTTTTAATTCTGTTGAGTTCGTTTGATCATTCATTTTAGGTACATGAGTAGGTACTAAAATTAAGTCTCTAGGCCAGAGCGCCCCAAGCTTTTGGGCCCCAGGGACAGGTTCTGTGGAGAAAAGTTTTTCCGTGGACCGGAGAGTATGTGGTTTTGTGTGCTGCCTGTTTCCCACGGATGGGGCTTTGCTTGTTTGTGTGGACCGGTTGCTGGTGTGCCATGGCCCGGTACCAGTCCACAGACCAGGGATTGGGGACCTCTGCTCTAGACCACCAAGGTTGTGACAAATTCAGCAATAATATAATCTACAGCGCTAACTTTCTAGATTACTAGAGTATGGACATTTTCTGACTGATATCATGCGATGTATCAAGAATACGTTTGTATGAAATAGTATAGGGCAGGAGTAGGCAACCTTGGCTCTTTTATGACTCGTGGACTTCAACTCCCAGAATTCCTGAGCCAGCCATGCTGAGGGGAAAGGGAGAGATTTCCAAGCTGAGCCAGGCTGGCTGAGGAATTCTGGGAGTTGAAGTCCACAAGTCATGAGAGGGCCATAGTTCCCCCATGCTGGCTCAGGAATTCTGGGAGTTGAAGTCCACAAGTCTCAAAGTTGCCAAGGTTGAGGACCCCTGATATAGGGCAGGGGTAGACAACCTTGGTTCTTTTATGTCTCCTGGACTTCAACTCCCAGAATTCCTGAGCCAGCCGTGCTGAGGGGAAAGGGAGAAGTTTCCAAGCTGAGCCATGCTGGCTCAGGAATTCTGGGAGTTGAAGTCCACGAGTCTTAAAGTTGCCACGGTTGAGGACCCCTGATGTAGGGCAGAGGTGGGGAACCTTGGTTCTTTTATGACTCGTGGACTTCAACTACCCAGAATTCCTGAGCCAGCCATGCTGAGGGGAAAAGGAGAGGTTTCCAAGCTGAGCCATGCTGCCTGAGAAATTCTGGGAGTTGAAGTCCACAAGTCATGAAGGGGCCGTAGTTCCCCCATGCTGGATCAGGAATTCTGGGAGTTAAAGGCCTAAGCCAGGGGTGGGGAATCTTGGCTCTTTTATGACTCGTGGACTTGAACTCCCAGAATTCCTGAGCCAGCCACGCTGAGGGGAAAGGGAGAGGTTTCCAAGCTGAGCCAGGCTGGCTCAGGAATTCTGGGAGTTGAAGTCCACGAGTCATAAAAGAGCCAAGGTTGCCTATCTATGGTATAGGGTCTCCTGTTTGAGGGGTTAGACTAGAAGACCTCCAAGGTCACTTCCAGCTCTGATGATCTGCTATGTTCTTAGGTGTTCTCTATCTGTATCAGTGCTTGCCAGATCACCAATACAGCTAAGCAAGGTTGAACTTGGTTAGTGCAGTTCTGATTTCTGACAGACCTTATGACAGAACTGAAGAAGCTTCTTGGACGAGAAGCGAAATGTCTTCAAAAGAAACACAAGAAAGTCCAGTTGCCTTTTGAAAAGGCACCTTTGGGAAAATCTTGACCTGGATGACTGAGAATCTCCATAGACATTTAATTTGATTTCGAGTCCATAGTTACTGTATTCCACACAGAACTTTGTTGTTGTTGTGAAGTCATGTCCGACCCATCGCGAACCCATGGACAACATTCCTCCAGGCCTTCCTGTCATCTACCATCTTCTGGAGTCCATTTAAGTTCACGCGTACTGCTTCAGGGACTCCATCCAGCCACCCCATTCTCTGTCGTCCCCTTCTTCTCTTGTCCTCCATCTTTCCCAGCATCAGGCTCTTCTCCAGGGAGTCCTTCCTTCTCATTAGGTGGCCAAAGTCCTTGAGTTCCAACTTCAGGATCTGGCCTTCTAAAGAGCAGTCGGGGTTGATCTCTTCTAGGACTGACCGGTTGGATCGCCTTGCAGTCCAGGGGACTCGCAGGAGTCTTCTCCAGCCCAAGTTCAAAGGCCTCCATTCTTTGGCGCTCAGCCTTTCTTATGGTCCAACGTTCACAGCCCTACATTGCAACTGGGAAAACCATGGCCTTGACTATATGCACTTTTGTTGGCAGGGTGACATCTCTGCTTTTTAGTATGCTGTCTAGATTTGCCATAGCTTTCCTCCCCAGGAGCAAGCGTCTTCTAATTTGTTGGCTGCAGTCTCCATCTGTGGTGATTTTGGAGCCCAGGAAGACAAAATCTGTCACTACCTCCATTTCTTCCCCATCTATTTGCCAGGAATTGAGAGGGCCGGATGCCGTGATCTTGGTTTTCTTAATGTTGAGAACTTAATTTATATCTAATCTGGCATTTCCTGTTTTTCTTCGCAGTACTACTTAGAGCCACCTGTTAAACTGAAAGAAGCTCTTGAGAGATACGGATTGCAAACAGAAGATTTCTTTGTTCTGAACCATGGAGAATCGCGAGATTTAAATATTAACGATCACGGATTTGAATAGAAACAGGAAAAAAAATTCTTATTAACCATAACTGGGGGCGGGAAAAAAAATAAGAGTGAATATTTTTTGTAAAACAAAAATTAGATAGGCTTTTGATGATCTCCGGCGTGTTTAATTCTAACAGTCTTTAAAATCTTGCACACCGACTTTGTAACATGATTTTTGATGAACGAATTAACTGTGGAGAGCATTAACTGAGCTACAAATAAGTTTTAAGTAAACAGGGAAGTTAACCTTTGTACAACTGTAATCATTTGCCATGGAAAAGGTACAAAAGAACTGCTGAGAATTTATTCCTATCCAGAAACTCTTAAGAGCATGTGTTCAATCCTTGGCAGGGCCTGGTTGCATGCAAAAAGATGGAATGTAAATTTTAACCCAGCCATTAATATGCAAACTGACTGTGTGCAGATCAATGCTGATGAGACTTAACCTGGCGCAGGTATCTCCCACTCATTAACTAAGCAAGAGGGGAACAAAAGAGAAGTGTGTGAAGCTATTGGGATAAAAATTTAAGGCTACCCAAAACAACACCTTTGTATTTAGAACTGGGTGCTGGATTTATACATGAATCGGAAACATTTTCCAGCTTGCTGAAATCTGAATTTTGGGGTTAGCTGTGATGATGATTCAAAGACTTCACTCCGATCCATCGTTTCGTACGCTTGTTTATCCAGACAGAAAGCCTACATTAAAAAGGCAAGCTGGAGGGCGTTTAGGATTGCCAATTTAGCCATGTTCGTTTCTTTGAACACACGTTTCTACAGCGTGGCTGGTTTTTTTTTTTTAAAAAAAAATATGACTACTAACATGACAATATTTTTAAAGTTTCACGTACGCCCCAAATACAGTTGAACAAAGTTCTCACCCAGAGGTTGCGTCTGTTGGCTTCAGAGGAGTTGAATTGTAGGCTTTGCAATGAGTCTTCCAACATAGTTTGCTGTTAAAGCACATTTTAAGAGGAAATCCAGATCTTTGCTGAATGCTTTACACACCTTTACTTGCAAACGTGGAAGCTTTGTTTTTTGAAATTATCCACTGAAACGTGCCTTTTCAAGAGTTCTAACATGAAAAATGCCTGTTATTTATTTGTGCTGCTGGCCCAAACATGTGTTTGCATTGCATTGCGCTGCCACTGCTTAATTGCTTGTTATCCTCACCCAAAGACTTCCGTTGTTCGAGAATATGATTGGCAGATGTGACAAGAGCATTTTTGGTTTCTCCAGAGTCTTTATTCCAGCTCATTTTGTTGGTGCTTCTTTCCTTACGGCAACGGTGAAGTCCAAAAACCAGTAATTTTAACAACACGACGTGGAAATAACACGTGTGGGTTCCTTGCCAAACTGAAATCACTGATGGATGAATTTGTTCGGCGTTAAAAATATGAGCCAACGGGCTTGTGTGTGAACCTGCTACTTTGACAATAAATTCTTGCCCCCAGAATGTTCTTAACGTGTTGTCATTATTAACCAACACATTGTTTGAGATAGTACTTAAGGTGTTGGATTAAAAACGGAGTTCCGAGTTCGAATCCTCCACTGGGGAATGAAAAAATGGCAGGGCCAGTTTATCCCAATCCTGTTTTTTTTTTTTTTTCCATCCCAAGAGTGTCATTGCTGTAGGGAAAATCTAAATCAGAAACTGCTGCAGATAGAGCTCAACTTCACAGCAGTTCGTTTAGTGATGATTTGAAGTTATAACGGCGCTGAAAAAAGGTAACTTCTGACAGTATTTCATGTCAGAGCATGCAGTCTTATTGCGCTGAGATAACCCAACAGTAAACAGTCAACAGTGGTCTATATTAAATGGTGGTTTATCTTACACTATCTACAATATCATACACCGGGAGCAATATACATACACATGTTAATCCAGCAGGATCCAACACACAGCAGTTACAGCAGAAAACAGAAGAGAGAGAACGTATCAGCAGAGTCTTTCCTTTTATAAAAAGGCTGTTAAAGGGACACAGACCCTGCTGAGTCATTCCCATCATTACATCTTACATTACATAAGCTGGTTAGCTATTAAATCATTACTTTGACACTTCACACCATTTGCAGCATCCCCCAGGGTCACATGATCAAAATTTGGATGTTTGGCAACTGGCTCCTATTTATGACGGTCGCAGGGTCCCGGGATCTTCTTGAACCCACCTGCCGGAATTCCTTAGGAGATGAGGTCTGAAGGAAGCCTCTTCTGGTGAAGCAAGTTGGACAGGCTAGACTAGGCAACCTTGGCTCTTTGATGACTCATGGACTTCAACTCCCAGAATTCCTGAGCCAGCCACGCTGAGGGGAAAGGGAGAGGTTTCCAAGCTGAGCCTTGCTGGCCCAGGAATTCTGGGAGTTGAAGTCCACGAGTCAGAAAGCGGCCTAGGCCTAGGCCAGAGGTAGGCAACCTTGGCTTTTTTATGACTTGTGGACTTCAACTCCCAGAATTCCTGAGCCAGCCACGCTGAGGGGAAAGAGAGAGGTTTCCAAGCTGAGCCATGCTGGCTCAGGAATTCTGGGAATCAAAGTCCATGAGTCATAAAAGAGACACGGTTGCCTACCCCTGGGCTAGACCAATTGGGGTGAATTGGCTCCTCAGATACAGAATGCAGAATAACAACTGAAAGGGACCTTGAAGGTCTTCTAGTCCAGTCCCCTACTCAAGCAAGGAGACTACATACCATCTCAAGACAAATGGCTGTCCGGTTTTTTCTTAAAAGCCTCCAGCGATGAAGCACCCACAACTTCTGAAGGCAGGTTGTGGGCGCTTGGACCTGTGTCATGTAGGACTTGAATTCAAGACCCTGAATTGGATCCAGAAGCAAAGCGGTGACCAATGCAGCACATGCAACAGTAGTGTTATAGGTGCCACCCCTGGGACCCCCCAGAAGTGACTATGACAGCTTAGATCAGGGTTCTCCAGATTTGGCAAATTGTGGAGTTCAACTCCCAGAATTCCCAGATCAGTACAGCTGGCTGAGGAATTCTGGGAGTCTTCCAAGTCGCCAAGGTTGGAGACACCTAGCTTAGATGGATAAGACTCACAGCTCAAGATCACAAATGTTGTCCTGAAATTCCAGATTATTTCAGGGTCCATGTGCTGATCCTTCACAGACTATTATTATTATTATTATTGATCATCGCACAGTCAGCCAGATGTTCAGACTGGATTTGGCATTTTATCTACCTATCGAGTCCTTCCCAAGGACTTGGGATAGGCAGATGTGGATGTTTGATGGTATTACAGATATCGTCGCAGGATGGAAGCAGTTCCTAGTAAGGCCGCCTTTTGCAATTGCACCCAAGGCGCCTATGACTATTGGTACTACACTTGCTTGCTTTTGCCACAGTCTTTCTATTTCTATTTGTAGGTCTTTGTATTTTGTTATCTTCTCCAGTTCTTTCTCGTCTGTTCTGCTGTCTCCAGGCATTGCCACGTCCACTATCCAGACTTTTTTGTCTTTCTTATTGACAATTGTTATTATTATTACTACTACTACTACTACTACTACTACTACTACTACTACTACTACTACTACTTCCAGAGATGAGGGCAGTATCATTTGATGCTGAAAGAAATGTCCAGGATGGATACAGTTCCCCAGTTAAAAATGAGGAAACTTTATACAGGTCAATAAAATAGCTATGGGAGGCCGTCATTTATATACCTTTTATGCCATTCAGGATTTTGGAGACGGAATTATTGAGGCTGACCTCAGCGCTGCTGCATTATTAACTTTGCAACTTGTTCTTTGATTTCTGCATCGTAATGATGTAGCAGGGACGCCAGCTTCTGAGTATACAGAGAATTGCTGGAGAGAGTAAACAAAATGGAATCTTCATTGTACCGATTCTGGATAGCACAGCCCTTGTCATTTTTCATGGACCTCGTCAGATTGGTGGCAAATGCAAGGACCCTGAGCAAAATGTCTTTGTTTATGCAGCTGTCAAACAGAGATAAGAGAAGAGGCGCCTGGAAAGACATGGGGGAAAAAATGGAATTCACATTCATTTTAACTTTTAAGTTTAAAGAAACAGTGTGAATTTATTCGCCCGAAGGTATTGATTTAACAAAGTTCACGCTGAGTGCATAAGAGTAATATACTGCTTTGAATTATCCCAATGGCTTCGTAGACCAGTGGTCTACCAGTGGTTAACCTTTTTAATGCTGCGACCCCCAACCGGTCATAAGATGAGGACTACTCAACCGGTCGTAAGTCGAGGACTATTCAACTGGTGCAGCACCGTTTGCAGAATGGGACTTTTGGTGGGCTCAGCAGGGCAGAGACAGCCTGGACAATTCCTATTGGCTTTTGAAAGCCAATAGAATTAGACTCTATTCAAGAGAGGCTATTCTATTGGCTTTCAAAAGCCCATAGAATAAAAGGGAGTAGCACAGCTCAGGAAAAGGGGGAAAAAATGGCGGACTGCGTTGTTTGACGACCCCCGTGAAATGGTCGTTCGACCCCAAATGGGGTCCCGACCCACAGGTTGAGAACCACTGGTCTAAGTGCTATTGCTGTTGTTACTCCTAAAGTTATAATGCCCTTAAAACAGACAAGTGCTTGTAACTAAATGTTACAACAATATAGGTGCATATAGGTTTCAATGGCTTGGCCATGCAGGGGCAAATGTTTTCCTTCAAAATCAGCAGGAATTCATAGCATAAGAAATAAAATAAATGAACGATGGGGGGGGGGAAGTCAAAGAAGAAGGAGGCAAAGGATAAAAATAGCTTTACCTGTGAATTAAGCAGAGGGTCTGCCATAGCTGGGTTGGCCGATAAATTCACGAGCACTTTTAGGACTTGAACCTGCAACAATGATAAGGGAACTCTCTGATTTGCCTATCAAATTAATAGGAGACAGAAACACCTTTGATTGACAGCTAAGATTTAAAGGTAATAGATGGTTTTAGAACACGGCTGGCCTGGGCCGCATTGAATGAATGGGCACAAGTAGTCCTCGACTTAACAACGATCCATTTTAGCGACCGGTCAAAGTTACAACAGGGCTAGAAAAAGCGACACGGCCGTTTTTCACGCTTACGACCTGGCGGTCACCTGATCAAAGTTCAGCCATTTGGCGACCGACTGCGATTTGCGTCACAATGGCGGCCAAAACAGTTGTAAAACGGAGCAAAATTCCCTTAACCGCTGCCTGGCTCAGCAAGAAAATTTTTTTAGACTAAAGTCAAGGATCTCCTGTATTCATGTTTAAACAACTTAACGAATTTATATTGGACTAAGATTGTATTTAAGTTCGGAAAGATCAAATAGTTACACTCCGTTCTCACTGTTAACACTTACTCCATGTGGTGGAAAAGAAACAAACAGGCAAAAACATTTTCTACTGTGGTGCAGGCGTAGCAGAAATATTATAGTGCAATTCCCATAATCCTTATCGTGAGCTTTGATTGCCAAGGCTATTAAGAATTATAATCGAAAACATCTGATGTCCCTATCTTGGCTGTAGATCAATGTGATTTCGTTTGCAGTCTTACTATAGGTAGTTCTTGACTTACAACAGTTCATTTAGTAACCATCCAAAGTAACAACAGCACGGAAAAAAAGCGAGTTACGGCCATTTTTCACACCGACAACCGCTGCAGCATTCCCGTGGTCATGTGATCACAACTCAGACGCTCGTACGTTTTCCCATTTTTTAGTTTCCCATAAATACTTAAATTTAACGTTTAATAAGTTTCCACATTTTAAATAATACCAATTCCCTTTATCACAATTCATCCCTGGATCTTATATCAGCTGCTTAACAATACACTAGAATATTCTTATTTTCCGGTAATTTCCAAATATCTTAAATTTCATAACCCAAACTTCTCTTATTTCAACATTTAATACTTCCTGGAAGTATTAAAGTATCGGGGAAAAAACTTACCAGGATGTTGACTGTCTAAAAAGATTGAATGTTAAAATAACTAAGATATGTATATAAACCAAAAAATTATCGATAAATGTAAGAAAGCTATTTGTATTAAATGGATATAATAAGAATTGTATCGATTCAAATGTGAGACAGTACATCCCAACGGGAAAAGAGAGGAAATATTCAATGTAATAGTTTGTGATCTATACTAAAGAAATTTGTATGTTACTGAATTATCAACCAACCCAGCTACCAGGTTGCTTTTCAGATATTTAAATGTAAAACTGGAAAATCAATAAATTAAAAAAAAAAAAATTCAGCCGCTCGGCAACCGACTCACATTTACGATGGTCGCAGTGTTCCAGATGTGTGTGTGTCACGTGATCTACTTTTGCGACCTTCTGACAAGCAAAGTCAACGGGGGAAGCCAGATTCACTTAACAACCCAGGTTACTAACTAAGACAACTGCAGCAAATTCACTTCGCGAGCGTGGCAACAAAACTCGTAAAACGGGGCAAAGCTCACTTAACACACGTCTCGCTTAGCGATGGAAATCTGGGGCTGAATTGTGGCCGTAAGACAAGGACTACCTGTATTTACCGTATTTTCCGGCGTATAAGACGACTTTCTAAACCAGGCAAATCTTCTCCGAAATCGGGGGTCATCTTATACGCTGAGTCGTCTTATACGCCGGAAAATACAGTAGTTTCCAGAGTATTTTTGACTTACACCAAGCATTAAGCTGAACAGCTAAATGCGGAAAAATTTCCTTCTTCTTTTTAACAATAAAACAGCTGACCGTTATACCTGAGTCCTTTCATTTCCTTCAAACAGCAGGTGCAGAAAACTGGGTATGAAGCTGCTCATCCTGTAATGATAGTCGTTCGTCACGGAAATGTTCGTTAAGAACCGAAGGGCGGCTAGCTGCAATTCAGAATTTACAGGAGAGGTGTCCACTTCCTCGCACACCTTGGTAATGTAGACCTAAGGGATAGGACACACACACACACACACATAAATAGGTTTACCAATGTATTGCCACAAAGCCACAGAGGTCTCATTTACTTTGGCCTGGTCAATGCGGGGGAATTCACTGCAGAAAGCAAATTATATTGGGAAGAGTTAGCGGCAAAAGGAAAACAGGCCGCCCAAAAACATGGCGGCCAGACACCATCAAAGCGGACGCCGGCCAGAGCGTAGAACAGGGGTCCCCCAACCCCTGGTCTGTGGATCCGGTAGTGGGCCACGGCATGCCAGCAACCGGTCCGCACAAACACCTGGTTTTTAATTTGCTGACATTTTGGCTATCGCCGGTGGTTTTAAAATTGTTTTCGTATTTTGTATTTGTTACGTTTATTCTTAACTTTATATTAGTAACCATCAGCTTGCATACCCAATGACTGGGGTTTCACTTTAATCATCCCTGTGTTTAAGGAAGGTAAAGAAATAGGAGTTAATCATCACCCATAAAAACCTCATCAGTATTTCAGTAAGCTAAAAGCCAGATAAAATTTATCGGAAAAGTGCAAGGTGAGAACCTTATACAGAATATCAGAGTTTTGGAAGGGACATCCTCCATCTCCTTCAAATAGGATCTTTTTTTAAATGATGAATAGAATAGAACTGGAAGGGACCTTGGAGGTCTTCTAGTCCAACCCCCTGCTCAGGCAGGAGACCCTATACCATTTCAGACAAATGGTTGTCCAGTCTCTTCTTAAAAACTTCCAGTGTTGGAGCACCCACAACTTCTGGTGGCAAGCTGTTCCATTGGCTAATTGTCCTCACAGTTAGGAAGTTTCTCCTTAATTACAGATTGCTTCTCTTCTTGATTAGTTTCCATCCATTGTTTCTTGTCTTGCCTTCATTCACACGCATCCTTTTAAGGTCAACGTGCCCTGAGGATAACTCTTTTAACTCCCATAATTAGTCTCCTAAATGTTATAAACGTAAAGGGAGTTTATAATTTATTTTAAAAAAATGACTGTGCTAATAATATTCAACTGATCAATATCACACAGTAATCCCACTGCATTAAATACTTTAGAAACTTTGTTCTTATGCATTTTCCTTATACAGTGTTATTTTAAGCTTACCTTTAGTTCCTCCTGATTTTTAGTATTCATACTCAGATTATTGAGTGCATTAAGTGCTTTCTGTTTAACGTTGGTGGTGGGAGCTGAAAGCATTTTTCCAATCAAAGGCAGGCCACCTAAATTCCGAATGACATCCTACAAATTAAACACATAGAAAAATATCATATAAAACCATCTTAATCCCTAAAGTCCCAAAAAACTCGTTTAAAGGATGGGAACTGGCCCACGACAACTACCCTTCTCTGTGGTTTATAAAAGTAACTGTTCTTAATAGCTGGGTTATTTGAAAAATAAAGTTTAAAGGTTAATAACGCAAAGGAGGGAAAACATGATGACATGATCATTTGATCACACAATCATTTTGATGATATGTTCATTTTGATCATATGAATATTTTGAAATAAGCCAGCCTGGCTGAGGAATTCTAGGAGCTGAAGTCCACAAGTCTTCAAAGTCGCCATGTTTGGAGACCCCTGATGGCTGAGGAATTCTGGGAGTTGGTCCACAAGTCTTCAAAGTTGCCATGTTTGGAGACCCCTGCTGGCTGAGGAATTCTGGGAGTTGGTCCACAAGTCTTCAAAATCGCCATGTTTGGAGACCCTTGATGGCTGAGGAATTCTGGGAGTTGAAGTCGACAAGTCTTCAAAGTCGCCATGTTTGGAGATCCCTGCCGGCTGAGGAATTCTAGGAGCTGAAGTCCATAAGTCTTCAAAGTCGCCATGTTGGGAGTCCCCTGCTGGCTGAGGAATTCTGGGAGTTGGTCCACAAGTCTTCAAAGTTGCCATGTTTGGAGACCCCTGCCGGCTGAGGAATTCTGGGAGTTGAAGTCCACAAGTCTTCAAAGTCGCCATGTTGGGAGTCCCCTGCCGGCTGAGGAATTCTGGGAGTTGAAATCCACAAGTCTTCAAAGTCGCCATGTTTGGAGATCCCTGCCGGCTGAGGAATTCTGGGAGTTGAAGTCCACAAGCATTCACTTCTTTTTCTCTTGTGGAATGAAAACCAAAAACAACACTTACTTGATTGACAGAGAAGGCTGCGCTGTTGCTCAGGGTAACCAAGATCTGTTCTTGAACCAAAATGTCTTCTGTAGACTCCAGTAGATGAAGAAGACTCTTCATCTGATGTGGCTCAAGAACGCCATGGGGTGCTTTTGAAAGATCGGTGCCCCCTAAGATTAGAAAATAAAGATTACACCTATATCATTTTTCTGCAGAAATATAGGTCGTCCCCAACGTACGACCACAATTGAGCCCAAAATTTCTGTTGCTAAGCGAGACCGTTAAGTGAGTTTTTTTGTCCCATTCTACAACCTTTCCTGCCGTAGTTGTTAAGGGAGTCACTGCACTTGTTAATTTAGTAACAATAATTTAGTAATATAATTGCAAGCCATACTTTAGATCAGGGGTCTTCAAACTTGGCCCTTTTATGACTCATGGACTTCAACTCCCAGAATTCCTTAGCCAGGCACACTGGCTGAGGAATTCTGGGAGTTGAAGTCCACCAGTCATCAAAGGGCCAAGTTTGAAGACCCCTCCCAGAATTCCTCAGCCAGGGACGCTGGCTGAGGAATTCTGGGAATTGAAGTCCACCAGTCATCAAAGGGCCAAGTTTGAAGACCCCTGCTTTAGGTTTACAGGTAATCCTCAACTCACAATAGTTCATTTAGTGACCGTTTGAAGTTACCAGGGTCCTCAAAAAAAGTGGCATGACTGTTTTTTTTCCACCCTTAATGACCGCTGAGAGTTGGCAACTGGTTCACATTTATGACGGTCGCGGTGCCTTTTGGGGGTGATGTTACGTGATCTCCTTCAGCAAGCTTCTGACAACCAAAGTCAGCATAGAAAGCCAGATTCACTTAACAACCATCTTCCTAACTCAGGGGTCGTCAAACTCGGCCTTTCTATGTCTCGTGGACTTCAACTCCCAGAATTCCTCAGCTAGGCGTGCCTGGCTGAGGAATTCTGGGAGTTGAAGTCCACGAGTCCTAAAAGGGCCAAGTTTGAAGACCCCTCCCAGAATACCTCAGCCAAGCATGCTGGCTGAGGAATTCTGGGAGTTGAAGTCCACGAGTCATCAAAGGGCCTTGTCCCAACTTAACCACGGCAGCGATTCACTTAACAACGGTGGGCAAGAAAGGTCGCAAAACAGGCCCAAAGGCAGATGAGCAACGTCTCACTTAGCAGCAGAAACGTTGGCAAGTCGAGGACTATCCGTACAGCTGAGTTCCCACGGGGAAGCCAGCAAAAGGGATAACACGTGTCCTTTGGGCGTGTGAAAGGGGGCAAAACACGTGGATCACAAAGGAGGGAAAGGAGGGAAGGGGTGGCTGGGATCTGACCTTGCGGGACGCCCCCCGAAGGACCCCAAAGGTCGGGGCTAGGCAACCCGGGAGCCCCCGAGGCTTCTCCCCCTCCAGCGGGGTCGTCCGGCCGCCCTTCCAAGCCCGCAGACCCTGGGGAGTCTCGTCCGCCGCTCCGCCTGGAAGTCGCCCGGTAAAGGCCGTAGGCGACCCCCGCCGCCGCCGCCAAGCCCACCAAGCCGCCCCGCCACTTCCAACCGCCCGCCTCCTGCATGGCAAGCAGGACACGTGTTTCTCCCGGAAACGGGATTTGCAGCACGTGGGAAAGCGACGCCTTCCGCTGCAGGCGGGTCAGCCGGGCTCCACCTCCGAGGATGGAGCCCGAGGATCCCCGTGGGACGCCCGTGTGGCTCGGACAGACGACCACCCACCCCCCCTTCGACTAGCCGAGTTTTTGCAATTCGCGGAGGAAGGGACTTTGGATACCCCCTCCCCGGGGATGAAGACCCGGCTAACGACCGGGGTTCCCACTGCTGGCCTAAAATAGCCTCCCCGCTTCCCATCCCGACGCCTTGAGTGGCTGGTCGCGTTCACACGTGCGGAGAGCAACGCGTGTCTGGCGCGCGTGGGCGGGGGGGGGGAGCGATGCACTAGAGCCGGAGCGTCGGTTGGGAGCGGGGGCGGTAGTCGGCAGCCTTCCCAGCTGTTCTTCCGGCCGGTGGGTGGGTGGGCAGCGGGTCCCCCGGAGTCGCCATGCCCCTTCTTCAGAATGGGGACCCCACCTTGCGGGTCTACTTCCAGAAGTACTCCATTCCGGACATCTACGAGGTAAAGAAGCCACCTGGAAGCCTCTGTTGGGGTTTGAAGGCTGACCCGGGTTGCCTGCAAGCTCAGGGACCCCCCCTGCTATAATAATAATAATAATAATCATAATAATAATCATAATAATAATGAGGAGGAGGAGGAGGGGGAGGGGGACATGATAGCAGTATTCCAATATCTCAGGGGCTGCCCCAAAGAAGAGGGAGTCAAGCTATTTTCCAAAGCACCTGAAGGCAGGACAAGAAGCAACGGGTGGAAACTCATCAAGGAGAGAAGCAACCTAGAACTAAGGAGAAACTTCCTGACAGTGAGAACAATTAACCAGTGGAACTACCTGCCTCCAGAAGCAGTAAATGCTCCAACATTGGAAGTTTTTAAGAAGAGACTGGACAGCCATTTGTCCGAAATGGTGTAGGGTTTCCTGCCCGAGCAGGGGGTTGGACTAGATGACCTCCAAGGTCCCTTCCAACTTTACTACTATTATTATTATTAAGAAGATCTGCTTCCATCTTGTAATACCATCAAACATCCACATCTGCCTATCCTAGGTCCTTGGGAAGGACTCGATAGGTAGACAAAATGCCAAATCTGGTCTGAACATCTGGCTGACTGTGCGATGATCCATAATAATAATAGTAGTAGTAGTAGTAGTAATAATAATAATAATAATAATAATAATAGTTGGAAAGGACCTTGGAGGTCATCTAGTCCAACCCCCTGCTCAGGCAGGAAACTCTATACCATTTCAAACAAATGGATGTCCAGTCTCTTCTGGAGGCAGGTAGTTCCATTGGTTAATTGTTCTTACTGTCAGGAAGTTTCTCCTTAGTTCCAGGTTGCTTCTCTCCTTGATCATTTTCCATCCGTTGCTTCTTGTCCTGCCTTCAGGGGCTTTGGAGAATAGCCTGACTCCCTCTTCTTTGGGGCAGCCCCTGAGATACTGGAAGATAATAGATAATATATAACATATAAGGAACGGTTGCTGCAATTGGGTATGTCTAGTTTAGTGAAGCGAAGGACCAGGGGGTTGACATGATAGCAGTCTTCCAGTTTCTCAGGGGCTGCCCCAAAGAAGAGGGAGAAAAGCACTAATCAAGGAGAGGACCAACCTAGAACTACGGAGAAACTTCCTGACAGTTGGAACAATTAACCAGTGGAACCACCTGCCCCCAGAAGCGGTGAATGCTCCAACACTGGAAGTTTTTAAGAAGAGACTGGACAGCCACTTGTCTGAAATGGTCTAGGGTTTCCTACCTGAGCAGGGGGTTGGACTAGAAGACCTCCAAGGTCCCCACCACTGATGATGATGGAGAGTGCGAAGCTTTGTTTACATCACAACTACCTAATTTTACTTCTGGGGTGAAGCCATAGCTGGATTTTGCCCTTAAGTGATGGCATCTATAAAAATAGCCAGCAGAAAAAGACAGTACTCTGTGTTCCTCAAGAATTGGACTGTGGTTGGCTTTGAAATGAACTCTACTTTATAAACCTGAACTTCATGAATTAAATCACTAAATCATCCTCTTTGGATCTAAACCTACCTAGACATGCCAATATATATATATAAATCAAAGCAGTAATCTGTACCATAAAGAAAAAAACAATTATTCAGCGCTAAAAGAACAACGGCCAACAGTATTTATCATTTTCAAAAGAAGAGTTATGTCTTTCCTATTTGTCTTAGGATTTTGCAAAATATAATAAAAATCATGGTCACATGATCAATGGTCACATGGTCAAAATTCCCACACTTGGCAACTGAGTCGTATTTATGATGGTCGCAGCGTCCCCGGGAGTGACGTGATCCCCTTTTGCGAACTTCTGACAATCAAAACTCAACCGGGGAAGCCAGATTCACTTAACAACAAGTTCGCTAACTTAACTGTAGTGTTTCATTTAACAACTGTGGCAAGACCGGTTGTAAAACAGGGCAAGAGTCGCTTAAGATGTGTCTCACTTAGCGACAGAAATTTTGGGTTCAAGTCGTGGCCGTAAGTCGAAGGAACCACCTGCATTTCGGGCTGAAGTATCTGAAAAACATTTCAGGGAACCTCACGATAAAAATTTGGAGAGCTTTTCCTACGACATTTATCAGAAGGATGAAAAACGCACAGCGAAAGTACGGCAAGGAAACAAACAATACGAAACACGCCCTGCTGTTATTAATTTGCTAACTGGCTCGAGATGATGATTAGTAGTGATGAATGAAGCAAGAGATTTGGCCAGTCAGTGGCAATTGCAGATTTATGGCCCAGTTTCCTAATCAGAGTGGAATTTAATGAAAAAAAAAAATCAAAAATACCTTAAAACAAGAGAATTTGTTTGTTTGTTTGCTATCCCACCCTTTTATTCAAGGAGACTTCCAGTAAGCCATTAAGACGTCAGGCAAAAGGAGGGGGGAGACACACGACGTCTCAGTGGTTAAAGACGCCGAGAGCTGACAGCCCGGGTTTGAGACCCCAACGCTGCAAGACGGGGTGAGCTCCCGTTCCTTGCCTCAGCTCCTGCCCGTCTAGCAGTTCGAAAGCACACAAATGCGAGTAGGTAAATAGGTACCACTCCGGTGGGAAGGTAACCCCGTTTCCATATGCCTCGGCATATCGTCACGCGAGCCACACGACTACCAGGCTTGTTTTCGGACAAAGGATGGCTCTTTTGGCTAAGAAATGGAGATGAGCACCACAGAGTCGGACCCAACTGGGCGGGGGAAACATTTATCTCAGACAATGGATCGTGTTGTCACGAGAACATTTGGAGAAATGGCGTTTCGATTACAAAAAAAAAAGAGCAAAAAAATGATTGGATCCAGTAGAGGGCGCCGTTGGCAATCTTAAAGCATCTTATCTGTGTAAATTAATATTTAAGAAGTATTTGTACTTCTAAGCTTGCTTGCCTGTGATTTCCTCATTTCACTCAGAAAATACAGTTCGTTGCGATTGAGATCAGTGGGAACTTAAAAACGATTCTTTCTTGAACGGTGTTCTTACTGTTCTATTTGACCGGGATGATTAATTTTTCGTGGCTATACTTATAAGTGAAATTGACATAGGAACGACATGTCATTGTGCCTGTCAAGTAATGTAATTAAATTGATGGTTTTTGTTTAAACAACTGTGCCTTTTGGGTGTTGTAATATTGTTAAGAGTTAAAGTGAAAAATGAAAAGCTCCTTTTTTTTCCAGAAAATCTACAAGAAAAACAATATATATATATATATATATATATATATATATATATATATATATATATATATATATATATATATATATATATATATATATATATATATATATATATATATATGTGTGTGTGTGTGTGTGTGTGTGTGTGTATGTGTGTGTATGTATGTATGTATGTATGTATGTATGTATGTTTTCTGAGGTTTTCGCGAGTGTTTGTATGTGGGTCTTTGGTTATTCGGGTTTTCTCCCGCGTCAAATTGGAAGTGTCTTGGCGATGTTTCGACGAAGTCTCATTCGTCATCTTCAGGCTGGTGTTTTCGGCTTCGTGCTTCTAGCAGCATTGTTCCTAGAAGTACGAAGCCGAAAACACCAGCCTGAAGATGACGAATGAGACTTCGTCGAAACGTCGCCAAGACACTTCCAATTTGACGTGGGAGTAAAACCCGAATAACCAAAGATAGATAGATAGATAGATAGATAGATAGATAGATAGATAGATAGATAGATAGATATAGATATAGATATATATAGATATAGTTCTTTCAATTTTAGTTCATTGGGCAAATAAAGGGAGGAACAAGGCCATTTTGGGCTGGGTAGTCCTTGACTTACTACATTTCATTTAGTGACTGTTCAAAGTTAACGACGGCACTGAAAAAAGTGGCTTATAACTGTTTTTCACAGTTACAACCTTTGTAGCCTTCCCATGATCATGTGATCAAAATTCAGATGCTTGGCAACTGGCATGTACTTCTGACGGTTGCACTGTCCCAAGGTCACGTGATCCCCTTTTGCGGCCTTCTGAGAAGCAAAGTCAATGGGGAAGCCAGATTCACTTAACAACCAAGTTACTGACTTATCAACCACAGTGATTCACTTAACAATTGAAAAGGTCGTAAAATGGAGCAAAATTCACTTAACAAACAGCTCACTTAACAACGGAAATCTTGGCCTCAACTGCAGTCATAAGTCAAGGACTGCCTGTATTATAATAAACCAATTAAAAACAATTATTAAGAAAGAGAATAAAACTATTCTCAGTAAAATATTTTGACACTTATTATTAGATAATACCTCAGTTTCCTAGCCTTTACAATTATAATCTTTGTTAATACTCTAAGAAAGGACAATTACACAATGCTTATTGTCTCAGTAGTACTGTAACAATCTAGCACGCTGGTAGCCTCTAATATATTTGCAAATTTATTATGATGGCTTAAAATGTCATGAACTAAAATCCCTGTTGTGATATAAACTCAGCAACAAACGGGAATAAATCTTGAGGTAAAATAAAAAATAAAATGTTGAATTGTTTTGACAAAAATATAAAATATTCTAACAAAAAAGGACTAGCATCTAAAAAGAACTTTACTCTCTTGTTAAATGTGTATTTTATTAATCAGCACTCTATTTCTTGATTTTATTTGCAGGCCTTGTTAGGTGGTTTATTAGTTATGTGTCCGGAAGATCCCCTCAGATTTTTAGAAGAAAAAATCAAAGAAATTATGGAAAAAGGTTTATATGGTATTATATGGTATGTATAAGAGGTTTGCATGGCTTAAAAATATTGGTAACAAATTTGAAATCAATATGGGGAAATATTAATTTTTATAAACTAGTTTGACTGGAACAATGTAAACTAATAAATGAGCTATTAGCTCAGTAATAGTATAGAAAATGTCAACAGCCAATAAATATTCTGAATGTCTATTAGTAAGATGTCTAAATAATCTGAATTAATATTATTTCATGTTAATCATTGGTCTTCAGAACTGAAATAGGAAAATCTAAATAAAATGTTTTCAGTTCTTGGGAACCAGAGTCAAATGTGAATTGCTAAATGTAGATGCTAAAATCAGTGGTACAAAAAAAAACAACAATATAAGGATTTTCAAATTTTCATACTTACTGTTTTCTTATTTTGAATCTAGTAAGCATTCACATTTGCAGAAAAAAAGTTTTTAACTTTATCTGGTGCAAAGATCACAATAGCTGGTTCAGGAGTTAATTGAAAGATGCAAACTTTTTTTTATTGTTATGGGGCATTAAACTTTTCAGTGCAATGATATACATCTTTATAATATTAGCATTCATTGGACATACACTAATATGAATAATAAACTGTTGTTTCTTGGGTTGTGGTCAAGAAGTCTTCCAATATTTGAGGGACTGTCTCAGAAAAGAAAGGGTCAAGCTATTCTCCAAAGCAGCAGATGGAAACTAACCTATAGCAACAAGAAATAATGATTTCAAACATGGTTTTAAAAACTAGCTCAAGCTGTGGTGTAATAATTTGGTTTTAAAAAAACTAACATGTATTATATGTATTTTTTTTTTTTTTTTTTGCTTAGGAACATGTGTATCGATCCAGAGTTGAGTCTGAAGCTACGGGTCCTTTCAGAGACATATTTACACACACTTTTAGGCCTTGATGATGACCAGCTGGTAATTTTTAACGAATCTCTGTAAAAATATTTAGAATAATATCTTTCTCCAAAGATAGCCTGGAAATAATTTTGTTTTATATTTATTCATAATCCATTTTTAACCAAGAGTCATGGGAAAGAGTATTCCTTAATCCTTATTCCTTTATAACCTAAACACACTTAAGTTAAATTTCATCAAACTCAGATATTAAAAAAATGTAACTGCCTCAGGCTGGCTTACTCCGAGCTCTGCATTATGTATGTATACATGTGCTTAAATAAATAAGTAAAATTCCACTCTAGGGAAATATGATGTAGAAAAATAAGTGAAACGAGGAAAGAGAAATCCTTTAATTCGGTGGCATCTAAAATTGTAGTGTTTTTGGCCCGGAGGGCTCTTTAGGATTCATTTGAAAATATATATATATATATATGTGTGTGTGTGTGTGTGTGTGTGTGTGTTTTCTGAGGTTTTCGCGGGTGTTTGTATGTAGCTCTTTGGTTGTTCGGATTTTCTCCCGCGTAAAATTGGAAGTGTCTTGGCGACGTTTCAATGAAGTCCCATTCGTCATCTTCAGGCTGGTGTTTTCAGCTTCGTGCTTCGAGGCTCCTCAAAGCACGAAGCCGAAAACACCAGCCTGAAGATGACGAATGGGACTTCGTTGAAACGTCGCCAAGACACTTCCAATTTTACGCGGGAGAAAACCTGAACAACCAAAGACCTACATACATATATATATATGAAGGAAAGAGGTCGTATGAAGTGTTAATACCACTTTACAACGCCTTGGTAAGGCCACACGTGGAATACGGCATCCAGTTTTGGTCACCGCGATGTAAAAAAAGATGTTGATACTCTAGAAAGAGTGCAGAGAAGAGCAACAAAGAGGATCAGGGGGCTAGAGGCTAAAATATAAAAAATGGTTGCAGGAATTGGGGATGTCTAGCCTAGTTTAATAAAAAAGGTACATGTCAGTTGCCAAACCTCTGAATCTTGATCACATGACCGCGGGCGTGCTGCAATAAGAGTGAAAAACAGTCAAGTCACTTTTTTTCAGTACCGTTGTAATTTCAAACAGTCACTAAATGGGCGCTTGTAAGTTGAGGACTATCCGTAAAGACTGAATTTCAATTTCCATAACACACTTATTCTCATTCCTACTCTTTTTTTTTTTTTTAGCTTGGGGCGATTATTTTCCACCCCTAAATGAGCAAAATTAAGAGTATGGATATATTTTTTTATTTTATTTTATTTTATTTTATTAATAAAATTTATATGCTGCCCAATCCCTAGGGACTCAGGGCAGCGTACAAAATTATATTATATTTCCTTTTAATCCACTCCAGGCTGTTTCAGTCAATCAAATCCGCTCTCTGTTATTTGTTTGATTCATTCCATTAAATTACTGTACTAACTGGAAGTGGAATTGTTATTCTTGGCGGTGAAACCCTTTCCTAGAATGATCAATGCGAGAAAAGTTATTTTACAATGATTTTTTCAATGAATAACACGAAGGATATCAGCCTGTTTTATTCATCTGTATCTGACTATCCCTGTCTCTCTTTCCAATTTTAATGTAAGTTTTCTGTTTGTATTTACTTTTCAGATGACCACAGAGTTATGTGATAAAGCGTGGGACTGTTATAGCACTAATTTAAAGAGAAAGTGCTTTGAGTAAGTGTAGAATTGCCTTCATTATTTCTTAATAACATTTATACTTTCTTCGGATAGGTAATAAATTTACAACTTTGCATGCCAGGCTGCTCCAGTAAACAGAATTAATGTTCAGTTCTGACACGGTAGCTATAGGTTGAGCAAAATAAAAAGCAAAATAAAGCAAAATAAAAAGCAAAATAAAGCCTTTTGATTTCGTTCTAGCAGAAATCACCACAGACTCTATTCTTTAAAGATTAGTTTATTGAAGTGACCACTAAAACAATACAAACTTGGCAGACCTCTTTCACACATACAACCAAGAGTATCCACAGGGGAGATAAAAAGAAGTCTTGATGGCCGCTGTGACAGTTCTGTCAAAATTCTGACTCTTTGTGCAAAGTACCCGTTCAAACAAAAATGCGGTTGTGGTCACCAGCTTGACTTTTTGTGATTTTTCCTACAGATAACTTTCCTTCTAACATAGGATGCAAAGTTTTCTCCCAACAAATATGGGTGGGGCCTCTCTGCCTTCTCTTCTCCCAAGGCTGATGAAAGTTGAATAATCACAAATCAGCAGTATCGCTTCCTCTTAGAATATACTAGTCCTTGATTTTATCATTTAGTGACCATTTAAAGTTACAATGGCAGTGAAAAAAGTGACTTACAACCGTTTTCATACTTACGGCCTTTGCAGCATCGAGGACTACTTGTATTTTGATTTTAATAATAATAATAATAATAACAACAACAACAACTTCTATCCTGCGACAATATCTGTAATACCATCAAACATCCACATCTGCCTATCCCAGGTCCTGGGTAAGGACTCGATAGGTAGACAAAATGCCAAATCCAGTCTGAACATCTGGCTGACTGTGCAATGATCCATAATAATAATAATATAAAGTCAAAATTGAGAAGACAGCAACAGACAGTAAGTGCCACCTATGCAAAGAAGCTGGAGAAACAGTGGACCACCTGGTAAGCTGTTGCAAGAAGATTGCACAGACTGACTACAAGCAGCGGCATGACAAAGTAGCAACAATGGTGCATTGGAAGATCTGCAAAAAATATCATTTGCCTGTAACCAAGAACTGCTGGGATCATAAAATAGAGAAAGTCATAGAAAATGATAAAATTAAACTGCTCTGGGACTTCAGAATTCAAACAGACAAGCACCTGCAACATAACACCCCAGACTTAACAATTATCGATAAGAAAGACAAAAAAGTCTGGATAGTGGACGTGGCAGTGCCTGGAGACAGCAGAATAGAAGAGAAAGAGCTGGAGAAGATCACAAAATACAAAGACCTACAAATAGAAATAGAAAGACTGTGGCAAAGGCAAGCAAGGGTAGTACCAATAGTAATAGGCATCTTGGGTGCAATCCCAAAACAACTGGAGCACCATTTGAACACATCATTGGCGTTGACAAACTCACCATTAGTCAATTGCAAAAGGCGGCCTTACTAGGAACCGCTTCCATCCTGCGATGAGATCTGTAATACCATCAAACATCCACATCTGCCTATCCCAGGTCCTTGGGAAGGACTCGATAGGTAGACAAAAATGCCAAATCCAGTCTGAACATCTGGCTGACTATGCGATGATCAATAATAATAATAATAATAATAATATAAACTATTTTAATGTGGTTCAATGAAACGCTTATTGGGTTGCAACTTTATGTTTCAAAGAAAACACCAGTTGAAAAAAAAAACTTAACACGGGGTTTATTGTCGCTATGGCAGTGCCTGGATCCAATATTGCGGAGAGAAGAAAGCGGCAGAAGAACTCCTGCAGAAAAAGTTGGCGGCTGCAAGACATTATTATGACTGCAGACTCCTAAAATTAGCCATGAGGAAGTGGCACGAATGGATGAATTCCCAGAAGGAAGTGCACAAACGTAAGAATGTTACGTCGATAACCATCAGTAGACAACGGGTATCACCGATATTTCCTCACAGGGGGTCCTCGATTTACGGTCACAGCTGAGCCCAAAATTTCCGTGGCTAAGCGAGACGTGGGCTAATTGAACTTTGCCCCATTTTAACGACCTTCCTTGCCCCGGTTGTTAAGTGGATCCGTGCAGCTGTTTAAGTTAGTAACACGGTTGTTAACGGAATCTGGCTTCCCCACTGACTCTCTGCCTGCCAGATCACATGACTCTGGGACATGGCCGCTGTCATAAATATGAGTCAGTTGCCAAGCATCCGAATTTTGATCACATGACCGCGAGGATGCCTTAATGGTTGTAAGCAGTGGTGGGATTCAGCCGGTTCTCACCACTTCGGCAGAACTGGTAGCTAATTTTTTGTTGCCCAGGCCCAAAATGGACGTCCGGAAGCGGCATCCACACAGAGAACTGGTTGTTCACCTATTTGAATCCCTCCACTGTAGGTAGGTAGGTAGATAGATAGATAGATAGATAGATAGATAGATAGATAGATAGATGGATGGATGGATGGATGGATGGATGGATGGATGGATGGATGGATGGATGGGCGGGCAAATTGATAGATAAACAGACAGGCAGACAGATAGATGATAGGTAGGTAGGATGGATAAATAGATAATGATAGATAGATAGATAGATAGATAGATAGATAGATAGATAGATAGATAGATAGATAGATAGATAGGCAGGCAGGCAGGCAGGCAGGCAGGCAGTGGTGGGATTCAGCCGGTTCGCAGCACTTCAACAGAACCGGTAGCTAATTTTTTGTTGCCCAGGCCCAGAACGGACTTCTGGAAGCGGCATCCATACAGAGAACCGATTGTTCACATATTTGAATCCCACCACTGGCTGTAAGTGTGCAAAATTGCCATAAGTCACTTTTTTCAGTGCCCCTGTAACTTCGAACAGTCACTAAGCAAACAGTCACTAAGCAAATAGTCACTAAGTCAAGGATTACCTGTAAACCCAAAGTATGGCTTGCAATGATATGCAATATGGCTAATGCACGATTGTATTTACAGTTAAATAATAAAAATACTATTTTGGGTCTTAACGGCAGAAAAAAAAGCAATGCTAGTTAAAAACAGAGGGAAAGCTCTTTTTAGCTGGTGAAAAATGCATTTGTATCTGCTCTGTTGCTTGATAAATCTGCCTTCAATAAAAATACGCAATTCTGTTGGAGGGTTGGATTCACAATATACTAAATTAACTAAATATGGTTGTTACTGATGTTGTTTAAGAAAATGCTCTTCCTAAATATTTAAACAACGAAGTGTTTACGAATTCAAGAACAGAATCGTATTTTCTCCCATCCTAAAGCTGGATTTTGAACCGCTGATGTAGTCTACGCTGCCCAGTTCATAGTTTACGTGTCTGCAATTTGAACTAAACTCTTTTCAAGTTTGTTCCGCAGTTTTGTTGACCCTGAGGTTTTTACTAGCTAAAAAGAGGTGATAAGAACTTCTACAGCAGAAGTGCCCAACCTTGACAGCTTTAAGACTTGTGGACTTCAACTCCTAGTATTCCCAACTGATAAAGGAAAATATTTGTAGCTCAGGGTTGAAATGGGGGGTCCTTGGTGCTCTCTGAGCTTGGTGGTTTTCTTGCAGATGTTTCATTACCCAACTAGGTAACATCATCAGTACTAGAAGGAATGGAGTTTGCAGGGAGGAGGAGGAGGATTCTGGGGTCCTTGGTGCTATCTGAGCTTGGTTGTTTTCATGCAGACGTTTCATGACCCAACTAGGTAACATCATCAGTGCTAGTAAGGGGTTTGCTCTCAATTTATATTCTAGTGCAGTGGTTCTCAACCTGTGGGTCAGGACCCCATTTGGGGTCGAATGACCATTTCACGGGGGTCGCCAAACAACGCAGTCTGCCATTTTTTCCCCCTTTTCCTTAGCTGTGCTACTCCCTTTTATTCTATGGGCTTTTGAAAGCCAATAGAAGAGACTCTCTTGAATAGAGTCTAATTCTATTGGCTTTCAAAAGCCAATAGGAATTGTCCAGGCTGTCTCTGCCCTGCTGAGCCCGCCAAAAGTCCCATTCTGCAAACGGTGCTGCACCAGTTGAGTAGTCCTCGACTTACGACCGGTTGAGTAGTCCTCGACTTACGACCGGTTGGGGGTCGCGGCATTAAAAAGGTTGAGAACCACTGTTCTAGTGGCATGTGTTGATAGAAATGGCCTCGGAGGTTTTTTTGATTAAGCTGTTTACTGTTAGCTTCTTTGGCAGTTCCTGGTTCGCCAGAGCTAACAAAATCTTGGGCGGAACGATGATTTTACATTTTGATTGAACCAAGTCAGATGAGAAGGAAAAACATTTCCTTTTTATTTTATTTTTTTAGGGAGAAACGGAGTTAAAGGACCAGTAAATTTACTTATTAAACAATCTTCTTTATCTGAACTAAATGGTAATGTCAATTTTTTTTTTAATTATCTGTGTTTTTCAAATGGTTTTTCCCTAGGGGCAGTGAAATGTCTAGAAAAAATTTTCGACAAAGTTTTGAAGAAAGTGGTGTTTAAGGCCTGGCGAAAATGTCTTATTGTAAGGAAAAAGCCTAAAAAATCTTTTGAGGTAAGCATATTTGAGTTGGTGCTGTGCTTCCCCCCCACCCCTCAAAAAAAGCACTGATATAAATTCATTTTAAAAATCTGTTCGATCTCTTGAACCCCCCCAAAGTGAACGGCTACCGATTAAGCAGTTTAATTGATTAAATGGAGTACAGATAGGAAAAAAAAAATCAATACTTGACTCCTATATCTCTGTATTTTGCAGCCAGTATTGGAAGCCGAGGAATTTGTTTTTGTTCAACCTGAAGCCCGCGAACGGCGACATTCGGACAGACGTCGCTCCTCTGCCCTGTCTAAGAATCAATTTGAAGACTTGCCAGCGTTCCATGTGAAATCAGGCAGAGAATATTTCACTAAGATGCCGATGCAACCATTAGCCCAGGTCATTTGCTTGTTAATTATAATAAAGCTCACCTGAGGTCGTATGAAGTGTTAATGCCACTTTACAACGCCTTGGTAAGGCCACACCTGGAATACGGCATCCAGTTTTGGTCACCACGATGTAAAAAAGATGTTGAGACTCTAGAGCAGTGTTTCTCAACCTTGACAATTTTAAGGCATGTGGACCAACTCCCAGAATTCCACAGTCAGCATTGCTGGCTGTGGAATTCTGGGAGATGAAGTCCACATGCCTTAAAATTGTCAAGGTTGAGAAACACTGCTCTAGAAAGAGTACAGAGAAGAGCAACAAAGATGATTAGGGGACTGGAGGCTAAAACATATAAGGAATAGCTGCTGGAATTGGGGATGACTAATTTAAAGAAGAGAAGGACGAGGGGGGACTTGATAGCAGTGTTCCAGTATCTCAGGGGCTGCCCCAAAGAAGAGGGAGTCAAGCTATTCTCCAAAGCACCTGAAGGCAGGACAAGAAGCAATGGATGAAAACTAATCAAGGAGAGAAGCAACCTGGAACTAAGGAGACATTTCCTGACAGTGAGAACAATTAATCAGTGGAACAACTTGCCTCCAGAAGTTGTGGGTGCTGTAAATCTAGGATTACCTGTATAGAATCAGTAGCTAAAACAAAATAAAGCAGACTACTTTCTTTTATTAGTCCAGCTAATCTTTTTATAGCACCCTAATATGATTCCCTAATCATACTAAGAGCCACTTGGAAAAATATTTTTAAAAAGTTACTATGGAAAACTGCTCTTTCAGTTAAATATATAACCTTTGAAGCTAGCAAGTGTTTTAGAGACAAATATTGTTGTTTCATCCTTTGCAGGTTAATATTCTTCTTTGTTTTGAATTTAGGTGTTCCGGTATTTAAACCTAGTTGACCTGGCCAGGTGCGCCCAAGTCTGCCAAACCTGGAAGGCCATGACACAAATGGTTATGGTATGGAGTAGTGTAAGTAGAGTTGCTTGAAACCAAATTTTAATAATATATTTTTTAAAAAAATCCACTGGGGAAAGCGGAAGAAATGAATGATTTTTGTTAAATTAAGAGATTATTCTAAAGAGGTAGCACAGATGATCCTCTAGACCGGGGGTAGGCAACCTTGGCTCTTTTATGACTGGTGGACTTCAACTCCCAGAATTCCTGAGCCAGCATGGCTCAGCTTGGAAACCTCTCCCTTTCCCCTCAGCACAGCTGGCTCAGGAATTCTGGCAGTTGAAGTCCACGAGTCATAAAAGAGCCAAGGTTGCCTACCCCTGCCCTATATCAGGGGTCCTCAACCTTGGCAACTTTAAGACTCGTGGACTTCAACTCCCAGAATTCCTCAGCCAGCATGGGGGAACTATGGCCCCTTCATGACTCGTGGACTTCAAATCCCAGAATTCCTGAGCCAGCCATGCTGAGGGGAAAGGGAGAGGTTTCCAAGCTGAGCAATGCTGGCTCAGGAATTCTGGGAGTTGAAGTCCACGAGTCATAAAAGAGCCAAGGTTGCCTACCCCTGGTCTAGTTGCAGTTGGGATTGGAACGTCCATTGCTGAACGAGGTGGCTGTTAAGCAGTTGGCTCCCAATTTGATGCTCTCTTCCGCCAGGGTTGTTAAGTGAATCACCCCGACTGTTTAGCAACTCACTCTGCTTGTTGGAAACTGGGAGGGTCGCAATTGGCAGCCATGGGATCCCCAGGAGGCTGCAGCTATCATAGATATGTGCTGATTGCCAAGTGCCCCAGTTGCAATCATAACGGTCACGGGGACTATGTATGTATGTATGTATGTATTTATGTATGTATGTATGTATGTATGTTTGAACTCTGGTGCTGGAGAAGACTCCTGCGAGTCCCTTGGACTGCAAGGCGTTCAAACCGGTCAGTCCTAGAGGAGATCAACCCCGACTGCTCTTTAGAAGGCCAGATCCTGAAGTTGAAACTCAAGTCCTTTGGCCACCTAATGAGAAGGAAGGACTCACTGGAGAAGAGCCTGATGCTGGGAAAGATGGAGGGCAATAGAAGAAGGGGACGACAGAGAATGAGATGGCTGGATGGAGTCCCTGAAGCAGTAGGTGTGAACTTAACTGGACTCCAGAAAATGGTAGAGGACAGGAAGACCTGGAGGAATGTTGTCCATGGGGTCGCGATGGGTCGGACACGACTTTGCAATTAACAACAACAACAACAATGTATATATGTATGTATGTATATATATGCCCTTTTCAACAATATGTTACGTTATGTTATGTTATATATTGTAGTGTAGTGTGTATTATATCATATCATACATTTCATCGTATATATCATAATTACAGTATGCTATATTATAATATAGTATAGCGTATTATAGTATAGTATAATAGTATAGTATACTATATATAGTATAGTATATATAGTATAGTATATAGTGTACTGTATTATATTGTATTATATATTGTAGTGTAGTGTAGCTTATTATATTATATCCTATATCTCATATATATCATATTATAGTATATTACAGTATAGTATATATTATAATATAGTATAGTATAGTATGGCATAGTATAGTAAATTATTATACTATATATATATATTGTAATGTACTGTAGCATATTATTACATATTATATCATATTTCATATCTCATATTATAGTATACTATAGTATATTATAGCATATTGTAGCATATTATTGCATAGTATAGTATTGTATTGTATAGTATTGTATATTATACTAACTATACTATACTATATTATATTATATATATATATATATATTGTTGAATATATATTATATATTCAATATATATTGTTGAAAAGGGCTGTACAAGTTATCAGAGTGTTATGGCAGTTCCACAACAAAGGAAAACCACAAAGTTTGGAGGGTTTTAATGTGGAATAAAGATTAAAGGGGACATTATAAAAATATGCAGAGCACCTAAAATACAATTAAAGGGAACATTTTCCCCCTTTCTCACTATACAGGCAGTCCTTGTTCAAACTTACAACGGCGCTAAAACAAGGGACGTATCACTGTTTTTCACACTGTTGTCCAGTGTGAAATTGGTCTGAAAATGTTTTTTTTTTTTTTAAATTACTGTTTACTACCATTGTATTCACTAACGGTTGCTAAATGAGGAGTGGCTGTTATTTAAGAAACAACTCCAATCTAAAGTTACCGAGTGTGTAGGTGAAATGTTGGAGGTCTTTTGTAATTTCCAGAGCAATATATATATATATAAATAAATAAATATTTTTTTTTAGATTGATTTTTCTGCAGTGAAGGACCTTATAAATGATCGTGTGGCACAACGCATTTTGCAGAAGTGGCACACTAATGTGGTGCAGTTGGACCTTCATGGTTGTACTACATTACAATGGCTTACTTTTAAATGTATAGGTGAGTATTTCATTTTATCTTCTCTCCCTCCCCCCCTTCCTCCCTCCCCCCTCCCTCCCTCCCCCCTTCCTTCCTTCCTTCTACAGAGGTTTATGTTTTTGCAAGAAGCAGTTTAGCTGCACATAAACACCTTCCTTTTTACAGACGGTGGCCAAACGTGCAAAAACGACTCCGCAAAACCAATTAAAAACAGTAAGTTTATAAAGAACAACACAATTAATGCCGTCCCTGCTGAACAATATTTCAGGGGATAGTCCATCGCGAACAAACGCCACAATTACAGTATCAAAATATATATAAACGATCCTTCTTCTTATAAAAAAAAATACAAAACGTTTGGATATGCTGGTGGACAAATTAATCGATTACTCTGACAATTACCGAGTGTTTTAGAGCGGTTTCTTCTATTTCATTATCCTCAAACACATCTGGATATATAGGTAGCCTATCTTTGGGGCACTCTTCAAAATAGCTCCTGACATACTTCCTAACAGACCATCCTTTATATTCTCCAGGTTTTTGGCATTCTAAGCCATTATAGTGAACGTTGTAATGGTGCTTCAGCCAGTAGAAAAGATAATGGATGTTGTAGTCGCATCGCCAAGGGTTTTCTTTAAGCCGCAGTATTTTCAAAAAGTACAAATGTTCCAAGACTCCATATTCAATATTTTGTAGAGAATTGCTTGATAGGTCTAGTTCTTCCAGATTGATGAGTCCTGCAAAAGCAGCTGTTCAAAGAAATTTAAAAAAATCAAATCAGATAAAAAGAATAACATTTAGTAATGACAAATAAATGACATTTCTGTTTAGAAACATTTGTAATACTCGTACACTGGTGGATATTAATTGGGGGCCTATTCGGATAGATTGACGAGTCCTGCAAAAGCAGCTATTCGAAAAATAAAAAAAAATCAAATCAGATAAAAAGAATAACATTTAGTAATGACAAATAAATGACATTTCTGTTTAGAAATGTTTGTAATACTCGTACACTGGTGGACGTTAATTGGGGGCCTATTCGGATAGATTGACAAGTCCTGCAAAAGCAGCTATTCGAAAAATAAAAAAAAATCAAATCAGATAAAAATAATAACATTTAGAAATGACAAATGAACGATGTCTCTGTTTAGCAATGTTTGCAGTGCTAGTACACTGGTGGAAATTTATTGGGGACCTATTTGGATAGTCGGCGTTTTGCTGTAATAAACCAAAATGCAAATCATAACTGTTTAATTTCTCCCTTTGCTTGAATTAAAAACCGGGCAGTGTTTACGCCTTACGTCTTTAGAATGAGACATTGGTGATTCATATTTTGATTTTGGCGAAGGAAGCAGAAATGAAGCGACTGACAGAGGCATAGAGAGAATCTGGGTGGGTGTAAGTTTGTAAAATTATTTTATCGTTTGTATTGTGCTGGACTTTCTTGGACTTGACTTAGGATGTTGTGTGCATCCAGTCATCGTGAATTTTAAACATTGTTTTAGACGACACAAACCAAAATATCTGTGGGTTAATCAACAATCTAGGATTTACACGCCACAGCAAATGACAATCACTATAAGGTTTCGGTTAAAGAGCTATCAATAAAACCCCTCATGAGATATTCAAGCACAGTCCAGAATTATGTTTCTGATTGACCTCCATGTTGTCTAAGAAAGCCTGAAGAATGGCTACAAACCAAATTTAGCTGAAAAATTTGTGTTCACTTGAGGACCATCTGTATAAGGATAGTTTGCCAGAATAAAAAGGGAGATAAGAGGAACTGGGCTTGATGTAAACTGTATTAAAATATATTTTTCTTTCTTTTCTGAAGCCATCATCTCTCTTCCTTATTCTTTCTGATGCCTTTCCACTGTTTTGCGTAACTTTGCTAATTTGAAAGATATTAGCGTGATGGTTACTTATGTCTCTGGATGTAATTATATTTGTTCTTTAGGCTAATTGGATGGAGAACACAGTACAGGTATACCTCTTACTAATTCCCTCCAGCTTGTAGTGACTGAAAAGAGCTAAAGAATTCTTTTGGAGTGAAGCTAACATTTCTTATCTCCTTCTTTTGAAAAGTAAGTCTTCCATGTAGCACAAAGTTGTGCGAATTGGAAAGAACACCGGATACAGCAGGGGTCTTCAAACTTGGCCCTTTTATGACTTGTGGACTTCAACTCCCAGAATTCCTCAGCCAGCGTGCCTGGCTGAGGAATTCTGGAAGGGGTCTTCAAACTTGGCCCTTTCATGACTCGTGGACTTCAACTCCCAGAATTCCTTAGCCAGCGTGCCTGGCTGAGGAATTCTGAGAGTTGAAGTCCACATAGTCATAAAAGGGCCAAGTTTGAAGACCCCTGGGATACAGTCTGATAGGGAATATGACCCAAATATATTTATAAATATATAAACTTGTACGTTTACATCTCTGCCTAAAGTAGCTTTAAGATGCACGGACTTCACCTCATCCCCTCACTGAGGAATTCTGGGATTTGAAGTCCACCCGTTTTAGTAGCCCAGTTGGAAAAAACACTGATCTAAAGAGTTAATTTTAATGCTTTATTCCAAACCTTGTCTATATTGTTTGGATCCTAACCAATAAACTATCAAGTGTACTTTTTTTAATTAGAAAAAAAGCATTTCATGAAGAAACGTTGCATCATACAATTGCAGATGAAAGGCAATGATGGCTTTAAATATTTATGGTTATCTTTGCTTACCTGGGTCTATGTGAATTAGTCCATTGCTACTGAGATTTAACACCTTCAGGTCATCTATTTCTTCAAACTCCTTGGGTCGTAGTAAAGTGATTTTGTTACTGGAAAGATCAAGCTTAACTGTGTCTGGAGATATATTGCTTGGGACTTTTTTTAAATCTTGAGAGGGAAAAAAAAACCACAATTACAGGGAGATATTTAGATAAGATAAGATAAGATAAGATAACCTTTATTGTCATTTTTATACTGTGGGCACAATGGCACACATCAAAAAATGAAATTTAGTTGCCCGCTCTCAAAGTGAAACACATACATGACACACACCTAAACATACTATGAACAACATATGTATAGACCCACATCCCTACATATACATAGCAAATAAATATTAAATATTGTCCATCTTGAATATATAATGGAATATATATATTTACATTATAAACTTAATGTTCCGTGTTCTGCATCTAGTCCCCCCCCCTTGCTATCACTCTGATGAACACCTAATCCCCACAGCACTATCTGAGGCCTAAGGATATTTACTCATGTAGTAGCGCTGTATTACTTTTATCCTTCTCATCTTTCCTATTACCTTCTTCTATTGGTATCTCGTGATTCTACTACCCGTATTTTCCGGCGTATAAGACGACTTTCTAAAGCGTTGAAAATGGCGCCGAAGTCGAGGGTCGTCTTATACGCCGAGTCGTCTTATACGCTGGAAATTACGGTAGTTTCCGGCGTATAAGACGACTTTCTAGGCATGGAAATCGGTGCCGAAGTCGGGGGTCGTCTTATATGCCAAATCGCCTTATACGCCGGAAAATACGGTACTTTGTTGCTTTGCATCTACGCTGAGAGCTTCTGCACCAGGGAAAAATTGCTTCTGCGTCCAATCCCACTTGGCCCATAAAGAATATTCTATATTCTGCATTCTATTAGCAAAGTTTTCCATACTATTTCCAAAGTTTTCAATGGCACCGTTGGGTCTTTTTACCTTTCAAAAATGATACCCAATCAGAGGTAATCCTTGACTTACAACAGTACATTTAGTGACCGTTTGAAGTTACAACAGCACTGGAAAAAGGGACTTGTGAATGCTTTTCACACTTAATGACCGTTGCAGCACCCCCACGCTCACAGGGTCAAAATTGAGCCATTTTGCAGCCGACTCATATTTATGACGGTTACGGTGTCCCAGGCTGATGTGACCCCCTTTTGTGACCTGAGAAGGAATGTCATAGGGAAGCAAGATTCAGTTCACAACGGTGTGACTGACTTATCAGCTGCAGCGATTCACTTATCAACGGTGACAAGAAAGGTCGTAAAATGGGACAAAACTCGCTTAACAACGGTCTCGCGTAGCCACGAAAAATTTGGGCTCAGTTACGGTCGTATGCTGAGGACTACCTAGCTAAGATCAGCAACTAACATCTCTTTGGCTGTAGGATATTTTAGGAAATTTATCTCTTGCACAGAGAGTCTGCCAATCTCCTGCAGCTTTCAGGGAATGTTCTGGATCTTGTCTCTGGGAAAATTAATAGAAAATGAGCCCAGGGCAATCTTTCTCTATGCAGGTAATCTTTGACTTATGAACCACAACCGGGTCCAAGATTTCCGTTGCTAAGAGGACTGCCTGTCTATGCTTCTCCAATTCTATTTACTGAAGCAGTTTGACTAACCATCGATCTACTTTTAAAAACAAAAAGCATTTAATGCAGGGGTCTTCAAACTTGGCCACTTTAAGACTTGTGGACTTCAACTCCCAGAAGTCCTCAGCCAGGCATGCTGAGGGGAAAGGGAAAGGTTTCCAAGCTGAGCCATACTGGCTGAGGAATTCTGGGAGTTGAAGTCCACAAGTCTTAAAGTGGTTTAAGATTTAACCGATGAGCCCAACAGCAAAAATTTGCTTTGAAATCCTCTGTTAACTGTCATCTTGCTCTGATGTATTTATTACTTCCATGCTTATTGCTTTGAGTTTGGTTACGGGATGGGAAAAAACAGATGTTAGTTACTGATCTTAGTTACAGGTAGTCCTCAACACACGATCACAACGTACGAGCCCAACATTTCTGGGGCTAAACCAGACAGTCGTTAAGTGAGTTTTCTCCCATTTTATGACCTGTCTTGACACAGTTTGTTAAGTGAATCGGCTGCAGCTGTTAAGTTGGTCACACCGTTGTTAAATGGATGTTGCTTCTCTAGGACATGGCTTGTCAGAAGGTCAGAAAAGGGGGTCATATCAGCCTGGGACACTGTCACTGTCATAAATACGAGTCGGTTGCAAATTTTGATCACCTAGAGATGCTGCAACCGTGGTAAATGGGAAAAACATCCATAAGTCCCTTTTTCCAAAGCATTGACCACTGAAAGTCTGATATGACCAGAGTAGCATGGAAGCCCTAGTAAATAAATAGATACTCTGCCGTTCACATACACCAGGGGTAGGCAACCTTGGCTCTTTTATGACTCGTGGACTTCAACTCCCAGAATTCCTGAGCCAGCCATGCTGAGGGGAAAGGGAGAGGTTTCCAAGCTGAGCCATGCTGCCTCAGGAATTCTGGGAGTTGAAGTCCACGAGTCATGAAGGGGCCATAGTTCCCCCATGCTGGCTCAGGAATTCTGGGAGTTGAAGTCCACAAGTCTTAAAGCTGCCTAGGCCTAGGCCAGGGGTAGGCAACCTTGGCTCTTTTATGACTGGTGGACTTCAACTCCCAGAATTCCTGTGCCAGCATAGCTCAGCTTGGAAACCTCTCCCTTTCTCCTCAGCGTGGCTGGCTGAGGAATTCTGGGAGTTGAAGTCCACAAGTCTTAAAGTTGCCAAGGTTGAGGACCCCGATATAGGGCAGGGGTGGGGAATCTTGGCTCTTTTATGACTGGTGGACTTCAACTCCCAGAATTCCTGAGCCAGCCACGCTGAGGGGAAAGGGAGGGGTTTCCAAGCTGAGCCATGCTGCCTCAGGAATTCTGGGAGTTGAAGTCCATGAGTCATAAAACAGCCAAGATTGTCTATCCCGACATATACAAACCTTTCCTCCTGCAATCCAGTGTTTTTACGGGAAACACGTAGGTGTGACAAAGCGAAGAGTCAAATTCAGGTCTGGCAATTTCAGGTTTCGGCGCCGGCGGTAAGTCGGCTTTGTCTCCGCAGAACTGTTCGGCTTGTATCTCCTTGAGCTTTCGACCTTTTGCCTCTTCTGGCTGTGCACATTTTGCATAATTCGCCAAGTTCCGGTTCCTTGGAAGCTGCAGCATCGTTACGAGCGACTCCAACTGACAGCTGCAGTGCCAGGGGTTGTCGTACAGGCGCAAGTAACTCAGGAAAGGCATGTAAATGAACACCTCCTCCGACAAAACCTTCAGCTTGTTGTGCTGTAACAAAAGGGTGGTCAGTTTGTTCAGGCCCCAGAAAGCCTGATCCTCGATTTTGGAGATCTGGTTTTGTTGCAAATCGAGACTTTTCAGTTTTTGGAATCTGGAGAACATGTTGTTCTTCAGCTTACGGATTGCGTTTTGGGCTAGCAGCATGTGCTTTAAGTCTTCCGGCCATTCGGGCAGGACAAATGTCAGTTTTCTGTCTTGACAATCTAAGTGTTTCTCGAAGAGATACGTGTAGACGTCGCAGGGAGGATTCGGCGTGAAGCGCTTTGCGAGGCCGGCTCCTTTTCCTAAGCCGTTTCCCCTTCCGTTATTTGCTTTCTTCCTGGAATTTCCATTTCGCCCTTTCCTCAGATCAGCCGCTTGACTGAAGAAAAGTAGTATGATAATAGTAACCATTTGCATCCTGACATCCAGCTGACCCCCACTGCTTTATGCGACAGCTGGAACCGTGCAAGGGTGTTCCTTTGAAATCTGACTGCCGAGACAGAGGCACAAGCTGGGGTGTGTGAAATTTCCCTGTTCGGGGAGGGGAAAAAAATGCAGAGTATTATAAAGATGTTGAGGTGATGGTTGACAGAAGGAATGGAAACCAAAAGGTATAAGGCAAACCTTTTAGATCAGTGGTTCTCAACCTGTGGGTCGGGACCCCATTTGAGGTCGAACGACCATTTCACGGGGGTCGGCCAAACAACGCAGTCCGCCATTTTTCCCCCCTTTTCCTTAGCTGTGCTACTCCCTTTTATTCTATTGGCTTTTGAAAGCCAATAGAATAGACTCTCTTGAATAGTGTCTAATTCTATTGGCTTTCAAAAGCCAATAGGAATTGTCCAGGCTGTCTCTGCCCTGCTGAGCCCGCCAAAAGTCCCATTCTGCAAACGGTGCTGCACCAGTTGAGTAGTCCTCGACTTACGACCGGTTGAGTAGTCCTCGACTTATGACCAGTTGGGGGTCACGGCATTAAAAAGTTTGAGAACCACTGTTTTAGAGACTGAGTGCCCAAACTGCAACCCAAAACCCACTTATTTATCGCAAAGTGCCAGGGCTGCATCAGCATTGTGGTGCCCTCGGGGGGGGGGTGGCGTGTGTGGCCCACTGGGTTGGTGTGGCTGCAGTGGTCATGGTAGACTAGGTGAGCGTGGCTGGGGCCACTCCCTCGCCATCTCCAGGACATCCCCGGGGGGCCAACGCTCCTTGCTTGTTCACTTCCTGCCCTGTCACTTCCAAATGCCGCGTGCTCGCTACTCTGGCGAACTCTGCTGCGGAAACGGCGTGCGTGCCCACAGAGAGGGCTCTGAGTGCCGCTTCTGGCACGTGTGCCATAGGTTCGCCACCACTGGAATAAGATAAGCTATTCTTTCCAGCGTAATGGACACAGGACGGTGACTTTAAGGAGGAATTTGGGGTCTCGATGATACAAAACAGACGAGGGTGAAGATTCGTCCTCCGAGCTTGTGGCTTGGTTCCCCAGTGTTTCGTTACTAGGCTGGGTAACATCTTCACCGCCCTAAACTCCGCTGACGATGTCATCCAGCCTGCTAATGAAACATTTGGAAACCGATTCACAAGCTCGGAGGACAAAGCCTTCACCCTCATCCGACACCCGAGCGACAAGATATTCGCCACCATTGCAAACAAAACGGGTGCTCAGAAAGTGTGCAGAGAAGAGCAAGGAAGAGGATCAGGGGTCTAGAGGCTAAATGGTAGAATGAACGGCTGAGGAAACTTAACAACGAGAAGGACGAAGGGTGATATGACAGCAATAACAACGAGAAGGACGAAGGGTGATATGCCTAGCCTAACAATGAGAAGGACGAAGGGTGATATGACAGCAATCTTCCAGGACTTGGGGGGCTGACCTAGAGAAGAGGGGGCTGATTTATTCTCTAAAACGCTTGAAGGCCAGAGAAGAAGTAGCGGGTAGATGCTCATCAAAGACAGATCCAAACTGGAACCAAGACAGCGAGAACAATTATCAAGGAGAGAAGCAACCTAGAACTTAGGAGAAACTTCCTGACACTCAGAACAATTAGCCAGTGGAACAATCTGCCTCCAGAAGCTGGGAATGCTCCAACACTGGAAGTTTTTAAGAAGAGACTGGACAGCCATTTGTCTGAAATGGTATAGGGCAGTGGTGGCGATCCTATGGCATGCGTGCCAGAGGCGCCACTCAGAGCCCTCTCTGTGGGCACGTGCGCCATGCCCCGGAGATGGCAACCAGCCGCCCGCTAACTTGCCGAGGTCCCACATGGCTGGATGCATCCCAGCACCCATGCGCTCACTGACCTCTGTGTGTGGGTGCCTATGGTATCAGCCAGCAGCCGCCCCGGCCCCTGCCTCACCTTTCCCTGTGACAATGGCACCCCAGCCCTGCCTCGCCTTGCCTCGCCTCACCCCACAGGACGAGCCTCCTGCTCACCGCCCCACCTGCCAGAGACGCCCTGGATCTCCCCCAACCCTGCCCGGCCCCCACAGGCGTCCCTCCCCACGAGCAACATCGAGGTGATCACGCCCATCTTGGCGACACCCACCCAATGCCATGACCACCACAGCCACGCCCACCCAGTGGGCCACACCCAGCTGGCACTTGGCGATAAATAAGTGGGTTTTGGGTTGCAATTTGGGCACTCGGTCTCTAAAAGGTTCGCCATCACTGGTATAGGGTTCCCTGTCTGAGCAGGGGGTTGGACTAGATGACCTCCAAGGTCCCTCCCAACTCTGTTATTCTGTTAAAAGGGTGTGAAAAATGTAGAAGTTGTGGGTGCTCCATCACTGGAGGTTTTCGAGAAGAGATTGGACAGCCACTTGTCTGAAATGATATAGGGTTTCCTGCCTGAGCAGGGGGTTGGACTAGATGACCTTCAAGGTCCCTTCCAACGCTGTTATTCTATTCTGATGGCCTGGAGAGAAACGTTCAGAAGCCATTGCAAAAACAACACGGGCAGAAGTGTATCCTGAACCATATTCCCAAGGTTGTATACAAACAAAGTCATTTTTCCCCCTCTCTCCTAATGTGCATTGATGTATTCAGCTACGTGCTAGTTTAAAAGATTGCTTTAATTCTTCTTCCCGCTTAATGTAAATCTTCTCATTTTTGTTGAGGAATCTGTTGCGTTTCTTCTTTCCAATTGATTTAAATAAGTGAGTACGTATGCATATGGGACAAAAAAAAAATGCATAGCAAAGGGTTCAGCTGCTCTTTGCTAAGCCAAGCTAAACCTGGATCCAATTTATAGTAAGTGCCCTTAAATAACTAATGCTAAATAGCTTCTACTGTTCGTGCCTAAAATAGATCCTCCTCTAAATAATGTAATATAAACCTTTTCTTGGGTCAAATTTGATGACTCATACTTTCAGGAACCAAAAATTTATATTGTTATTTCTCTGGCCTTGCCAGTTGGAGACTGGTTTAAAATGATACGGTTTCTCTGTTTTTTAGGTCAGTGTATGAATTTACAACAGTTAAATGTTTCCCAGTATCAAGGGCTAAATGTAAGTATTACCCTTACAAATGTAAAATGAAGTTAAGACGTTCTAATTTTGATTTCTGCAGAAATTTGTAGCGTTTTGAGTTCTGCAGAAAAGATCCTATGAAATACTCCTTAGGTATAAAAACTGTCTCTCTGTGTGTCTATCTCTGTCTCTATCTATCTATCATCTATCTATCTGTCTGTCTATCTATCTATCTATCTATCTATCTATCTATCTATCTATCTATCTATCTATCTATTTATCTATCTATCTATCATCTATCATCTATCTATCTACTCTTTGTCAGCCACAAAATTTTGAATATGTATGTATGTATGTATGTATGTATGTATATTCAAAATTTTGTGGCTGACAAAGAGTCGGTAGATATATATCTAAATTTATATATATATAAATTTTGTGGCTGACAAAGAGTTAAATGGGAGACAAGTATAGCTATTTCAAGCTCTTTTAGCTCTCATCAGCTAGTCTTACCCCTCTGGGATTCGAACCTGGGATTTGAACCTGGGATTTGAACCTGGGCACCTTGCATATTAGGCAGTTGTATTAACCATTAGGCCACAGGCTCCTCCTCACTCTTGTTAGTAACTATACTAGTCTCCCATTTAACTCTTTGTGAGCCACAAAAATTTTGAATTTTTGCACGCCTGGCTGAGGAATTCTGGGAGTTGAAATCCACAGGTCATAAAAGGGTCATAGTTCCCTCACGCTGGCCGAGAAATTCTGGGAGTTGAAGTCCACAAGTCATAAAAAGGGTCATAGTTCCCTCACGCTGGCCGAGAAATTCTGGGAGTTGTAGTCCACCAGTCATAAAAGGGCCAAGTCTGAAGACCCCTGCCGTAGAGTGACTGTATCCCACTTTGCACAATAAAACCAAGTCTGGCTTTTCTTTCCGAACAGGATCAATTAATCAGCCACGTAGCAGAAAGTTGTTCAGCTCTCCTTCACTTGGATTTATCTCACACGGACATTTCAAACGGAACGCTTGCGCTGCTGCCCAGGTGATATATAGAGATAAATATGTATTTATGTGGAAGAGCAACCGGCTGTAGGGACTCTATCTGACCCAGAGGTCTAAGTCTTTCAATGCCGTCTTCCTTAAATCACCTGTCTTAGCCTCACCTCCGTTTCTTTGAACTTTAGCCACATTGCAGCCCACTTGCCTTCAGACGTTGTGGCTGGTGTGCGCCATCGCTGGAGATTTTCCAAAAGAGATTGGACAACCATTTGTCTGAAGTGGTATAAGGCAGGGGTCCCCAACCTATGGACTGCAGCCCGGTTGTGGGCCACGGCCTGGTGGCCACTGGGCTGCGGGATAGGCTGGCCAATGTGCTCGTGTGTGCGCGCACACTCCTTCACTTGCACTAGCGCCACGGCTGCAGGGCGCAAAAATGACACCACACCACGGGGCATAAAAACAGGACTCTGGGGCGCAAAAATGGGACACCGCTGCACCTTGGGTCGTGAAACCGGGCCGCTGCCGCTGTGCCTCAGGGCGTAAAATCGGGCCGCCGCTGTGTCGGGTGCGAAAACAGACTGTTGCGGCACCGCTGCGCTGCAAGACACAAAAATGGCTGCCGCCCACACCGCAGCGTGCAGAATCAAGGCGCCATGCAAGAACAGGGCAGGGCTAATGAGTATCATGCGGGTGCTAGCCCCGCCCCATGTGCTCGTAGCCCCGAGCGCACTCGCACACACATGTAAAATGCTTCCCACTCCCTTTTTTTCCCCGTCCGCCAACCGAGAAAGGTTGGTGACCTCTGGCATAGGGTCTCCTGCTTGAGCAAGGGGTTGGACTAGATGACCTCCAAGACCCTTTACAATTCTTTTATTTTGTTCTCCAAAAAAAATCCAGTCTGATCCCTGTGATACCGCCCCCCCAACTGCCACAGGCTGGGAAGCAGATTGTATGCTAGTGATACCCCCCCCCCCCAATGATAATACAATAAATGGAAATATGGACAAGCCGAGGTGTATACAGGGAATCCTTGACTGTTTAGTGACTATTCAGAGTTATAACGGCTCTGGGAAAAGCATCCCCATGGTCACGTGATCAAAATTCGGACGCTTGACAACTGGTTCATCCTTACGACGGTTGCAGTGTCCCGGGAGGGGGGAGGGTGTCACGTGATCCCCTTTAGACAAGCAAAGTCAAGAAGGGATAAAGCCAGATTCACTTAAAACAGCGGTTCTCCACCTGTGGGTCGGGACCCCATTTGGAGTCGAACGACCATTTCACGGGGGTCGCCAAACAACGCAGTCCGCCATTTTTTCCCCCTTTTCCTTAGCTGTGCTACTCCCTTTTATTCTATTGGCTTTTGAAAGCCAATAGAATTAGACTCTCTTGAATAGAGTCTAATTCTATTGGCTTTCAAAAGCCAATAGGAATTGTCCAGGCTGTCTCTGCCCTGCTGAGCCTGCCAGAAGTCCCATCCTGCAAATGGTGCTGCACCAGTTGAGTAGTCCTTGACTTACGACCGGTTGAGTAGTCCTCGACTTACGACCGGTTGGGGGTTGCGGCATTAAAAAGGTTGAGAACCACTGACTTAAAACGACCATGTTACTTAATAAGTGCAGCGGTTCGCTGCACAAATGTTGCAAGGAAGGTTGTGAAACAAGGCCCTGCCTTGCTTAGCAACGGAAACTGGCGGCCCGATTGTAGTCGTTAAGCCGAGGATTACCTGTAACTCTCTTAGCTTAACCGGCCTCCTGCGGCTGCTCTTAATGGAGATAAAATGAAGGAATCACCTTCTATAGCCCTGCTGGGTGGAAAGTGGAGATATTATTCTAGGTAGCAAATACAGTATTTCAACACCTCTATTTGTTGTGTCGCTATGACAATTCTCCATTCCACAGTGTGAACCTGCGCTGAGACTCAGTTCTTCAAGTCTACCCAGTTAATTTCTGAGTAATTCAAAAGGGCGAAATCTAAACTCATCAGATTTGCAGACTGCACCAAACTTGGCAGGGGTAGCCAACACTCCAGAACAGCGGTTCTCAACCTTTTTAATGCCGTGACCCCCCAACCGGTCGTAAGTCGAGGACTACTCAACCGGTCGTAAGTCGAGGACTACTCAACTGGTGCAGCACCGTTTGCAGACTGGGGCTTTTGGCGGGCTCAGCAGGGCAGAGACAGCCTGGACAATTCCTATTGGCTTTGGAAAGCCAATAGAATTAGACTCTATTCAAGAGAGTCTATTCTATTGGCTTTCAAAAGCCAACAGAATAAAAGGGAGTTGCACAGCTAAGGAAAAGGGGAAAAAAAATGGCAGACTGCGTTGTTTGGCGACCCCCGTGAAATGGTCGTTTGACCCCAAATGGGGTCCCGACCCACAGGTTGAGAACCACTGCTCCAGAAGATAAGCTTAAGATACAGCTTGAACGCTGGGCCCCCTCTAATAAAATTAAAATTCAGGGGTCTACATTTAGGCAAGAAAAAACAAATATACAGTATAGAAAAGTGGCACCTGGCTCAACACAGCTGCAACTGTGAGACGGATCTCAGAGTCCTAGTAGACAATCACCTAAATATGAGCCAGCAGTGTGCTGCAGCTGCTAAAAAGGCCAACATAGTGCTAGCTGCATTAACAGAGGGATAGAATCAAGATCACGTGAAGTATTAATACCACTCTTCAATGCCTTGATAAGGCCACACTTGGAATACGGCATCCAGTTTTGGTCACCACGATGTAAAAAAGATGTTGAGACTCTGGAAAGAGTGCAGAGAAGAGCAACAACGATGATTAGGGGACTGGAGGCTAAAACATACAAAGAACGGTTGCTGGAATTGGGTAGGTCTAGTTTAATGAAGAGAAGGAAGGACGAAGGGGGACATGATACCAGTGTTCCAATATCTCAGGGGCTGCCCCAAAGAAGAGGGAGTCAAGCTATTCTCCAAAGCGCCTGAAGACAGGACAAGAAGCAACGGGTGGAAACTAATCAAGGAGAGTAGCAACCTAGAACTAAGGAGAAACTTCCTGACAGTGAGAACAATTAACCAGTGGAACAACCTGCCCAGAAGCGGTGGATGCTCCATCACTGGAAGTTTTTAAGAAGAGATTGGACAACCATTTGTCTGAAATGGTATAGAGTCTCCTGCCTGAGCAGGGGGTTGGACTAGATGACCTCCAAGGTTTCTTCCAACTGTGTTATTCTGTTATTCAGTGTTCCATCCATTGTTTTCTCTATCTTATAATATAAATTCTGCCTTTGAGCACCTAGTGTGACTCAGTTCCATTGCAGAATCAATTGCTTAGGAAGCAGAGATGTCACTGAAAGCTTACAAGCCTCTTATTAATTTTCTGCAAAAAATACACAAAGCATGCCCAATTATGGTTCACACCAAAGCAGAGACGCCATTGCTTTAATAATCAGAAATGATGGTTATAATTTACAGTGGTAAATAACATTTGGCCAGAAATCCATAATAATAATAATAATAATTTATAAAAGACAAATGTAATTGCAGTGTCCCGGCGCCACGTGATCTCTCTTTGCCATCTTCTTCACAAGCAAAGTCAACGGGGGAAGCCACTTAACAACTGCGTTACTAATTTAACATTTGCAGCGACTTACTTAACGACTGCTGCAAGGGAGATCGTAAAATGGGACAAAATCCACTTAACCAAGGTTTCATTGAGCAACAGAAATTGTCGGTCTCAATTCTGCTCGTAAGTCGACGACTACCTGGCTACCTGTTATTTATTTTATATCCCACCTTTATTAATTCTATAAATCACTCAAGGCAGTGAACTGTAGCTAATACTCCTCCACTTGGTCCACAACGACAACCCTGAGAGTGACCAGCTCAAGGTCACCCAATTAGCTTTCATGGCCAAGGCAGGACTAGAACTCACCGTCTCCCTGTTTTCTAGCCTGGTGCCTTAACCACTAGCCTAAACTGTCTCTCTGTTAGGCTGTTAGGTTTAGCCTGGCCAGTTTTTGTTTATTGTGTGTAAGCAAATAAAGAACAACTCTGGCTGAATTGTTGCCTGACAGTAATGGACTTACAGGACATCTGCAGAGTTACATCAACATGTTCATTAAAGGGAGTTCATTAATAATACGGGTCCCTAAGAAAAAAAAGAACCGTACAGACAAATATTTATTTTGCTCTTTATTTTATTTTGCCTTTGCCTTGAGACCTTGCAGCGTGCTCTTCCCATATTTATATCCAAAGCCCAGCACCCCTGATTTCAAATGAACTTCCTTTTAGATAAATATTTTTTAGAATTGCAGCCAAGCGTAGGCCAGTGATCTGCGGACCCGTCGTAAATATGCATGGTTATTCACATGTATTTGATTTGTATTTAATTATATAGAGAGAAGGACCAGGGGGGACATGACAGCAGTCTTCCAATATCTCAGGGGCTGCCCCAAAGAAGAGGGAGTCAAGCTCTTCTCCAAAGCGCCTGAAGGCAGGACGAGAAGCAACGGATGGAAACTAACCAAGGAGAGAAGCAACCTGGAACTAAAGAGAAACTTCCTGACAGTGAGAACAATTAACCAGTGGAACAACCTGCCTCCAGAAGCTGTGAATGCTCCAACACTGGAGATTTTTAAGAAGAGACTGGACAACCATTTGTCTGAAATGGTATAGGGTTTCCTGCCTGAGCAGGGGGTTGGACTAGATGACCTCCAAGGTCCCTTCCAACTTCACTTTTTGGAGCTGCAAGGCCACCTGAGAGGCAGAGCCAAAGGATGAGGGAGGAAAAGAGCTGGACCAAATTTAGAAGCGTCTGTGTTGTCTCACCTACGATGGTGCAACCCACAGAATATTTTACTTTATTACAGAATAATAGAGTTGGAAGGGACCTTGGAGGTCTTCTAGTCCAACCCCGTGCTCAAGCAGGAAAGCCCATACCATTATGGACAAATGGCCATCCAATCTTTTTTAAAAAACCTCCAGAGATGGAGCACCGAAAACTTCTGGAGGCAAGGAGTTCCACTGGTTAATTATTCTGACTGTTAGGAAGTTTCTCCTTAGTTCTAGGTTGCTTCTCTCCTTGATGAGTTTCAATCCATTGCTTCTTGTCCTGCCTTCAGGTGCTTTGGAGAAGAGCTTGACTCCCTCTTCTTTGGGGCAGCCCCTGAGATACTGGAGGACTGCTATCCTGTCCCCCCTCGTCCTTCTCTTCATTAAACTAGACCTACCCAATTCCAGCAGCCGTTCCTTATGTGTTTTAGCCTCCAGTTCCCTGATCCTCTTTATTGCTCTTTTGAAGTATAGAATAATAGAGTTGAAAAGGACCTTAGAGATCCTCTAGTCCAACCCCTTGCTCAAACAGGAAACCCTCTCTCATTGCAGACAAAAGGTTATCCGGTCTCTTTTTACGTTTGATTTATTTTAACTTGGCTTTTGCTGACGGGATGAAATTGCCTTGAAATGTTGCCCTAAGCTGCATTTATTGAAGAACATGATCTGTCCACGCTTAATAATAGATTACGATTTCCTTTCTGCAGGCTTTCATTTTTGGTTATTGTGGGATTGCAATCCCCCCTCCCCACCCTCAGCTACACTATAATTGCATAAAATCCACAGTTTTCAACATAATCGTGCCTACATCTGCCCTGTAAAAATAAATAGAAGCCAATTGTAGAAGGTTTAGCCTCCAACTCAATGTTTTCCTTTATATATTGTCCAATTTTATCTACATTGTTTCTCATTGGACTTCAACGATTCTTGTTGCTAGATCTCAGTAACTGCAACGGTTAGATATGTTTATTCAGCAATAAATCTCACCACGAGCAGTGGGACGTACTCCTAGATAGCTGTATAAAACATTTGACGGCATTTCATTTCATTTAGTCCTGTTAATTTAGTCCGTCAATCATACAGGAGAGCATTATTGTTGTTATTTAATTCAACTTCATCTTAATTTTAATGCAATTTAATCTTACAAAAGAGCCTATCTATTGTTAGCGTTTACTTTAGCTGGAGCAGCTGCTACCAGCCTCAGTACACTTAGACGAAAAGGGCAGTTGGAATTATTTAATTTAATTTAATTTAATTTAATTTCTGCACGCTTTATTGTCCTTTCGAATGAGGTCTGCTTTTCACATTGCAATACATCCTGTCAAGTTAACGTTACAACGCTTTGGTCAAGTTGAAATTTGCCGATGATTCATGCATTTCTAATTTAGGACGCCTTTTGACGCACAGCCAGCCTAAAAGCTTAACTTTGCCATCCCAGATTTCATTACATTCACGGTTTCCAGCAAATTCAGGCATATGCATCCACTCAGAAACTCAGAGCAACGGGACCTAGCCCAGAAAAGTGTGTGCAGGATTGCAGGATTGTAAAATAATAATAATAATAATAATAAAAAGCAGTTTAAGCATTAAGGAAAAAAAAATGAAGAATTTTAAGCCCAATAAAGTCTTAGCATCCACCCCGGTGAGCAAAAAGCCTTCCAAGTTAAGAATCTATCGGATTGCATCAGAAATCCGACCGCAAAGAGAGAGAGAGTAAAATTCCTTTTTTTTTTTTCCCTCCCCTTTCTTTCCTTCCAACATAGATGCTTTCCCAATCTACAGTTTTTAAGCCTCGCGCACTGCAGGAAATTCACAGACAAAGGGTTACACTACCTGGGCAGTGGAAGAGGATGTCACAAGCTCCTGTATCTGGATATTTCAGGCTGCCTCCAGGTCTGCATTTTGCTTTCCCTCTTCCTGCTGTAAGCAAAGGCATCCTTTGGAGGACTGACGTTATCCGACACTCATGGTATACTGGAGGAGAGCAAGTCCCCCCCCCCCGCTGCAAACTCCAGCGGTTTTAAATTACACTTCCACAGCTGCTTTAATTTTTCCCGGAGGGATCGCACTATAGGCTTTTGGCTCTCCTCCAGCGGGTGTCTTGGCTATAAACAAGTCCCCCATTGCATAATGAAAGCATGGATTAATTTTCTGCAGCGGGCTTGAAAGACGGGCGTGCTTTTCTCTTTCCATGCGCGACTTTCCCCGTGTCTGCAGTTTGAAATTCCGGCTGAAAAAGTATACAGATAAGCTTCAGCTCAATGTAGTTTGTTTTTTTTTTGCAAAGCGAGACACCGAAGTGAGTTTGGCTCTGTTTTTTTTACAACCTTTCCCGCCCACGGTTGTTAAGAGGATCACTGCAGATGTTCAGTTAGGAACACGGTTGTTAAGGGAATTTGGCTCCCCCCCTACCCCCCATTAACTTGGCTTGTTAGAAGGTTGCAAAAGGGGGTCACATCACCCCCCACATACACAGTGGTGGGATTCAAATAGGTGAACAACTGGTTCTCTCCGTGGATGCCGCTTCCAAAGTCCGTTCTGGGCCTGAGCAACAAAAAATTAGCTATCGGTTCTGCCGAAGTGGTGCAAACTGGCTGAATTTCACCACTGTATCTTATCGTCCATCTATCTATCTATCTATCTATCTATCTATCTATCTATCTATCTATCTATCTATCTATCTATCTATATCTTATCTATATCTATCTACGGTATATCTATCTATATCTTATCTATCTATTCTATCTATATCTATATCTTATCTATCTATCTATTCTATCTATATCTATCTATCTATATCTTATCTATCTATCTATTCTATCTATCTGTCTCTATCTATCTCTATCTATTCTATTCTATTCTATTCTATTCTATTCTATTCTATTCTATTCACCTTACCTACATACCTACCTACCTACCTACAGTGGTGGGATTCAAATAGGTGAACAACCGGTTCTCTGTGTGGATGCCGCTTCCGGAAGTCCTATCTGTCTGTCTGTCTGTCTGTCTCTCTCTCTCTCTATCTATCTATCTATCTATCTATCTATCTATCTATCTATCTATCTATCTATCTATCTATCTATCTATCTATCTATCTACAGTGGTGGGATTCAAATAGGTGAACAACCGGTTCTCTGAAGTCCATTCTGGGCCTGGGCAACCAAAAATTAGCCACTGGTTCTGCTGAAGTAGTGCGAACCGGCTGAATCCCACCACTGCCCCCCCCCCAGGATATTATGGCCGTCATAAATATGAGTTAGTTGCCAAGCCTCTGACTGTAAATCACATGACTATTGGGACGGTGCAACAGTCGTAAATGTGAAAAATGGTGCTCAGTCCCTTTTTTTCAGTGCCGTCGTAACTGTGAATGTTTACTAAATGAACTGTTGTAAGTCAAGGATTATCTGTGCCGGAGTCTTTGCTTGTCCACAGCATTCCAGAAACTGGTCCACACCAACAACTAGTCTAGTTTAGTCTAAATTCTGTTCTATTTTGTTCTATTCTATTCTATTCTATTCTATTCTATTCTATTCTATTCTATTCTATTCTATTCTATTCTATTCTATTCTATTCTATTCTATTCTTCTTCTATTCTATTCTATTCTATTCTATTCTATTCTATTCTATTCTATTCTATTCTATTCTATTCTATTCCATTCCATTCCATATTTTCTATTCTATTCTATTCTATTCTATTCTATTCTATTCTATTCTATTCTATTCTATTCTATTCTATTCTATTCTATATTTCTATTCCATTCCATATTCTATTCTATTCTATTCTATTCTATTCTATTCTATTCTATTCTATTCTATTCTATTCTATTCTATTCTATTCTATTCTTCTTCTATTCTATTCTATTCTATTCTATTCCATTCCATATTTTCTATTCTATTCTATTCTATTCTATTCTATTCTATTCTATTCTATTCTATTCTATTCTATTCTATTCTATTCTATTCTATTCTATTCTATTCTTCTTCTATTCTATTCTATTCTATTCTATTCCATTCCATATTTTCTATTCTATTCTATTCTATTCTATTCTATTCTATTCTATTCTATTCTATTCTATTCTATTCTATTCTATTATTCTTCTATTCCATTATTATTCTATTCTATTCTATTCTATTCTATTCTATTCCATTCCATTATTCTTCTCTTCTCTTCTCCTCTTCTATTCTATTCTATTCTTTATTTCTATTCTTACACTAGGCAGTTGCAGATCTATGCAGTAACAGAGAGTTGATTTCTACAAAGGCTATAGCCATTCTTTTCACTGTTCAACCTTTTATTGCTTTTTCTTAAGAAATGTCAACAGAAACGTTAAATCACCGAATAGTGATTTAAAGGACAAGCAGCTTAGCCTGCAGCCTCTCCTCAAGAGTGCTATCATCTAACTCCAAGTCCAGTTAAATCATAATTACAAATTATTTCCAGGGAACTGAGTCAGCTAGCTCAAGCAGAATACTCAGCGGATGTTTCTAAGTATTCTTGTTGCAATGGATTTGGATGAGGTGGTTGGAGAAGCAACGTTTTTTACTAACTAGGACCAAAACAGCATTTCAAGGTGGGAAAGGGAGAGAAGGGTTCTATTGATTGCTGCACAGGCTGTCCTTGACTTACAACCGAGTCACAACAGCCTTGAAAACAGGGACTTGTGACCATTTTTTCACACCTACGACCGTTGCCGCATCCCCAGGTCACACGAGCAGAATCCACAGGCTCGGCAACTGGGGTGCATCGCTGACAGTTGCACAGTCATGGGGTCATGTGATCCCCTTGTGGTGACCTTCCCGGCTGGCGTCCGAGAAGCAAGGTCCGTGGGGAAAGTCAGATTCATTTAACAACCGCACGATTCACTTAATAACGGGGGCAGAAAAAAGCTTGTCAAACGGGGGCAAAACTCACTTCACGACCGTCACCCTCTTAGCGATGGAAATTTTATCCTCTGTTGCAGTCATAAGTTGAGGATTCCCTGTAATTCAGGCTTCAGTGGTTGCTGAACAGATGGGAAGCGTTTTTTTTTTTTTTGTCCCTGGCCATTTAGCATCCAAAGCGTTTCCTCCAAACATCCTCCAGCGATAAATCACCCGATGAAGCCTTTGTCCTAGCAACGGGGCTGAGGGATTTTCTAAGCCCTCGTAAATCATGGCGGTAGGGAAGAAAATGGCCAGGGACAGCCGATAATGCCGAGTCAGCAACTCGGCCTGCTCTGCACTTCATATTTGGCAAGGAAACTCCAGAAGGGCTTAACGTCTCTGATGACTTCTGTGCCTCTGTTTGCTCAAAAGATTTCAGTCTCTGCTCTTCCGACACCTCCGAAACCCAACAGTCTCTCGGAAAAAGAGCAGAGTTTATAAATGCGTTTGGCTTATTTTTCATCGGGCCCCGTCAGGCTTTTTTCAAAACATTGCGGTCCCGTCGTGTACATTAGGAGGATTAAATGTGGCCCGTGCAATCATTCACTCTTGACATCGTAAGCCTCATGGATTGCTTGCGTTAGCTTCCTTTGACTCTAGGAAAGGTATCGCTCAGGCTCTCGGGCTGCAGAATTCGTCTCCTAATCCTTTCAGCGGGTGGCAAATCTTTTGAAACGCACGTGTAGCCACCGATCTGGACGAGGAGGCAGAGATAAATGCAGATTTCTCTCCGCTTTCAGTTCACTCTTCTCTAGATCAGTGGTTCTCAACCTTTTTAATGCCGTGACCCCCAACCGGTCGTAAGGACTACTCAACTGGTGCAGCACCGTTTGCAGAATGGGACTTTTGGCGGGCTCAGCAGGGCAGAGACAGCCTGGACAATTCCTATTGGCTTTTGAAAGCCAATAGAATTAGACTCTATTCAAGAGAGTCTATTCTATTGGCTTTCAAAAGCCAATAGAATAAAAGGGAGTAGCACAGCTAAGGAAAAGGGGGGGAAAATGGCGGACTGCGTTGTTTGGCGACCCCCGTGAAATGGTCGTTCGACCCCAAATGGGGTCCCAACCCACAGGTTGAGAACCACTGCTCTAGAGGCCTGTGGCGTGTGTGGGTGTCTGTGGGTGTGCGCGCTCTGGATTTTGCTGATGTGGAATACCTGAAAGAGCTGAACCGATTCGCCACGTACAAAAGTTATTATAAATACAGATAGCCCTTGTCCTACAAACATTCACTTAATGACCGTTGGAAGTTAAACAACGGCACGGAAAAAAGTGACCTACGACCCTTTTTCACAGTGAGGACCGTTGCATCAGCATTCCTCCATGGTCATGTGATCAAAATTAGAATGCTTGGCAACTGACATGTATTTATAACGGTCGCAGTATCCCGGGGTCACGTGATCACCTTTTGCGACATCAATGGGAAAGTCAGATTCATTTAGCAACCGGGTTAAGTGGTGGGATTCAGCCTGTTTGCACCGGTTCGGAAGAACCAGTAGCTAAATTTTGCTGCATTCGGAGGACCGGCTGGCTTCCGGAAGTCCAGTCTAGGCCTCAGAGGCCTAGAGCAGTGGTTCTCAACCTTTCTAATGCCGCGACCCCATAATACAGTTCCCCATGTTGTGGTGACCCCCAACCACTTATACATCACCGGGTGCCAGGGGCGTGGCTAAAGAAAAGGGGGAAAAAATGGCGGACAGCCTTGTTTGGCGACCCCCGTGAAACGGTCGTTCGACCCCAAATGGGGTCCCGATCCACAGGTGGAGAACCACTGGCCTAGAGGATGCTTCCCAGGCCTACAACGGCCCACTGGAAGTGCATGGATGCCACTTCCGGAAGTCTGTTCTAGGCCTCGGAAGCCTGGAGGAGGTCTCCCAGGCCTATAGAACGGCCCACTGAAAGTGTGTGGATGCCACTTCTGGAAGTCCGTTCTAGGTAGTCTTCCACTTACGACTACAGTTGAGCCCAAAATTTCTGTTGCTAAGTGAGACGGTGAGTTTTGCCCCATTTTACTTAGCAGCCAGGTTACTAACTTAACAACTGCAGTGATTCACTTAGCAATTGTTCTGGGAAAGGTCACAAACTGGGGCAAAACTCACTTAACAACTGTCTGAGAAATTTTGGGCTCAACTGTGAATGTCAGTCAAGGATTGCCTGTATTTTGTTTTTAGATTCGTGCTTAATACATTGCAGCAAATTGCTTATAATTAATTTCCTTTTTAAAATATATCTATATCTATATCAGTTAACGGTGGAAGGCTTCAGGAATATCGCGAAGAGCTGCAGCAGGATCCAGTGCCTGACAATTAACGAAATGCTGACTCTTACCGACAGATGCATTCAAGTAAGAAAGGAGACTTTTTTTTTTTTTACAATTTTGAATTTGGCTTTTGGCCTGAGAGTCTTAGGGACTTAAGAGCGATGACAGTTGAACGCGTAGAATATTGGCAGGTGAACGGGTGAGTTGGCAGTACTTGGAAATACAGATAAGTCCTTGACTGAAGACCACAATTGACCCCCAAATTTCTTTGTGGCAGCCGAAGGCAGGAAACCCTAAAGGGTTAGGGTTAGGTCACCATGAACTCGGAGAGCAAAATGGACATCGCCAACAAATTCGGAGTGCTTGAGTATGGTTAGGAGGGCAGTGACGTTTCTAGGCTGTCCAGTCTATGTTTCCTGGTAAAATACATGGGAAAATCCCATTGGAGGAAAATTCCATTTAGGGTTAGGGTTAGGTCGCCATGAGCTCATAGAGCAAAATGGACATCGCCAACAAATTCGGAGTGCTTGGGTATGGTTAGGAGGGCACTGACTTTTCTAGGCTGCCCTATCTATGTTTCCTGGTAAAAGACATGGGAAAATCCCATTGGAGGAAAATTCCACTTAGGGTTAGGGTTAGGTCACCATGAACTCGGAGAGCAAAATGGATATCGCCAACAAATTCGGAGTGCTTGGGTATGGTTAGGAGGGCACTGACTTTTCTAGGCTGCCCTATCTATGTTTCCTGGTAAAATACATGGGAAAATCCCACTGGAGGAATTTTGCATGTGCTAGTCCAGGGGTCCCCAACCCTCGATCCATGGACCAGTAATAGCACGCCAGCAACCGGTCCACACAAACAAGCAAAGCCCCATCCGAGGGATGCAGGCAGCACACAAAACCACACACCCTCCGGTCCGCGGAAAAAACTTTTCTCCATGGAACTGGTCCCTGGTGTCCCAAAAGTTCGGGACCTCTGTGTTAATCTCTTCCCCATACTTAAAAAAAAAAAGAAAGAAAGATTTTTGGAAAGGAACTGGGCAAATTAATAGCAGATGAAGCCGTGATAGGCAGAAGTCATGCTTCTCAATACCAATTGTTGACAAATGCCAGCAATCAAAAGCAATGGAGCTTTTCTTGACCTCTGCAGAAACAGAATATTGGACAATAAACAGATACTCGGCCTGATCAGCTTGTTTTTCAGGTTGAAACAGTGAAGACTCCGGCCCCATCATTTCCTGTGAGTGATTTGTCCAACATTGAGAAATCCCTTGTGTATCTCGGCTTTATTTAAACCATGAACTCCACAGTTCCAGGGCACGCTTAGAAGATTTTTGAAAGACGCTGCCAAACAAGCCTGAGGGGTTAATTGGAAACTTTGGGAAGAGTATTTTGCTTTTTTTAAAGGCAATTTTTTTTCTGTCAGAATAGAATATTCTTCATTGGCCAAGCGTGGTTGGACACACAAGGATTTTGTCTCCGGTGCCTGAGCTCTCAGCGTATACACAAATAATAAGGATAATCATGGTCATATACAACCTGAAAATGCATTCATCATAAATCTTGAAATACGACACTTCGTCATAAATCATCGGATGCAACACTGAGCGGATAGTCATAGAATACTAGCTAAGCAAACAACATAAATCATACTAGGATGCTAAAAAAAAAAAATCCCAATATAAATGGTAAGATAGAAGCCACAAAGTTGTAGTTATAAGAAGATAAGGATAGGTAATAGGAAAAGATGAGGAGCATCATAGTAATAAAGCTTTACTAAGTATTTTGACAGCGTTGTAGGAATTCATTCAGCAGAGAGATGGCATCATGGGGGGGGGAAAACTGTCCTTTTGTCTAGTTGTTCTGGTGTGTGGTTACTACTGGTCAGCCTATATTAAGAGGAAACATGGTTTTGAAACCTTTCCTTTGATAATGGTTCCTAATTCACCATAAAAGCCAACACAGTGCTAGGCTGCATTAACAGAGGGATAGAATCAAGATCATGTGAAGTATTAATACCACTTTACAAGGCCTTGGTAAGGCCACACTTGGAATCCTGCATCCAGTTTTGGTCACCACGATGTAAAAAAGAGGTTGAGACTTTAGAAAGTGGGCAGAGAAGAGCAACAAAGATGATCAGGGGGAACTGGAGGCTAAAACATAAAAGGAACGGTTGCTGGAATTGGGTATATTAAGTTTAACGAAGAGAAGGACGAGGGGGGACAGGATAGCAGTCTTCCAGTATCTCAGGGGCTGCCCCAAAGAAGAGGGAGTCAAGCTATTCTCCAAAGCACCTGAAGGCAGGACAAGAAGCAACGGATGGAAACTCATCAAGGAGAGAAGCAACTTGGAACTAAGGAGAAATTTCCTGACAGTCAGAACAATTAACCAGTGGAACAATCTGCCTCCACAAGCCGTGAATGCTCCAACACTGGAAGTTTTTAAGAAGAGACTGGACAGCCATTTGTCTGAAATGGACTATTCCTCCAATGGGATTTTCCCATGTATTTTACCAGGAAACATAGATAGGGCAGCCTAGAAAAGTCAGTGCCCTCCTTAACCATACCCAAGCACTCCGAATTTGCATGAAACGGCACAGAAAAGGAAGTTTATTTTATCAACTTGTGTTGTTTTCTCAAAAGGCGTTTTTATGAAAGGATGCCATGTGGTTGGTTGAATTGTGTCCTGCTCTCTTCAAGGCTTTGGTGCCAAAGTGCCCGAGGATTGAGTCGGTCGAATTCAATGAATCTCCACACGTGTCCGATGTTGGTCTCCAAGCTCTGGACACCTGTCAACTGGTCAAAATGAAGATCCAAGGTTAGTGATTCTGACACATGTCTAGGGAGATTCTCAATCAATCCAGGTCCTGGTTGTCCCAAAGGTGCTTTTTTCACGAGGCAACTTAGACTTCCTTGTTTTTTCTTTGAAGACGTTTCGCTTCTCATCCCAGAAGCTTCTTCAGCTCTGACTGGATGGTGGGGAATCGAAGGATTGATACTCCTTGCAGACAGCTGGTCGTTCACCTTCTTTCAGAGAGTCCTTGAGGCCACTTGGAGGTTTACCTGTGTCCTCAGGGTCACCTGAGTGGCGCAAAGGGATGGGGAGCCTTCTAGGCTGCAGGTTTTCTGCCCTGGGTCCCTCCGCTGTTGAAGACATGTCTGGCACACGTCCTTTTTTTTGCAGAACGATCCGGTTGCCTCTGACTTTAGATCAGACCTCCTCAACCTTTCCGGGTTGGTGGCCCGGAGGGAAAGGGAGGAGCAGGGAAAAGTACGGGCACATGCATGCGCAAAACATGGACACGCCCAGCAGCGACACTAGATACACACACTTGTGCAAGCGGAGCGCACGTGCCCACAGAGGCACTGGTGGCGGCGCTGGCACCTGCGTGCATGCGCAAGTGGGACGCTAGGGCATGCGCGCATGTGCAAATGGGCTGCTAGTGCCCCCACAAATGAGCAGACGGGGCGCTAGTACCCGCCCGATGCTGGTGGTGGCGCTAGCTATGCACAAACAGGGCTGCTAGCACCCACATGGCGGTGCTAGCACAAGCGGGGAGGGTGCATGCACACTTGCGCACACTCGCCAGCCATTCCTGCGGCCCGGTAGCAACTCTTGAGTTGCTACTATAATTAGTCCTCGACTTAACAACCATTCCTTCAGTGTCCGTTCGAAGTTACAAAGGGTTTGAAAAAAAAGGGACGTCTGACCAGTTTTTTACACTTAACGACAAATCGCAGCATCCCCTCCGGGGTCATGTGATCAAAATTCAGACGCTTGGCCACTGAATTGTATCTATGACGGTCGCGGTGTCCCATGAGTCACGTGATCTCGTTTCACGACCTTATGACAAGTCAATGGGGAAGCCAGATTCACTTAACAGCCGTGCTACTAACTGAACAACTGCAGTGATTCGTTTAACGACCATGGCGAGAAAGGTCGTAAAATGGGGAAAAACTCGATTAAGGAATGCCTTGCCTAGTAACAGGAATTTGGGGCTTCCTTGTGGTGGTAAGTCGAGGACCACCTGTGCCGGGTATCTAGCGGCGGAAGTAGTTTTTCCCATGCTGGCTTAGAGTGACCTAATGGTGGATTGTCTCAACAGGGAGCAATCGGGTTACAGATCTCACGTTCCAAGTCATGAGCAAATTCTGGCCCCGAATGAATCAGATTTGTGTAGCCAATTGCCAGAGAATAACAGATGTAGCTCTCAAGTTAATTGTACCGCTGGACCAAATTGTTATCCTCAATCTATCCGGATGCACAAGGTATTGTTATCGTTACCTGACGAAATAACTCGTTTGAACGGAATTGTTATTTTTTCTATGCATTCTAAAGTGTTGAGGTCATGGCATTACTTGAAAGAAAAAAAGAGCTATCATAAAGCCAAAATGTGTACAAAAAAGGGGGGGAAATGACCCAAATATCAAATAAATTTAACATTAAACATATAGAATGCGATAGATAGATAGATAGATAGATAGATAGATAGATAGATGATAGATAGAATAATAATAATAATAATAATAATAATAATAATAATGTTGGAAGGGACCTTGGAGGTCATTGAGATAGATAGATAAATTATAGATAGATAGATAGATAGATAGATAGATAGATAGATAGATAGATAGATAGATAGATAGATAGATTAATAATAATAATAACAATAATAAAGTTGGAAGGGACCTTGGAGGTCATCGAGATAGATAGATAAATTATAGATAGATAGATAGATAGATTGCATTCAAATACTAAAATTATTTAAAAAAACTAATTTTAGACTCGTGACTAAGATAAGAGTATTTTCTTTTTATGTTTCAGAATCGGTGATTCGGGAATAAAATCATTTGTTGACGGTCGTTCAGCTCCCAAATTAAAAGAACTCAATTTGGCTAATTGTTGCCACGTCTCTGACATTTCCCTCGTGAAAATATCTGAAAGGTATCACATTTTAAGTCAAGGGGTCTTCAAACTTGGCCCTTTTTCATGACTTCTGGACTTCAGCTCCCAGAATTCCTCAGCCAGTGTGCACGCTGGCTGAGGAATTCTGGGAGCTGAAGTCCACAAGTCATCAAAGGGCCGAGTTTGAAGACCCCTGTTCTAAGGTGTTGAGTCCGTGGCGGGAAACAGACACGAGAAGCAGCTGGAGTTCTCAGTTTCTTTTATTCAGCGTTCAGCTTACAGAAGATGGCTTCAGCCTCGCCCAAACGCCTCGCAGCCTCTTATATAGGCAACTTCCGGGTAAATGGGTTACTTTTCCCGCGCCAGCACCCGCGCATGCGCACGGCGCTGGCGACAGCCTGTCTGGTCCCGGGCAGCTTTGCACCTGCCCGGAACTGCCTGCAAACGCCCGAGCCGTTTGCAAAGGCTCGGGACATAACACCCCTTTCCCCCGGGCTAAAACTACTACCAACATACAACATTTAATTATATGACATTTTGCTCCCCAGTGCTCTCACTGTTTACTGGCCTTTGCCTCGCCAGCAATGTTATGTAGTCTTCTAGGTACTTGGGAGATTTCTTTGCTCTCTGTGACCTTCTTAGCTGTGGGTTACTGGCATAAGTCCCCTGACTGGAGGGAGGCGTGAGCCTGTTCTCTCTATTGTGCCCTGGTGTCTTCCAAGGACTGTGCCCCGATGCCTGGCCTGCTTGCTTGCCCACCGGGCTCGTCAGGCCAGGGCTTCTGTTGCTTTGTGACCTGGTTGACCTACCTAGCTGTAGACCCTCGGGCCCCTTGAAGTGATAGCCACTGCTGGGCGTCTCTGTAGAACCTCCTAGGTCAGTCCAAGACCTGTCAGGAGGCTGTCCATTCCCTGAACCCCATTCTGTGTTCGGGCTCGTGTGGGTTTCTGTACTTTCCCAAAACTCAGGTGTTCCCTGATTTGTGCTAGGGTTGTTGTAGTCGGGACTTGGTTCCTCGACTAGCTCTGTGTATGTTTGACCCTCTGTAGGATTTGGGGTAAGGTCAGGCCAACTTTGGGGATTGTGTGCCAGCTCTCTTGCGGGGAATGATTTGTTGGGATGCCCCCGGGTATCCTCCGTGACTGGAGTGCTGTGTGACGTGTGTGGAAAGTGAGTATGCCCCCGGGGTGACTCCCTGGCTGGAGTAGGCGTGGATGCCTGTTGTGTGGGTAAGCTCCATGACTTCCTTTTCGGAGCAATTGCAGAATCTTGGGACGGGCCGTTTATGGCTCCCTCAGTGGAGATGGGCAGTAACTCTTGCCCTTCCCTTTGCTCCAAAGGGTCCCCCTCCCCCCCTGGAAAAGACCCAGGAGTCTCATCAGAAAAGTCTCGCCTGGAGCGAAGTTGGTCGATGTGCCGACGCAGGACACGACCGTTGTCCAGGGCAACCTCGTAGGAGAGAGGACCTGTGATCCTGGACACAGAAGCGGGGACCCATGTATGACCAGGCCCGTAATTGCGAGCCCAAACCGGGGCACCCACAAGTAGTTGTCTAGGTGCCCTAGGATGTGAGGTAGATGAAGGCAGTCTGTCCGGATGCAACCGGTCAAGTCTAGTAGTAAGTTGGCGCCCCCAACGAAGTTCAGCTGGACTTCTCCCTGTAGAAGTGGACGGTGTGGTGCAATAAGAAAGGAGAAAGTCAGCCAACCTGTGATGCCAGTCCCCGTAGGTGAGTCTCTTCAAGGCGTCCTTTGTGATGCGCACCATGCGTTCAGCCATACCGTTGGTGGACGGGTGAAAAGGCGCAGACGTGGCATGACGAATCAGGTTTGCCTGTAAGAAAGCTTGGAATTCGGAGGAGGTGAATTGAGGGCCGTTGTCGGACACAATGACATCTGGCAGCCCGTGTGCAGCAAAAATCCCCCTCAGTACCTGAATAGTCTTTGCAGTGGTGGTGGATGAGACAGGCACAACCTCAAGCCATTTTGAATGGCTGTCAACAAGGACCAAGAAGAACTGGCCCTGAAAGGGCCCAGCGTAGTCAATGTGCACCCTAGACCATGGGGACTGTGTTTCCTCCCATCTATGCACAGGAGCTTGGGGCATCTCTGGGCGAGATCGTTGGCACAAGTGGCATGCGTGTACCTTAGCCTCAATATCTTTATCTAAACCAGGCCACCACAAGTGGCTTCGTGCAAGAGCCTTCATACGGACAATGCCAGGATGACCCTCGTGGAGGGATTCTAAGACCCTAGTCCTCATTGATGTGGGAATGACAACTCTGTTTCCCCAAAGCAGACAACCCTGAGAAAGGGACAGTTCGTTCCTTTTGGACCAGAAACTCTGAAACTCAGGACTAGGGCAGTGCTCAGGCCACCCGGACAGGACCCAGGAGCGGACACGTGAAAGTGTGTGATCTGTACCCGTTTCAGCGGTAACATCCCTGGCACTAAGAGGGAGCTCGGGCAATGCTTGGATTGATAGAATGTTGACAGCTGGCGCGGGGTCAGCTTCTACTACTGGCAGAGGCAATCTACTGAGGCCATCAGCATGGCCCATTTCTTTCCCAGGCTTGTGGAGTAATGAAAAATCATATGCAGACAAGAAAATAGACCACCTAAGCATTCTAGGGGAAATGATGTGGGGAGTCTGCTTACGTGTGGTAAACAGTCCCAGCAGAGGCTTATGGTCAGTGAAGACCGTGAAATGCCTGCCATATAGAAAATCGTGGAATTTTTTAATTCCAGCAACAACAGCCAGAGCCTCCCTGTCTATCTGAGCGTAGTTGCGCTCGGCAGAAGACAGTGTTCTGGAGAAGTATGCAATAGGAACCTGAGTTCCATCAGACCTGAGGTGACTCAGGACAGCTCCAACCCCGTAGGGGGACGCATCACAAGCGATGCACACAGGGAGAGACTCGTTGAAATGTGCAAGAACACTGTTAGAAGTGAGTAAGGCCTTGACTTCTTTAAAGCAAGCCTCATGTGCTTGTGACCACAGCCACACAGCTTGTTTGTCTAGTAGCCTGTGAAGAGGCTCAGCTACACTAGCTTTATGTGGAAGAAAAGAATTGTAGAAATTCAGGAGGCCTAGGAAGGCCTGAAGTTCTGCCTTAGACTTTGGCCTGGGTGCTTCTAAAATAGCAGTTAGTTTGGATTCAGCAGGATGAATCCCAGCAGCATCAATTTTGAATCCCAGAAATTCAGTAGAAGGCACCCCAATCTTGCATTTGTCTTTTCTGAGCTTGAGGCCTGATTCCCTGAATCTTAACAGGACAGCCCTAAGCCTTTCAGCTAGAATGTGTGTGGAGTCTCCTGCAATCAAGACATCGTCAAAATAGGGGCAGACCCCTGGTATACCTCGTAGTGTGTTTTCCATTACGCTTTGGAAAATCCCAGGAGCGACATTCACTCCAAACTGTAGCCTTTTTACTTTAAAGGCTCCCCTGTGGGTCACAATGGTCTGAGCTATGGCAGCATCATCATCAACAGGCAGCTGTTGATATGCTTGAGCTAGGTCAAGCTTTGCAAAAACACGCCCCCCCTTGAGAGAGGCCAGGATGTGACTGACCACAGGAACAGGATAGGCATGTTGCTGCAATGCCTTATTGAGTGTGCATTTGTAATCAGCACAAATGCGAATGTCCCCATTTGCCTTTAGAGGCGTGACAATGGGGGTCTCCCACGGGCTGGAATCAACAGGTTCTAGGATTCCCTGTTGGATTAGTTTGTCTAATTCAGTGTCAATCTTACTTTTTAAAGCAAAAGGGACCCTTCTTGCTTTAATCCTAATGGGAGTGACAGTGGGGTCTAGCTTTAAGGACACAGGTGGTCCTTTGAATGTGCCCAGCTGGGGGCTGAAAACATCTGCAAATTCTTTGCAGACTTCCTGTAGGTCGAGTGTTTGTAAGCTGTTGAGTCCTGTGACGTGTATCCCCAGGGCCTCAAACCAATCGAGTCCTATGAGACTCGTTCGTTCACCCCCTACTACTAATAAGTCTAGTGGACCTTCAAAACTCTTGTATTGCACGTTAAGGGTGGCCTCCCCCTTAACACACACTCTTGAGTTCTGAAAATCTGTTAATACAATATCAGAAGGCCTTAACTTGGCCTTAGACCCACTTCTGGAACAAATCTTCCTAAATGTATGCAATGAAATGATGGACAGGGCAGACCCTGTGTCTAGTTCCATAGATAATGGAACCCCTTGTAGCTTCACGTTGAGTGACAGCTTTTTCTTCATGGGCTTGTGTGTGCCTGTTCTACAGATGCTTCTTCGCGAAGCGCAAAAACCTACCCTATTCTGGCTGGGGAATCTGGTACCCTTTAGGCGTTCTTCTTGGGGTTGTGCCTTTCGTCGGCCCAGACACACAGCTGCGATGTGCCCTTGTTTGCCGCATGCCCGGCAGGTAGCAGAGCGGAACTTGCAGTCGGTTCTCCTGTGGCGACCTCCACAGCCGATGCACTTGAGCGGAGCCGAAGAGCTTCCCTTCTGGTTCTCTTCCTTCGCGGGGTGTAGACGGTCGACTTCCTCGTCCGGATCCTCCTCGGAGTTTCGTCGGACGTCTTCCTGGTGCACGGACGCACCCTCTGCACTGTTTCTGATCGGCCGCATGTTTTTGATGGCGCCGCCTGCTGCTTCTTCTGCGGTGACTTCCCTTAAGGCGTCTTGAAAGGATAATTCTTCCTTAGCGAAAAGTCTCTGTTGTAGCTCTCGATGCCTTAGCCCGCACACGAATCGGTCTCTCAGTCGTTCCTCGAGTTCCTTGAACTCGCAGGGCTTGGCGGCCTTCCGTAGCGCGGCGATGTATTCCTTGGCTGTTTCACCGGACCGTTGATCCCTCTGCTCGAAGGTGTGGCGCCATGAGATAACGGACACCTTGGGGTGGAAGTGCTCCTTCAGCAGCTTCTTCAGGTCTGCGTAGCTTACAGACTCTACTGGAACAGGTGCTGCAAGGTTTTCTGCGATTTCGAAGGCGTCTTGGCCGCAAACGCAAAGCAGGGTGGCGGCCTTCAAGCTATCTTCCCTCACTTGGTTTGCCTTGAAGTAGTTCTCCATTCTGGATACGTAGGACTCCCACCGCTCTGGATGTGAGACGTCGAATTCCGAAAGCCTTCCGATTTTCGCCATCTTCGGATCTTCAGGAGACGGGTCTATCAGCCAGCCTACCCCCGAATGCGCACCGGATTGGCGGGCAGCTGCCGAGTCGATGCCGTTCCTCTTCCGCCGCTCAGGACTCCTTGGGTAAGCTTACACTTCTTCCTTTCCAGGTAGTGCAAGGCATCCCATCCTCGTCGCCAGTGTTGAGTCCGTGGCGGGAAACAGACACGAGAAGCAGCTGGAGTTCTCAGTTTCTTTTATTCAGCGTTCAGCTTACAGAAGATGGCTTCAGCCTCGCCCAAACGCCTCGCAGCCTCTTATATAGGCAACTCCCGGGTAAATGGGTTACTTTTCCCGCGCCAGCACCCGCGCATGCGCACGGCGCTGGCGACAGCCTGTCTGGTCCCGGGCAGCTTTGCACCTGCCCGGAACTGCCTGCAAACGCCCGAGCCGTTTGCAAAGGCTCGGGACATAACATAAGGTGTTTCTTATTTGCCAATCCTTAGCATAGGAAGTTTTAAAGAAGCGTGTTTGGAAAAAAATGCTGATTTTAACCATGATATGATATGTCTTTTAAAATAATATAGCAACAGTTAATTGGGACTGAGAGTCATTGAAACCAGGAAGGGTCCCAGACCAAACATTGTTTATTTTTAAATTTTATTGACCGCCCACCTACATAGATAGATAGATAGATAGATAGATAGATAGATAGATAGATAGATAGATAGATAGATAGATAGATGATATAGATATAGATAGATGGTAGCTAGAGAGAACGAGAGAAAGATGATAGGATAGAGATGATAGATAGATAGATAGATAGATAGATAGATAGATAGATAGATAGATAGATAGATAGATAGACAGACAGATGATATAGATATATAGATATAGATAGATGGTAGCTAGAGAGAACGAGAGAGAAAAATGATAGGATAGAGATGATAGATAGATAGATAGATAGATAGATAGATAGATAGATAGATAGATAGATAGATAGATAGATGATATAGATATAGATAGATGGTAGCTAGAGAGAATGAGAGAAAGATGATAGGATAGAGATGATAGATAGATAGATAGATAGATAGATAGATAGATAGATAGATAGATAGATAGATAGATAGATAGACAGACAGATGATATAGATATATAGATATAGATAGATGGTAGCTAGAGAGAACGAGAGAGAAAAATGATAGGATAGAGATGATAGATAGATAGATAGATAGATAGATAGATAGATAGATGATATAGATATAGATAGATGGTAGCTAGAGAGAATGAGAGAAAGATGATAGGATAGAGATGATAGATAGATAGATAGATAGATAGATAGATAGATAGATAGATAGATAGATAGATAGATAGATAGATGATAGATAGACAGACAGACAGATATGATAGATAGATGATATAGATATAGATAGATGGTAGCTAGAGAGAATGAGAGAAAGATGATAGGATAGAGATGATAGATAGATAGATAGATAGATAGATAGATAGATAGATAGATAGATAGATAGATAGATAGATAGATAGATAGAGGAAGAGAGAATCCCCTGCTGAGGCACTATCTTGGCACAGCTGGATGGTCTCAGGGAGCTGAGGGCGATGCCAGGGGTTCTGACCCTATTTGACAGGTCTCAGCAGAGGAAGCAGACAGAGTGTCTCTCCCATAACATATATAGGGAGACATAATTTACAGAAGCCCCTGGCAGACACGTCAACACAGGACCCCACTAAGTGTTAAGAGTTTCTAATAATTCATAATAATTATTCTACAAAATTGGCTGAGGGTTTAAAGCCATATGATATTTAGTTTTGAGCCGGTCCCAAGATGGAAGCAGCAGACTGAATGGATGGCATTCATTCACTCTGGCATCGTTTACACCCATCGGCCGGATTAAACAAAATTTTCTCTCTAGCTGTCAAAACATTCAACCCAACGCGATTCCGTGAAGCTTCGCCGGCAGCACACAAAGAACCCTTTTGGTGTTGGAAAATGGCACAGGCCTCACATCACGGAAGCCAGGACGTCGCTCAGAATTTTAAAACTGAGTTAACATTTAATTCATCAAAACAGGCTGTGTGGCAATGCCACCATTTGGAAGGAACGAAAACCCTTCAAAAAAAATAAAATAAATAAGATAAAATAGATCTCCTTTCCAAGGAAGGGAAGGTTCCAGAACGTCTTCCAATAGATTGATGAATGCGTAGGCGCTACAAAATCCCAAAGGTTTGTGTGTGTTTGTGTGTATGTGGGCATGCGTGCTTTATGTCCCTTCTATGACTTGAAAGTTCCACTTTTATTTTCTTTGTTGGAATGTGCTGTGCAGGGATTCCTCAACTTACGACAAGTTTATTTAGTGACCGTTCAAAGTTACAACAGCACTGATAAAAAAGTGAGTTAGGATCCCTTTTCCCACTTACGAACGTTGCAACTCTCATATCATCACGTGATCAAAATTTAGACACTTGGCAACTGACTCATATTAACGACGGTCGCAGTGCCCCGGGGACGATGTGATCCCCTTTTGTGACTTTCCGACAAGCAACGTCCATGGGGAAGCCCGATTCACTTAACGATTGAACAAGGGCAGTGATTCACTTAGCAACAGTGTCAAAGGTCGCGAAACGGGGCAAAACTAACAAATGTCTCGGTTAGCAACGGAAATTTTGGGCCCCAGTGTGTTCGTAAGGCGAGGACTACCTGCGTGGGCCAAAGACGAATTATAGCATAAGTAAGAAACATTTTGAAAAATGTTCTCCTGTCTTTTCTTTAGGTGCCCGAATCTCATTTATCTGAATTTGCATAATTGCCAACTTGTGACAGATACGGGGATGCAGGCTATGACAGCGATGGCTTCGTTAGCCTATCTCAATATTTCACGGATAGGCATCACTGATCAGGTGAGGAGCCAGAAAATTGGAAAGTGGATTGCTAGAGAGGATTTCTTGAATATGCCCGTGTTTGTGGGGCTTTGTGGATCATTGTCATGTTTCTTGTGTGTCCAGTCAGACTTGGCCAATAAAGAATTCTATTCTATTCTGTTCTGTTCTGTTCCATTCCATATTTTCTATTCTATATTTCTAATTCTAATTCTAATTCTATTCTATTCTATTCTATTCTATTCCATTCCATTCCATTGTAATTCTATTGTAATTCTACTGTAATTCTATTCTGTTCTGTTCTGTTCCATTCCATTCCATATTTTCTATTCTATATTTCTAATTCTAATTCTATTCTATTCTATTCTATTCCATTCCATTCCATTGTAATTCTATTCTATTCTGTTCTGTTCCATTCCATTCCATATTTTCTATTCTATATTTCTAATTCTATTCCATTCCATTCCATTGTAATTCTATTCTGTTCTGTTCCATTCCATTCCATATTTTCTATTCTATATTTCTATTTCTATTCTATTCTATTCTATTCTATTCTATTCTATTCTATTCTATTCTATTCTATTCTATTCTATTCCATTGTAATTCTATTCCATTCTGTCCTGTTCCATTCCATTCCATTGTAATTCTATTGTAATTCTATTCTGTTCTGTTCTGTTCTGTTCCATTCCATTCCATATTTTCTATTCTATTCTATTCTATTCTATTCTATTCTATTCTATTCTATTCTATTCTATTCTATTCTACTGTACTCTACTCTGCTCTACTCTACTCTACATTTTCTATTCTATTCTATTCTATTTTGTAGAATAATATTTATTATTATATTAGATAGCTAGTGCATTAACGGTGGTTTCAAATGTCAACAGGGTTTGGAGAGCCTTGGCAGACATTTGAAAATTAAGGAGATTATTCTGTCGGAGTGTAGGCTGATTTCTGACACAGGAATGAAGGTAAAATAACAGACAGGTGTCACATCTGTGACTCTGTTGGATTTTGTGTTAACATTTTGAGATTTAATATAAATTTCAATATAAAATTAATTGTCATTCTTATAGAAGTGTTATGCTTGCTACCTGTGGGACTCAAATTCATCCCTATTTTAATAGAATAGAATAGAATAGAATAGAATAGAATAGAATAGAATAGAATAGAATAGAATAGAATAGAATAGAATAGAATAGAATATGGAGTGGAGTGGAGTGGAGTAGAATAGAATAGAGGAATGAAAAATAGAATAGAATAGAAAATGGAATAGAATAAAACGGAATAGAATAGAATAGAATGAGGAGAAAGCTGGTTATTTCAAGGGGAGATACATTAATGAACATGATTGAGAAGTGTAACTTACGTTCCAGGTATTGTGTACTGAACTGAAAAAACTAGACTACGTCGATTTGTCCTTCTGCCGGCACATATCAAATGCTACATTAAAAAATTTGTCGTTAAATTGCCGCAAACTCACCTGTCTCATTATGGTGGGTTGTGTCAAGGTACGTATGAAAAGCACGATACTTAACGCCTCCCCCCCCCCCTTCATTTTGAGTATGGCACGAGCAATAAAAAAACTTACAAGATTCTGTCAAGTGTGCCCCATCCAAAGTGGCTGTTTTTGTTACTAATAATTTTGGCACATGGAGATTCCTGTACATCCCCTTTATTTCAGATGGAGAGTTAAAGGCCAAGTCCTCCGTCATAATTTAATTCTTAAGCCCAGCTCCCCATCTTTGGTTCTATATATTTAGCCAGCACTTGTGGCTAGATGTAGATTCTAGAGCAGTATTTCTCAACCTTGACTATTTTAAGGCATGTGGACTTCAACTCCCAGAATTCCACAGCCAGCAATGCTCTACACTGTTGTAGAGCAGTGGTGGCGAACCTATGGCACGGGTGCCAGAGGCGGCACTCAGAGCCCTCTCTGTGGGCACGCGTGCCGTCGCCCCAGTCCTAGGCCTTCAGCTGGGTTTTATAAAACCTTTTCGCTTTAGGCCTCCGCCGCCATGTGCAAAAAAAAAAAAAGATTCAATCAATCAGTCAATTTCAACTTCTCGCGGGAAAAAAAAGATCTTGCAAAGTTGGAATTGATTGATTGAACTTTTTAGTCCCACCCAGTCTGCCGTTATCATTGCAGCCACGCCCAGCCAATGGGCCACACCCAGCCAATGGGCCACACCCACCCGGCACCCGACGATACATAAGTGGGTTTTGGGTTGCAGTTTGGGCACTCAAGTCTCTAAAAGGTTCACCATCACTGTTCTAGATCATGAGGATGGGAGACACTTGTTGTTTGGCTCTTCTTTCTAAAAGCAAGGAGTATCCCATCTTGGCAATTTTAAGACTCGTGGACTTCAACTCCCAGAATTGCCCAGCTAGCCATGGTGGCTAGGGAATTCTGGGAGTTGAAGTCCACAGATCTTAAAGTTCCAAGGTGGGATACCTTAACCCCGGGGTCCCCAACCTGTGGGCCGTGGCCCGGTACCGGTCCGTGGCCTGTTGGTCACGGGGCTGCGGGAATGGCTGGCGAGTGCGCACACCCTCCCCACTCACAGACACTTAACAAACTAGTTTCCATATTATTCCTCTCCATACCTCTCTAGTTTTGTAACCATTCTTGCTTCGTGTACTGGTGATAGTACAGTCTGTCCCACATTGATCTCTCTTACCAAGACATAGGCTAGTAGCAGAAACACAATACGAGTCATTTTGGGCATATAAGGGGTACTAGGACTCCAGACTACCAAAGACCAATTTTACTCCAAGCATACTCCTGTTATTCTAGTAGGCTAGGACAGTGATGGCAAACCTTTTAGAGACCGAGTGCCCAAAATGCAACCCAAAACCCACTTATGCATCATCGGGTGCCGGGTGGGTGTGTCCCATTGGCTGGACGTGGCTGCGGTGGTAACGGCAGACTGGGTGGGACTAAAAAGTTCAATCAATCAATTCCAACTTTGCAAGATCTTTTTTTTTTTCTCACAAGATGTTGAAATTGACTGATTGAACCTATTTTTTTTTTTTTTTTGCACACGGCGGCGGAGGCCTAAAGCGAAAAGGTTTTATAAAACCCAGCTGAAGGCCTAGGACTGGGGGTGACGGCGCGCGTGCCCACAGAGAGGACTCTGAGTGCTGTTTCTGGCACTCGTGCCATAGGTTCGCCACCACTGGGCTAGGATTTCTCATCTAAAGCAAAGTCCACAACCCCCAGCCCGCAGACCAGTCCTGGTCCACGGCCCGATAGGAACCATGGATCAGTACTTCATCTGCGCATGTGTGGGATCTAGGTAGCGCGTGAAACCAGGTCTCCACCCCCCGGTCCATGGTATCCAAAAAGTTGGCGGACCGCTGATCTAAAGAATATTGTGCAAGCCAACACATGGTGGCCCACGTCACACCCACTAGTAATGAGGTGGTGCCCCCAAATTATCTGAGGGTTCCCTGGCATATTGTTACGTCCAATTTTAAGGCGTTCAGAGTAATTCTGTTACTTATTTTTTTAAAAACATATTATATTATAGGAAAGGACACGTTTATCCCAGCATAGATTAAAGAGCACCTAAGTCAAGGTTTCCTATTCCGCAGTGTTGACGTTATCATTTACGAACGGCTTTCCACTCTGCGTCACGTTTTTGCTTGATTGACAGATCAACGATTCGGGGATCCAGTTAATAGCTTCGGGGTGCAGTTTCCTGCATTATCTGGATATTTCGGGTTGCAAAAATGTTACCGACAAAACACTAAAAAACCTGGCCAAAGGCTGCCCGCAACTCCGAATACTTAAAATGTTGTACTGCGCAGGCATTACCCGGTAAGATGTTCTCCGAGACGAATGTACAGATTCCCTAAGCCAGTGGTTCTCAACCTTTTTAATGCTGTGACCCCCAACCGGTCATAAGTCGAGGACTACTCAACCGGTCATAAGTCGAGGACTACTCAACTGGTGCAGCACCGTTTGCAGAATGGGGCTTTTGGCGGGCTCAGCAGGGCAGAGACAGCCTGGACAATTCCTATTGGCTTTGGAAAGCCAATAGAATTAGACTCTATTCAAGAGAATCTACTCTATTGGCTTTCAAAAGCCAATAGAATAAAAGAGAGTAGCACAGCTAAGGAAAAGGGGGGAAAAATGGCGGACTGCGTTGTTTGGCGACCCCCGTGAAATGGTCGTTCGACCCCAAATGGGGTCCTGACCCACAGGTTGAGAACCGCTGCCCTAAACGAAGCAATCCTTCTAAATAATATACAGATAGTTCTCAACTTAACAGCCATTCGTTTAGTATTCCAAGTGTGGCCTCACCAAGGCGTCGTAAAGTGGTATTAACACTTCACGTGACCTTGATTCTATCCCGCTGTTAATGCAACCCAGCACTGTGTTGGCCTTTTTGGCAGCTGCAGCACACGGCTGGCTCCTATTTAAGGGATTGTCCACTAGGACTCCGAGATCCCTCTCACAGTTACTACTATTGAGCAAGGTACCCCCTATACCAGTGGTGGCGAACCTATGGCACGCGTGCCAGAGGCGGCACTCGGAGCCCTCTCTGTGGGCACACGTGCCATGCCCCGGAGATGGCAACTGTCTCTCTTCAACCAGCCACCTGCTAACTCGCCGAGGTTCCATGTGGCCGGATGCATCTCAGCATGGCTGGTTTCTCTCCTACCCTCCCATCCCTCCTGGCCTTGCATGCTCTACTTTTCCCGGGCATGACCCACTGAATCGCCTCCTCATCTGTCGGCCATCCATCCAGCTCAGAGGCAGCTTCTCTGAACTGCTGGCGGCGGGCTATGGAGCTCCAGAGTGCGCTGGTCAAGGGGCTGTGGCTGCTGATGGACACTGTTGGCCACCATGCGCTCGCTGGCCTCTGTGTGCTGGGGCCAATGATGCCTTGCCCTGCGACAATGGCATCCCCGTCCCGCCCTGCCTCACCTCGCCTCACCTCACCCCGCAGGACGAGCCTCCTGCCCACAGCCCCACCTGCCAGAGGCCCCCTGGATCTTCCCCAACTCTGCCCGGCCCCCACAGGCATCCCTCCCCACGAGCAACATCGAGGTGACCACGCCCACCTTGGCCACACCCACCCCCCAGCCTGCCATGAGTACCAGAGTCATGCCCACCCAGTGGGCCATGCCCACCTGGCACCCAGCGATAAATAAGTGGGTTTTGGGTCACAGTTTGGGCACTCGGTCTCTGAAAGTTTCGCCGTCACTGCTCTATACCATCTCAGACAAATGGCTGTCCAGTCTCTTCTTAAAAACTTCCAGTGTTGGAGCATTCACCGCTTCTGGAGGCAGATTGTTCCACTGGTTAATTGTCCTCACTGTCAGGAAGTTTCTCCTTAGTTCCAGGTTGCTTCTCTCCTTGGTTAGTTTCCATCCGTTGCTTCTTGTCCTGCCTTCCGGCGCTTTGGAGAATAGCTCCACTCCCTCTTCTTTGTGGTTGCTAATAATGGAAGTGGCTAATTATGTCTTCTCACGTTACACCATTTCCCTTTTAGCCCGGCCGTTTTAAATTACGCCCCACGGCTCCAGAAATACGAATACAACGACGACGAACCGCCTCTGTGGTTTGATTATGGCGTCAGCGGCGACGAATTGATGATGCCGAAGAAACTGAAAAAGCGCCGGTACAGCACGATGGTGCCGAGACCCAGCATCGTGGGGATTTCGGGACAGAAAGACTTGGAACACGCCAAGCTTCCGCTGATTGAAACCGTAACCGAACAAGCCGTGGAAGAAAGTTTGATCTCGCCGGGAAGCCTGGCAGAAGATCCCTAAAAAAAAAGGTGCCAGATGTTTAAAACTCCCTAAAAGCCGACAATCCTTTTTGTTAGTGGGGGGGGGGAAGGTACTTTTTTTAAAAAAAGAAAAGAAATGCCTTTTCATTTATTGGTAACCAAGTCCCTGTCAAACAATGTTCCTTTGTTGTTGTTGTTCTTTAAAACTGTAGAGGAGAAGTTATGACTTTGTTTTGTTTCTTCTTCGGAGAAAACATTTGGGAGCGATGGATTAATCCTATTATGTCCTAAAGGTCATGGTTCTCCTTCCCCGGGGCTGTGGCTGATGGGCTATGTCCTGTGTTGGGTTTTTTGGGGATGAGGGGTTGTTGGTTCCAGGGGTCTTTGTCTTTCTAACCCCATCAGCTCCAAGCTTCCTGGCTCGTCTTTCTGAAAGGATTATTTTAGTTATTTTAAAAGATGTCTGTTGTTTGTCTGCAGCCTTAGCTGAAGCCTGTGAAGTTGGTTGTTTTTAGTGACGGGGGGGGGGGGGGAATCGTAATATTTTATTGTGGTCAGTATTTCTTACCTCTATCCAGAGATGTTAAGCCACAAAGGGGGCAAAATGCTTTTGCAAACAAATAATTGATACATCATATACACTCATTCTGCGATTCATAAAAACATAGAGTTGAAGGGACCTTGGAGGTCTTCTAGTCCAACCCCCTGAATGAGGCAGGAGACCTTATTACTTATTACATCCTTGAAGACCACACGTTGAAGACTAAGGAGAATTTTCCTGACAGTGAGAACAATTAACCAGCGCAACAACCTGCCTCCAGAAGCGGTGAATGCTCCAACACTGGAGGTTTTTAAGAAGAGACTGGACAGCCATTTGTGTGAAATGGGATAGAGTTTCCTGCCTGAGCAGGGGGTTGGACTAGATGACCTCCAAGGTCCCTTCCAATTTCATTATTATTACTACCTCCAGTGATGGAGCATCCGTCACTCCAGGAGGCAAGTTGTTCCATTGATTAATTGTTTTCATGATTGTCAGGAAATTTCTCTTTAGCTCCAGGTTGAATCTCTCTTTAAACGAGCTCATCAAAAAGATAAACATATCTCCAATTCAAAGAAGTAATATTCATACTTTCTTTATCAAGAAATACAAGCAATCCCCTTTCATTGTTCTGTCTATATTTAAAAAAGGAAGTATTATCAAGGAATATTCAGCTTCAAAGACTGGAACCAGCTTTGCATTTTGAGAGTTATTGTGCCTCGCTGTGTCTCCGCTTTAATGCATTTCCCTTTCTCATCCTTTTGATCCAGGTGGCCTGGAAAAAAAAAACAATAATTAATTATTTTCACACATTATTAAGGGTCTTCTATATTTTAAATGTTCCAGAAATTGGCTTGACCGAGTGAAATCGTTATAGTGTAATAGTAAGGCCAGCTTTGCAGGTTTTTTAAAATAATCGCCGATCAATCTTGAGCATGTACTCGCAGTAATATATTGTAGAACAATGACAGTTAAATTTAATTTTTAATCATGGCTACAAATAGTTGAAGATGCCTGATCTTCCTTAATGAAAACCCTCTGTAGGTAAATCTAGATTCTTTTGGTGTAGATAGCGACTATTTCCAGTTTTAGAGTCATATTTTCTATTGCTGAATGTTATTGTTGATAGTGGTCGGACAAGAACTGGGGTATTGTAGAGAGTAATTCACTGTGTCAGCAATTCTGCGCCAAGCTCAGAAGTCTACAATGTTCTCCAACTGTTTTCCAAAACAGTAAAATTACAAGCATCTTTGACAAAAGGTAAAACAGAAACCCTTACGCGTCATTTTCCTCTCCAAAATGGAAGAATGATCCACCGTCTGCTTCCTATTCCTATCAGTGGCTTTTTTAACCCCTAAAATATATTGGATTAGAGTCCAGTGTTTCTCAACCTTGACCATTTTAAGGCATGTGGACTTCAACTCCCAGAATTCCACAGCCAGCAATGCTGGCTGTGGAATTCTGGGAGTTGAAGTCCACATGCCTTAAAATGGTCAAGGTTGAGAAACACTGGATTAGACGTACAAAACACAGAATATAGGTCATTTAACACAGAATATGTAGGTAAGCCCTCACCTATCTCACACACGTAGGGAATCAAACAACTTGTGTGCCTAGAAATTTGGATTGTAACTTTATATAGAGATGACTCCCTCTGTATACTTAAGAGAATTATTAATATTTTGGTACTAACTAATAAGGTAACAGAATCTCCCAGGTAATGAATCCGGAAAATTCTTCCAGCATGTTATGGAGCAAAGAGACAGAGGTAGCTCTAAATTGAGTTGGGATATATATATTTCCCGTCTTTTAATCTGACACATACCCCCAAGTCAACATACCTAAGTTTGCACTGTATTCATTGCTCCCAATTAGTAATTAAACTGGAAGCGGTTTTAAAAGTATTTAAGAATTTCCAGCTGCCCTCGAAGTAAACATCACAAAATGGTTGCTTTTCAAAGGGGGAACAGCTGAATTTCTCTCCGGAAAATATTTAAATGCTTAGATCTGGTGGGGGGACCGGATTACATCGGTTGGGTTCTTGTTTGCAGTGAACGATCAACAGTCAAAGTGTTTTGAAAACGATGGAGGTCACTGAACTACAGTCAGGAACGCAGCAGTAGCTCAGAGCAGATAATAATAATAATAAAGTTGGAAGGGACCTTGGAGGTCATCTAGTCCAACCCCCCTGCTCAGGCAGGAAACCCTATGCTATTTCAGATAAGAATAGAATAGAATAGAATAGAATAGAATAGAATAGAATAACAGAGTTGGAAGGGACTTTGGAGGTCATCTAGTCCAACCCCCTGCTCAGGCTGGAAACCCTATGCTATTTCAGATAAGAATAGAATAGAATAAGAAATAGAATAGAATAGAAAACGGAATAGAATAGAACAGAATAGAATAGAAAATAGAATTGAATGCAGAATATAACAGAACAGAACAGAATAGAATAGAAAACATAATGTAATGTAATGTAATGTAATGGAATGGAATGTAATGGAATGGAATAAAATAGAATAGAAAATAGAATTGAATGCAGAATATAACAGAACAGAACAGAACAGAACAGAATAGAATAGAATAGAAAATGGAATGGAATAGAATAGAATAGAATAGAATAGAATAGAATAGAATAGAATAGAATAGAATAGAAAATGGAATGGAATAGAATAGAATAGAATAGAATAGAATAGAATAGAATAGAATAGAATAGAATAAGAAATAGAACAGAATAGAATAGAACAGAACAGAATAGAATAGAATAGAAAACAGAATAGAATAGAACAGAATAGAATAGAAAATAGAATTGAATGCAGAATATAACAGAACAGAACAGAATAGAATAGAAAACGTAATGGAATGGAATGGAATGGAATGGAATGGAATGGAATAGAATAGAATAGAATAGAAAATAGAATTGAATGCAGAATAGAATAGAACAGAATAGAATAGAAAATAGAATTGAATGCAGAATATAACAGAACAGAACAGAACAGAATAGAATAGAAAATAGAATGGAATGGAATAGAATAGAATAGAACAGAACAGAATAGAATAGAATAGAAAACAGAATAGAATAGAACAGAATAGAATAGAAAATAGAATTGAATGCAGAATATAACAGAACAGAACAGAACAGAATAGAATAGAAAATAGAATGGAATGGAATAGAATAGAATAGAACAGAACAGAATAGAATAGAATAGAAAACAGAATAGAATAGAACAGAATAGAATAGAAAATAGAATTGAATGCAGAATATAACAGAACAGAGCAGAACAGAATAGAATAGAAAATAGAATGGAATGGAATAGAATAGAATAGAACAGAACAGAATAGAATAGAATAGAAAACAGAATAGAATAGAACAGAATAGAATAGAAAATAGAATTGAATGCAGAATATAACAGAACAGAGCAGAATAGAAAATAGAATGGAATGGAATGGAATGGAATGGAATAGAATGGAATAGAATAGAATAACAGAGTTGGAAGGGGCCTTGGAGGTCATCTAGTCCAACCCCCTGCTCAGGCAGGAAACCCTACACCATTTCGGACAAATGGCTGTCTGCTGGTTGAAGGAAAAAAAAAAGAAAACTACTTCCATTGAGAAAGAAAATACATCTGAGCGGAAGGACTTATGTTTTGAATGTGCACATTAAAAAACAACAACAACAACAACAATCAGAATGTGTAAAATTCTCACTTTACACATCCATTCATTTTCTAATCACTGCTTCGGCAAAGTCAGAAGATCGCCCAGCATCTCTGATCCACAACTTCTTCATAAATGAATTTTTTCTTCTAAGCTGTCCGGCAACATTTTTACAGTCCTTTTTCCAAAACCATTCTAACAATCCTAGAGAGCCTTAAAACAGATTAAGCAGCTGTTTCCCAAAACGACAAACTGAAGGCCTCTCTCTCTCTCTCTCTCTCTGCAAACTGGAATCCAAGGGCTTAAATAACTTTTTTTTCTTTCTTTTTTTCTGTGGTTATTATCACCCCTTTCTTCCAGAATCTATTTTCAACTTCTGGAGTACAAGGGCTAAGCAAATGGAACTGGGTTCACTTGGACTCCAGCAAAGCTTTGTCAAATGAGTAAAAGCTTGGAAAGACATTAAGTGACGGTGTATTAAAAAAAAAACACTTTAACGAAAGTGATTTACGGGAAAAGCACTTAGTTCAGCAACTTCACCTCTCTCTGGAATGTTGAGCAGAAATTACTCATATTCCCTGACTGTACAGTATTATAGATAATGGACATATTCCAGAGAAGGAAAACATACATTACTGGAAAAAAAAAACCCAGTCCATAGATTAAATCCACAAGATTTATAACAAGGAACAGTGTCAGAATTGTTTCACTTAAATAATAGTGACTTGTCTTGTTTAGGGACAAGATTTACATTATCGTGAAACAAAGTGCATATCTTACTTATGACATTTTTTGAAATTCCTTAGTATTTTTTTTTTACTTTGAACGATTAGTCCATTTACGGTTCAGTTAAAAGTTCCTATGTTTTAGATCTGACTCTCTCTATCAAAGCCTAATGCAATGGCCCCCGACCTTGGCAATTTTTAAGACCTGTGGACTTCAACTCCCAGAATTCCCCAGCCAGCATGGTCCATGGCTGCCTGGGGAATTCTGGGAGTTGAAGTCCCCAGGTCTTAAAGTTGCCAAGGTCGGGGACCCCTGGCCTAATGTATAAATGAAAATAAATTAATTATCCAAAGATGCCTCATATACTAATATTGGACTCGTATATTCAATATTGATAACAACATTTGAGTACCAACAGTTGCCGATGCTAATGCTGGCGTGAATGCTGTGTTTTGGGGGAGAGGGTGAATCCCAGAAAAATAACAGTCTATCTTTCTGGAGTCATTCCAGGAGTTTAACGTCTCTGTGTGTGGGAACTATTGTCTCTAATGAAGACGCAAGTCTTTTAAAAGGGTCTGTATATAGTTTATTATTTCCTCTTATGTCTCTATGTCAAGAATACGAGATGTTTTGTAATAGGCTTTATTGCTTAGAGGTTAATTAATTTGTCTATGGATGAGCAGATCAGCATAGACATAGAACACATTTATGTGTAGGGGAAGGAGGAGCAGAACCTGGGGGGCGGAGTCAAAAAGTGGAACCAGCCTAGAATCCCTACATAGTCACAAGTGAACGTAAGCCCAATTGCCTTGAATTCTGTGCAGCCTTATCTAACTCTAAGCAGGTTGAGAAGACGCCTGCGAGTCTCCTGGACTGCAAGGCGATCCAACCGGTCAGTCCTAGAGGAGATCCATCCCGACTGCTCTTTAGAAGGCCAGATCCTGAAGTTGAAACTCAAATACTTTGGCCACCTAATGAGAAGGAAGGACTCACTGGAGAAGAGCCTGATGCTGGGAAAGATGGAGGGCAATAGAAGAAGGGGACGACAGAGAAGGAGCTGGCTGGATAGAGTCACTGAAGCAGCAGGCGTGAGCTTCAATGGACTCCAGAAGATGGTAGAGGACAGGAAGGCCTGGAGGAACATTGTCCATGGGGTCGCGATGGGTCGGACACGACTTCGCAACTAACAACGACAACAACAACCTGGTTTTTTGATGCCTGACATTGTGCTTGTTTTCTGAGCTTGAGGTGGGGAAAAAAATGACATTTTGATTATGGGTTTTACCAATCAGATAGATTGGATGTTATCGAAACGGCTAGTTTATATTATTTTGTGAAAGTAAACAGTTGAGGTTTGACGTTGATGCTCTAATCCAGGGGTAGTCAACCTTGGTTGTTTTATGACTCGTGGACTTCAATTCCCAGAATTCCTGAGCCAGCCTCGCTGAGGGGAAAGGGAGAGGTTTCCAAGCTGAGCCAGGCTGGCTCAGGAATTCTGGGAGTTGAAGTCCACAAGCCATGAGGAGGCCATAGTTCCTCCATGCTGGCTCAGGAATTCTGGGAGTTGAAGTCCACGAGTCATAAAAGAGCCAAGGTTGACTACCCCTGCTCTAGTCTATGGCACCAAAGGAAGTGGGAATTCAATTCCTTCCCCCCACTTTTTTTCCTCCCTTCCCTCCCTTCTCTACTCCATCTTTCCCGCTATTTGTATTTCGACTGTATCATATATTATAAACTAACAAAACTTTAAAATTTAAAAAAAAAAAACATTATCCGGAAGAGAATAAGACCCTGGAGCCCAGTTTCAGTCTGAGAATCAGCGTATTATCTACGGTGCAAGATAAAAAAAAAAGAAGTTGTAGACTTTAATTTGTGGAAGATCGGTGAAAAAGAATGTGCTAATTTTTACAAGAAAATTCCTTATATCCAGCGAAACCGCATCAGACTTAAGGTTGACCTGGATGGAAGAGCAATAGGAGTCTAGGGTAGGCCATTGCTTTGCGTTGCTAGATAATGCAGTTCTTGGATAATTCTTCGATAATGTCTGGAGCATTACCCAGGTCTGCTTTTAAGCGTTATCCAGGTCTTAATCACGACACTGACGGTTTTTTGTTTTTTTTTTAATTTGAGATCTCTGTTTTCTACAACAGCAAATTGAAGAAGAGGCTGAAGACCACCAGGCCAAGCAGCATTTGAGATTAGAGACCACTTGGGCTCTGTAAATGGTGAGAAAGCAGGAATGTGCTCTTGGTTGCTACTCATGCAAAACAGTTTACTCACAACATCTGACTGCGTGCATCTGCTTACTGAGCCGGATGAAGCAAGCACACTCCCTGCGGTGTCAACTGTTGAAGGGGAAACCACAAAGAACACTGCCTTCCATCCAGGGACATCCTATGTTTATTTTTTGATGCGTGTGTCAGCATCGGCAGAGAGAGAGGAAGAATTGGAAGTGCTAGCTGGTATATACAGACTAACAAGAAGGGACCTTGGAGGTCTTCTAGTCCAGCCCCCTGCTCAAGCAGGAGACCCTATCTCATTCTGGACAAATGGCTAATAATAATAGTAATAGTAATAATAATAATAGTAGTAGTAGTAGTAGTAGTAATAAGAAGAAGAAGAGGAGGAAGAAGAAGAAGAAGAAGAAGAAGAAGAAGAAGAAGAAGAAGAAGAAGAAGAAGAAGAAGAAGAAGAAGAAGAAGAAGAAGAAGAAGAAGAGGAGGAAGTAGTAGTAGTAGTAGTAGTAGTAGTAGTAGTAGTAGTAGTTGGAAGGGACCTTGGAGGTCATTGAGTCCAACCCCCCTGCTCAGGCAGGAAACCCTACACCATTTCAGACAAATGGCTGTCCAGTCTCTTCTTTAAAATTTCCATGTTGGAGCATTCACAGCTTCTGGAGGCAGGTTGTTCCACTGGTTAATTGTTCTCACTGTCAGGAAGTTTCTCCTTAGTTCTAAGTTGCTTCTCTCTTTGGTTAGTTTCCACCCGCTGCTTCTTGTCCTGGCTTCAGGTGCTTTGGAGAATAGCTTGACTCCCTCTTCTTTGGGGCAGCCCCTGATATATTGGAAGACTGCTATCCTGTCCCCCCTCATCCTTCTCTTCGTTAAACTAGACACACACAATTCCAGCAACCGTTCCTTGTGTGTTTTAGCCTCCAGTCCCCTAATCATCTTTGTTGCTCTTCTCTGTATCGAATCTCTTCTTAAAAACCTCCAATGATGGAGCAGCCACAACCTCTGAAGGCAAATTATCCGTTCCACTAATTGATTCTTCTCTCTCTCAGGAAATTCCTTAGTTCTAGGTTGCTTCTCTCCTTGATGAGTTTCCACCCGTTGCTTCTTGTCCTGCCTTCAGGCGCTTTGGAGAATAGGTGGATCTCCCTCTTCTTTGGGGCAATCCCCCAAATATTGGAATAAAGGAATGAAAATTGGAATGAAGGAATGTATCCTTAATTAAACTTGATCCCCCCCCTCCTCTCTATGACAACTCCCCAAATGTTGGAAGACTGCTATCATGTTACTCCTAGTTCTTTTCTCTGTATTATAGATTTTTCTGTCTCCCATTTTTTCCTTAGGTCTAATCTTTATTGTAGCAGGCAAGATCTTGAGATGGGGTGGCCTGCCAACTTGCAGATCCGTTGTTCTATCCAGCATTCTGTCAATTTGTATTGACTGCTTTTAGTTTTGTTGACTGCTCTAGGTGACGAAGAGAGCCTAGGGATGTTGTTAACACACCGTCCATCCAATACGGAACGCCTACTTGAGTATCTACTCTGCTATAGAGAAAGCACCGAAGATGCTTATGTTGAAAAGAAAAATCTTCAACGGGGTCCAGTCCAAGCTGGGAATAAACAAAATGGACAACTCCGGAACGCTGCGGGCATCATAAATACGAGCCGGTTGCCAAGAGTCCTTCTAATCCCGTGACCACGGGGATGCTGCAACGGTCGTAAGTGTGAAAAACGTTCATAAGTCGGTGTCCCCGTTAACTCTGAACGGTCACTAAACGAATGGTTGTTAAGTCGAGAACCCCTTGGGTTCGGTCAAAAGGCAAGTAGATTTTGACCCATGAAAATGAAGGTAGCCGTAGCAGTTATGGCCCTCTATGTAAACAGCATTTTTCTCAACAGAGTTAAAACAGTTATCTGTGGTAGGAGTATGCAAGTAGTAAACCCTGAAACGGGATGATGATTAATTTGGTACCGTTGAATAGGAGCTTACAGTAAGAGCTAAAGCAAAGCTTTTTGTTTTTTGTTTTTCAGTTTGGGCCCAGTGGCTCTCCAGCTGTAAACAGCTGTTTTCCGGTTGCAATTAATTTGTTTTATGTGCTCGAAGTCTTCCTACCGAAACATACCCCAACGCCTAAGTGAATATCTAACCAAAAAAAAAAAAAAAACCTTACGAAAACTGAAAATATTTCAGTATCGGAGCAAGGATATTAGAAAAACTGAAGGTTTCATAGCAAAGAAGCAAAGAACGCAAGAAATGCTGCATATATAATAATAATAATAATAATAATAATAATAATAATAATAATAATAATAATAATAATAATAATAATAATAATATAATAACAACAGCAATAACAACAACCTAGGATGCTGATAGCAACCCGGGTCAACCATCAGTGCCAACTTGAATGTTCAGTTGACTGAGGTTCATGTGTAATGAATAAAAGATAATAATAATAATAATAATAATAATAATAATAATAATAATAATACCATCAAACATCCACATCTGCCTATCCCAGGTCCTGGGTAAGGACTCGATAGGTAGACAAAATGCCACATCCAGTCTGAACATCTGGCTGACTGTGCGATGATCCATAATAATAATAATAATAATAATAATAATAAAGTTGGAAGGGACCTTGGAGGTCATCTCTCTCTCTCCCACTCCCTCCCTCCCCCCCCTCTCTCTCTGGAATGGAGTGGAGTGGAGTGGAGTGGAGTGGAATGGAATGGAATGGAGTGGAATAGAACAGAATAGAATAGAATAGAATAGAATAGAATAGAATAGAATAGAATAGAATAGAATAGAATAGAGTAGATATTGGAATATAGAATAGAATAGAGTAGAATAGAAGAGAAGAGAAATAATAGGTATATAATAGAATGGAATGGAGAATGGAATGGAATAGAATAGAACAGAATCTCACCAGTCACTGTGACACGGTCTTCCCTCAACACAGTTTGGATCCCCTGCAATTGGATCTCTGGACTGATTTCCACCTTCGTTCCGGATAATTTCAGGGAAGCTTGAAGAGTTCCAGGTACCTTGACAGCAATGGAGCCTGTTATGCAGAGCGGGAAAAGGATTTGCATTAAACCAGGGATTCTATTCTATTCTGTTCTTTTCTTTTCTATTCTATTCTATTCTATTCTATTCTATTCTATTCTATTCTATTCTATTCTATTCTACTCTACTCTACTCTACTCTATTCTATTCTATTCTACTCTATTCTATTCTATTCTATTCTATTCTTCTATTCTATATAAAGATTCTATTCTAATTTCTATTCTATATTTCTATTCTCTTCTATTCTAATTTCTATTCTCTTCTAATTTTTATTCCATGCCATTCCATTCCATTCTTTCGTAATTCTATTCTTTTCTGTTCTGTTTTGTTCTGTTCTGTTCTATTCTATTCTATTCCAAAATGGCATTTATTGTTGCAACATGTGAGCACTTTCTTTTGGCGAGGACATCTTTCCGTGACTAATGGGACCAGCCTTACTCCTACTGATTATTTTACATAACTCAGTTCGGTGGCTGGAGGGACTGCAGCAGGCAGGGTCTGGAACCGGAGATAAAAATACATTACAGTTCTGGATCCCGACTCGGCTTCTGCAATTTGGACAAACTCTCTTCTATTTGTGCAAATGAGGCCAAAATCCAAGACAGCCCCCTGGTGACAGAAGGGAACACCCTTTCTATCTGCTCTACATGCAGCTGAACGTGTAGTATAAGCGGAAGCTTCAAGCTGGTCCAAAATGCAAGAGTGTGGGCAGGTTTTTTTTTGTGCTTCTACAACCGCACATATTAACACCTCCGCTCTGTAAGTTGCACCGGTTGACAGTTTGCTTCCAACTGTAGAATAGAATAACAGGCTTGGAAGGGACTTTGGAGGTCATCTAGTCCCCCCCCCTGCTCAGGCAGGAAACCCTACACCATTTCGGACAAATGGCTATCCAATCTCTTCTTAAAAACTTCCAGTGTTGGAGCATTCACCGCTTCTGGAGGCAGGTAGTTCCACTGGTTGATTATTCTCATCTGTCAGGAAATCCTCAAACCGGTCTTTAAAATGACTAACTAACCTACCTTCCTGGGAAACCAGGTTTACCGCTCCAGTTTGACGCAGAATGTAGGCATCTATCTCCCCTTGATATGTACAGGCTTTTAAAGATCCTTCGGAGGAATCTGAAAAAAGAAAAGCAGAGACGTATACTTAGCTCTGTTTAAATGTCAATTAATTCACTGGTGTGTTTTCCGTAGCTCGTTCTAAGTGCCCTAGAAATCTTGCTCTCGAGAAAAAAGAAAAAGAAAAAAACAAAGCATCCTGGAGGATGTTGTTTGGGAATAGGCAAGAGAACAGAGTGTTCTTTCTATATTTAAACTTTAATAGATAGTTTGAGACTCAATGAGCACCAAGCTAAGAGCGAGCACATCTGCAAATATTCAGTGAAGGTAACTAAGCTTAGCTCTCAAAATGTTGAGTCCTCTTAATAGAGACTGGAGATTTCCCCCCCCCCTTTCTTTCAAGAAAGCAGGAAGAACTTGACAGTCCAAAGCAAAAGGTTTTAGTCACCACGATGTAAAAAAGATGTTGAGACTCTAGAAAGAGTGCAGAGAAGAGCAACAAAGATGATTAGGGGATTGGAGGCTAAAGCATATAAGGAACGGTTGCTAGAATTGGGGATGTCTAGTTTAACGAAGAGAAGGACAAGGGGGGACATGATAGCAGTATTCCAATATCTCAGGGGCTGCCCCAAAGAAGAGGGAGCCAAGCTATTCTCCAAAGCGCCTGAAGGCAGGACAAGAAGCAACGGATGGAAACTGATCAAGGAGAGAAGCAACCTAGAACTAAGGAGAAACATCCTGACAGAGAACAATTAACCAGTGGAACAACCTGCCTCCAGAAGTTGTGAATGCTCCAACACTGGAAGTTTTTTAAGAAGAGACTGGGCAGCCATTTGTCCGAAATGGGATAGGGTTTCCTGCCTGAGCAGGGGGTTGGACTAGATGACCTCCAAGGTCCCTTCCAACTTTACTACTATTATGTTAAATGGAGCTTGTTTACAAAAATGGTAATTAAGTTTCACAGATTTACACGAAAGCTGGGACATGACCGCTGAAGTAAAGAGAAGGGATAGAAAAAGCTCCAACGGCATTCTTCAAAATGAAAAAGGTCTTCTGCAGTCACGACAGAAGCCTAAGTCTGAAAATCAGGGCTTGTCAGATGCTATATTTTTTTCCATCCTGCTCTATGGAGTAGAGAGTGGGTCTCTGACAGAAGGCCACCCGAAGAGATTAGAAGCATCTGAAATGTGGATTGACAAGCGGCTTTTACGTAGAAGCTGGGTTGACAAGATCAGAAATGAGGAGGGGATAAGCCGCCTGGGAAAGCCGAGGGAAATCATCAAAACAATTAAAAAACGAAAATTAGAATATTTCGGACATGGGATGCGACAACCCAGAAAAATACGGCATGCTCCATTTAACCCTGCAGGGAAAGACGAAGGCAAACGAGGTCCAGGCAGAAGAAGAACATCGTGGGCTTCAAAATCTAAGGGACTGGTTTGGACAAAACTCAGCAGCACTTTTTCGTGTGGCTGCTGATAAAAACAGGATCGCCAACAGGATCGCCAATGCCCGATAACGGATATGGCACAAGAAGAAGAAGCTTAACAGAATAACAGAGTTGGAAGGGGACCTTGGAGGTCATCTAGTCCAACCCCCTGCTCAGGCAGGAAACCCTATACCGTTCCAGACAAATGGCTGTCCAGTCTCTTCTTAAAGACCTCCAATGTTGGAGCATTCATAGTTTCTGGAGGCAGGTTAATTGTTCTGTCAGGAAGTTTCTCCTTAGTTCTAGGTTGCTTCTCTCCTTGATTAGTTTCTTATCTTCTAGTGCTTTGGAGAATAGCTTGACTCTCTCTTCTTTGGGGCAGCCCCTCAAATATTGCAAGACTGCTATCATGTCCCCCCTAATCCTTCTTTCATTAAATTGGACAACCATTCTTTGTGTGTTTTAGCTTCCAGACCCCTGATCATCTTTGTTGCTCTTCTCTGCACTCTTTCCAGAGTCTCAACATCTTTTTCATAACACGGTGAGCAAAACTGGATGCAGGATTCTAAGTGCTACCATTCTTCATCAATCAATCGGTCAATCAATTGCATTGATTAATAAATCCAATTAATAAAGATCCATGAATTAATCTATTTGAGGAGGAGGAGGAAGAAGAGAAAGGGAGGAGGAGAAGGAGGAGGAGGAAGAGGAGAAGAAAAGAGAGAGAAAAAGAAGAAGAAGAGGAGGAGGAGGAAAAGAAGAAGAAGAGGAGGAGGAGAAAGGAGGAGGAGGAGGAGGAGAAGAAGAAGAGGAGGAGGAGGAGGAGAAAGGAGGAGGAGGAGAAGAAGAAGAGGAGGAGGAGGAAAAGAAGAAGAAGAAGAGGAGGAGGAGGAGGAGAAAGGAGGAGGAGGAGGAGGAGAAAGGAGGAGGAGGAGAAGAAGAAGAAGAAGAGGAGGAGGAGGAGGAGAAAGGAGGAGGAGGAGGAGGAGAAGAAGAAGAAGAAGAAGAAGAGGAGGAGAAAGGAGGAAGAGGAGGAGGAGAAAGGAGGAGGAGGAGAAGAAGAAGAAGAAGAAGAGGAGGAGGAGGAGGAGAAGAAGAAGAAGAAGAGGAGGAGGAGGAGGAGAAAGGAGGAGAAAGGAGGAGGAGGAGAAGAAGAAGAAGAAGAAGAGGAGGAGGAGAAAGGAGGAAGAGGAGGAGGAGAAAGGAGGAGGAGGAGAAGAAGAAGAAGAAGAAGAGGAGGAGGAGGAGGAGAAGAAGAAGAAGAAGAGGAGGAGGAGGAGGAGGAAGAAGAAGAAGAAGAGGAGGAGGAGGAGGGAGAAAGGAGGAGAAAGGAGGAGGAGGAGAAGAAGAAGAAGAAGAAGAGGAGGAGGAGAAAGGAGGAAGAGGAGGAGGAGAAAGGAGGAGGAGGAGAAGAAGAAGAAGAAGAGGAGGAGGAGGAGGAGAAGAAGAAGAAGAAGAGGAGGAGGAGGAGGAGAAGAAGAAGAAGAGGAGGAGGAGGAGGAGAAGAAGAAGAAGAGGAGGAGGAGGAGGAGGAGAAGAAGAAGAAGAGGAGGAGGAGGAGGAGAAGAAGAAGAAGAGGAGGAGGAGGAGGAGAAGAAGAGAAGAGGAGGAGGAGGAGGAGGAGAAGAAGAAGAAGAGGAGGAGGAGGAGGAGAAGAAGAAGAAGAGGAGGAGGAGGAGGAGAAGAAGAAGAAGAAGAGGAGGAGGAGGAGGAGAAGAAGAAGAAGAGGAGGAGGAGGAGGAGAAGAAGAAGAAGAGGAGGAGGAGGAGGAGAGAGAAGAAGAAGAAGAGGAGGAGGAGGAGAAGAAGAAGAAGAGGAGGAGGAGGAGGAGAAGAAGAAGAAGAAGAGGAGGAGGAGGAGGAGAAAGGAGGAGGAGGAGGAGGAGAAGAAGAAGAAGAAGAAGAAGAAGAGGAGGAGAAAGGAGGAAGAGGAGGAGGAGAAAGGAGGAGGAGGAGAAGAAGAAGAGGAGGAGGAGGAGGAGAAAGGAGTAGGAGGAGGAGGAGAGAAGAAGAAGAAGAAGAAGAAGAGGAGGAGAAAGGAGGAAGAGGAGGAGGAGAAAGGAGGAGGAGGAGAAGAAGAAGAAGAAGAGGAGGAGGAGGAGGAGAAAGGAGGAGGAGGAGGAGGAGAAGAAGAAGAAGAAGAAGAAGAGAGGAGGAGGAGGAAGAGGAGGAGGAGGAGGAGAAGAAGAAGAAGAAGAAGAGGAGGAGGAGGAGGAGAAAGGAGGAGGAGGAGGAGGAGAAGAAGAAGAAGAGGAGGAGGAGGAGAAGAAGAAGAAGAAGAAGAGGAGGAGGAGGAGGAGAAAGGAGGAGGAGGAGGAGGAGAAGAAGAAGAAGAGGAGGAGAAAGGAGGAAGAGGAGGAGGAGAAAGGAGGAGGAGGAGGAGGAGAAGAAGAAGAAGAGGAGAGAAAGGAGGAAGAGGAGGAGGAGAAAGGAGGAGGAGGAGGAGGAGGAGGAGAAGAAGAGGAGAGGAGAAGAAGAAGAAGAGGAGAAAGGAGGAGGAGGAGGAGAAGAAGAAGAAGAAGAAGAAGAAGAAGAAGAGGAGGAGGAGGAGGAAGAGGAGGAGGAGGAGGAAGAGGAGGAGGAGGGATATAGCGTCTGGTTTCTGGAAAAATACAGCCCATGAATCAGGATCAGGAACGACAGCTTCAGTCTCAGCTTCCTTCTCCCAAAAACCCAAGGGGATTTGTGTGACATTTGAGAAAGAAGATGGGAATGTGGGCCACAACTATTTTGATTGTTTAGCTGATGGGCCATTTGGGCTGATATCTGCAGAAGGCAGGAGAGAATCAGGAGCAGAAGCTCCTCCACTTCAACCCTATTGATGGAGGCACGTCGTTGCTGCCACTGAGTAAGACCACACCTGCAATGCCGCATCCAGTTTTGGTCGCCACACTGTCAAAAAAGATGTTGGGACTCTACAAAGAGGGCAGAGAAGAGCGACAAAGATGATCAAGGGACCGGAGGCTCAAACCTATAAAGAACGGTTGCTGGAATTGGATATGTCTAGTTTAATGAAGAGAAGGATGAGGGGGGACATGATAGCAGTCTTCCAGTATCTCAGGGGTTGCCCAAAGAAGAGGGAGTCAAGCTCTTCTCCAAAGCACCTGAAGGCAGGACAAGAAGCAACGGATGGAAACCAATCAAGGAGAGAAGCAACCTAGAACTAAGGAGAAACTTCCTGACAGTGAGAACAATTAATCGATGGAAGGACTTGCCTCCGGGAATTGTGAGTCCCTCCAATACTGGAGGTTTTTAAGAAGAGACTGGACAACCCTTTGTCTGAAATGGTATAGGGCAGTGGTTCTCAACCTTTTTAATGCCGCGACCCCCAACCGGTTGTAAGTTGAGGACTACTCAACCGGTCGTAAGTCGAGGACTACTCAACTGGTGCAGCACCGTTTGCAGAATGGGACTTTTGGCGGGCTCAGCAGGCAGAGACAGCCTGGACAATTCCTATTGGCTTTGGAAAGCCAATAGAATTAGACTCTATTCAAGAGAGTCTATTCTATTGGCTTTCAAAAGCCAATAGAATAAAAGGGAGTAGCACAGCTAAGGAAAAGGGGGAAATAATGGCGGACTGCGTTGTTTGGCGACCCCTGTGAAATGGTCGTTCGACCCCCAAACGGGGTCCCCGACCCACAGGTTGAGAACCACTGGTGTAGGGTTTCCTGCCTGGGTAAGGGGTTGGACTAGAAGACCTCCAAGGTCCCGTCCAAGTCTGTTATTCTGAGCCTAGTAGGGGACTTGAATGGTCTTCCCCATCTCACTTCCCAGACTCCAGCATCTGCTTTTTGAGTCTTCTTTCCGCCTAACAGGACAACATGGCCTGGCTGAAGATCACTGTTTTTTTTTAGCTTGAAATAACCGCAAGGGGATGATAAATAACAGATTTAGCCAGCGAAATATGAAAGATGTGTTCCCAGTTCGCAAATTAATAGGGTGTTTCCGTCTTGAGTCTTCTTAGGAAAAAAATAAAAATAAAACAAAACAGAGCAGTTTAGGAGCCTTCCATAAATCTGCCAGCTATAACGTTGCTCGAACAGAAAGTTAAAGAATCATGATTAAGGAAGGAAAAAGCACAAGACCCCAGGAGAAGAACTGGATGGAAAATATGCTTTCTAGCTTTATTTAGCGTGCCAAAGCGTGACTCCAAGGACTTTGTGAATGCATAGGTCGGCGTTTTTCAACCTTGGCAACTTGGAAGATGTGTGGGCTCCAATTCCCAGAATCCCCCAGCCGGCGTGCCGGCTGGGGGATTCTGGGAGTTGAAGTCCACAGGTCTTAAAGCTGCCGAGGTTGAAAAAACACTGGCGTAGACAAAGATGGAAATGGACTGGGACGTGTATTTCCTCTTCCTTCTCCTCCATGTTATTCAAGGAGGCTGGGCCCTTTCTTAACGAGCTGTTAATAAATGAGATTTTAGCTTTTTAAGGCGGATACGGAAGTTCCAGTTTTGAACTGGGGTAACGATATCCAAATAGCAGAAACACTGAACAGTCATGTGTGGAGAGAACACATCTGGCACGACAGCCTACGTTGAACTTTCATTGATTTACTGGGTGCCTTCAAGTCAGCGCAACTGTTGGAACAAGTCCCTTCCATTTTCTTGGCAAAGTTTTCCGACGTGGGCTGAGAAAAGGGTGACTGGTCCAAGGTCACCCAACTGGCTAAGGTGGGACTAGAACTCACAGCCTGAAACCTTAAATCTCAACCCAACGGGCTCCCGTGAAAAATAACAAAATATTAAAAATCCCATCAAATAATTGCGAGAAACCGTAGTGGCCTCAAAGTCTTCGATTTTTAATTTTTTTAAATACGGTAAAGATTGAAAAGTATAATCCAAACAAACAAACAAACAAAAATCTGTTTGGACATCCTCCGTAATTTTTTAAAAAGTGGGAACGAGGGACCCTGAAAGAAAAATGTTTTAAAAAAACATTGATCTAGCCCAATATTAATTAGACCCGCTTCAATCAGTTAGGTTTTAGTTAGTCCATCTCCAATTCCAGACCTTTTAGAGGGACTGTAAAGTTGGACTGTGTCCACAAGGACAAAATGACACAAGGTTGAACAACAGAGAGCCATAGGATTGATAGTTCGGAGGGGGGGGATATAGAGAGATTAGTGGTTTTTAAAGACGTAGATGGCTGTGATAAATTATGCAGTGTTATGAAGGATTTCCGCTAGCACTGAAATGGAAAAGACAGTTTTGCTCAGATAAATTTTCAGCTTTATATTTTATAACAATGGAAACTTGTAATGTGTATATAGAATAGAATAGAATAGAATATAGGAATGAAGAATAGAATAGAATATAGAATAGAATAGAATAGAATAGGAATATAGAATATAGAATAGGAATATAAAATAGGAATAGGAATATAGAATAGAATATGAATGGGATGGGATGGGATGGGATGGGATAGAATAGAATAGAATGTGCTCATAACTTTATTCATTGCTCTCCTAAGGCATATGTAGATTTGTATACATAAAGTATATAAGCATGCTTATCCCAGATCCTCGGGAAGGACTCGAAAGATGGATAAAACCCAGTCTGAACATCTGGCTGGCTATGCGACAACGGGGAAATTACAACGTATTTATATGATACCTCTTAAAAGAGTTTAAATTTAGTTAGGTCAAAGAAATCAAGTGCTGATTGCACGGAAATATGTCAAAGAGCAATAGCCTAACAGCCTTATGTTGAGAAGCAGCAGGGCTGCAAGAGACCTGAAACCTGCTGAAAAATGAGAAGACTGGAAAGAACTGGACAGTGTCAAAATAATGGCAAAGACCACTTTGATTGTTATAATTATTTCCATTTCTCTCTACGTTGCCAATTGCTTTGATGGGACCCAGGGCAAGTGCAGTGCAGGATTCAATTAGGAGAGCACTGAATAAAGTTATGAGCACAATCTAGCAAACTTTTGGCAAAAAGGACAAGGACTTTTTTGTTTGTTTCTTAAATCTCTCTCTCTCTCTCTCTCTCTCTCTCTCTCTCCCTCTCTTCCTCCCTCCCTCTTTCTCTCTTTCTCTCTCCTCTTTATAGCAACTATGGCTGTTGATCTCACTTTTCTGCTAAAAAAATAATTCTGGCAATGGGGTATTGAATTTCTTGCTGACCCACAGCATGAATTAATACATTCTGGGAATTACTACTACTCCATTAAAACCTAGTTTGATTACATGCAAATAAAGGCTATGGAGCTGTTTTTCTGTAGATTTCCATTAAAGCAAGCCAGCTCCATCCTTTAAAACATGAATGAATGAATGAATGAATGAATGAATGAATTGATGAATGAATTGTGTGTGTGTGTGTGTGTGTGTGAGAGAGAGAGAGAGAGAGAGAGAGAGAGTGGGTGGATGGATGGATGGATGGATGTGTGTGTGAGTTCAGTTGAGTGAGTGACTGGATGGATGGATGGATAGATGGATGAGTGAGTTGGGTTGAGTTGAGTTGAGTGAGTGGATGGATGGATGGGTGAGTGAGTTGAGTTGAGTTGGGTTGAGTTGAGTGAGAGGATGGATGGATGGGTGGGGTGGGTTGGGTTGGGTTGGGTTGAGTTGAGTTGAGTGAGTGAGTGTGGATAGATGGATGGATGAATCCTTACAACCTGGCTCACTTGCCCTAGAGCTACAGAACTTCTGGATGGAGCCATGGAGGATTTTCACATGGAGACATGCTGGAAACCGTTGGTGGGAAATATTAAGGGAAAAATCCACAGTACTCTTTCTGTCTCTGCCTCTCTGTCTATGTCTGGCTGTCTCTCTCTTGCACACATACACTTATTTGTGAGCTAGTTTGGGGGATTGCCTCATCTGGGAAAGTTAGAATTGGGCATTTTGCTTTTACACCACTGTTGCTTGCATGACTCTGTGCTTTAGAAGACCCTTTTTGAAAATATTTCAGAAGAAGCACTGAGGCCAAGCAATGGTCCCTGCTAAGAAGCTACTGACTTTGAGCAAGGACTTCAAAAGGACGTCAAGGGTCAACACATCAAAGATCCAACATTGCAGCTTTTTATCTGTCACTTAAGAGGCAGATTATATGATACAAATCAGGGTGTGCATTTGCACACATATATATCTCTACGCTTACACAGAGAAGTTTGGGGAGGGTAATAGTAATAGTAGTAAAGCTGGAAGGGATCTTGGAGGTCATCTAGTCCAACCCCCTGCTCAGGCAGGAAACCCTACACCATTTCGGACAAATGGCTGTCCAGTCTCTTCTTAAAAACTTCCAGTGTTGGAGCATTCACAACTTCTGGAGGCAAGTTGTTCCACTGATTAATTGTTCTCACTGTCAGGAAGTTTCTCCTTAGTTCTAGGTTGCTTCTCTCCTTGATCAATTTCCACCCGTTGCTTCTTGTCCTGCCTTCAGGTGCTGTCAGAATCCAATTATATTTCATCTTTAATCATCAAATATAGAAAACCCCAATTCTGCCTTCTCTGGATTCTGCCATAAGAGGGAGAGAAGGGGGAGAACAAAGGGGCTTTATGGCCCTCACTTCCTTCAGTATACTTCTAAGGAATTGAATGTGTTTATTGCAACCTCAAAGAGTTTGAATATAGTTAGCACCAAAGAACCTTACCATAACAAAGGGGGCTATTTACCTTTCATGTAGTTTATCTGAAGTCTCCATCCAGACGGAAGAAAGGAACAAAGGGGTGGAATTGTGATGCCTGAAACTATCACTGGAAGGGGGGGTGATTGGGTGGGACTGCTGGGGAACCCCTTAAAACCTTGAATGGGAGAGCTTGGACCCCAAGTCCTGTCTAGCACGCCTGCAACCACTTCTTCTTAATAAAGGATTCCTGTTGGAAGAATTATTCCAAGAGTTCTGTCTTCTTAAGATGCAAAGTGGGGTGGGTCCTTACAGGTGCTTTGGAAAATAGCTTAATTCCCTCTTCTTTATTGCAGCCCCTGAGATATTGGAATACTGCTATCATGTCCCCCCTTGTCCTTCTCTTCGTTAAACTAGACATACCCAATTCTAGCAACCGTTCCTTATATGCTTTAGCCTCCAGTCCCCTAATCATCTTTGTTGCTCTTCTCTGTACTCTTTCTAGAGTCTCAACATCTTTTTTACATCGTGGTGACCAAAACTGGATGCAGTATTCCAAGTGTGGCCTTACCAAGGCATTGAAGAGTGGTATTAATACTTCTATTACTAATACTTCTAAAATTCTTCATATGTTTAAGGTTTTGATTCTGTTTCTGCTGGGATCTGTCTCTTCTACCAAAGAGGTGAAATTATTTTGAGGTTCACAAAACTTGGGCAGTGGCCGAAAGTAAGGGGGGGGGGGAAGGCAGATCTGGCAAGAATGTACCTCTGGATTACATCATTTGGGCCCTGCCAAATATTTTACTGAATAGCCAGCCATCTGACTTTAATCAGTCTTGGAAAGAGTTGCACGTACAGAATTTAAACCACAGCAGTGAAGTCAGCAGACTGAAACATATGGGATTCCGGGAGGGGATGTACAATTCCTAACAATCCATAATTCGCTTTCCAACATAGCGCGTCTGATGTTGACATGCTGTAAGAAATTGCGGTTGGCTTCTAACAAATCAGGAAAGGAGGAGGCGTGTGTGTGTGGGTGTGTGAGGGGGGAAAGAGTTGCTAATCTCCTATGGGAGCTTTTCTGAGGCCTCCAGACCGGTTCTGAAGCGCTGGTTCAGCTTAGGAAACCTCTGCAAAGCTGACTGGGGATGTTGGTTTGAAGATCTACCAAGGTTTCAGCAAGTTGCAAGAACTGACCAACTTTGTTTAGGCTTAGAAATTGGTTGTTTGGTTGGTACTAGGATGGGAGACCACCAAGGAATCCCCAAGCTTGTAGATGTCCTGGAAAGAGATCGTTGCAGCCAATGTCAGATTGTTGCCAAGGAGACTTTATGGTCCTGTGTGTGAATTAATAGGTATCTCAACTGAAAGGAGACTACGTCATGTCTAACTTGGTGGCACTTGATAGCTCCATTGTAAGAGATCTTAAATCCTATTTAATAATAACAACAACTACAACAGAATTGTAAGAGACCTTGGAGGTCTTCTAGTCCAACCCCCTGCTCAGGCAGGAAACCCTATACCATTTCAGACAAATGACTGTCCAGTCTCTTCTTAAATACTTCCAGTGTTGGAGCATTCACCGCTTCTGGAGGCAGGTAGTTCCACTGATTAATTGTTCTAACGGTCAGGAAGTTTCTCCTTAGTTCTAGATTGCTTTTCTCTCCTTGATGAGTTTCCATCCGTTGCTTTTTGTCCTGCCTTCAGGCCCTTTGGAGAATAGCTTGACTCCCTCTTCTTTGGAACAGCTCCTGAGATACTTGAAGACTGCTATCACATCACCCCTAGTCCTTCGCTTCATTAAACTGGACATACCCAATTCCTGCAATCGTTGTTCATATGTTTTAACCTCCAGTCCCCCTGATCATCTTTGTTGCTCTTCTCTGCCCTCTTTCCAGAGTCTCAACATCTTTTTTACGTCATGGTGACCAAAACTGGACGCCCCAGTCACAGTTACTCTACAGCAGGGGTGTCCATCCTTGTCAACTTTAAGACTTGTGGACTTCAACCTGGATGCTTGAGGAATTCTGGGAACTGGGAGTCCACAGACCATCAAGGTGCCAAGATTGGTCACCTCTGCTCTACGGGCTTAATATGAACCATTTGCTTTGTTCTTCTGTCGAAGACATACTTATCACAGGCGTGTTATTCCTGAGCTCATTGGTTTTTCATGGTGCTAACATGTATATTTGCTGCATGATGCAACAACGGCTTACAAGTCCATCCAGATCATACAGTGGAGCCAATAAATTTCGGAGGTGGTTCCCATAATGCCTTCCAAGTATATGTTCATGGGAAGAGATGTGATCATAGTCAGGCTATTTACTCGGGAAAAATATCTTGAGCAATGGGACGTGTGGTTCTCTTTAAGTGCAAGAAGAAAAGAGAAACCAACCAAAGAAAAAATGCAACAAATGCTCCCTCAGAAAGAATGTGATGATTCCCCCCCCCCTTATCCAGCTTTCTTCCTAATTTTGAAATCTCTTTTAACAGATAAAGATTAACTGGCCCACAGGAGGAGAGCGAAAGAGCAGCAAGACAAATATAAAGAGGGTCATATCGTGATTAAATAGTCCATTTTTCTGGATATTCAGCAACATCATCTCCACAAAAAGCTGGATTAAAAAAAGGAACGATATTTGGAAAGGCGTTTTGCCTCTCAACCAATCGGAAATGGATGGAATTAATTTACATTATTACTGCAATTTGAGGGTAAATCTCCCCCCAAAATTGAACAGTTCACTCAGGGGATTTTAGATCCCCAAATTGTTCGGTAGATCTCCCAGACGAAACTAATAAATTAGTTTGTTCGGTAGATCTCCCAGATGCAGCCAATAAATGAGAGAAATGCATTGAGACAAAAGTAGCATCATAAATTCATTTTTGGACAAATGAAAATAATTTCCTGCGGGTGGCGAAACAATCTGGACCAAATTATCGGCATGTGTGATGTCCCAAGTGTGAAGTTTTAACAATATTTTCTCCTCCATTTGAATCCGAGTGAATGTTTTAACTTATTAAAAACAAAACAAGAACTTGTTTTCCTGTGAAGTTATCTACAAGTGATCGTACTTTTAAAAAAACAAAAACAAAAACACATGTACTGGGTTGCTGCAACCTAGAATAAAATTCCTGAGGTTTCAAGGGCAACTTTTTGGACAGGCAAAAACATCTACGATGTCCTGAATATGGGAAAGTCTTGATTATTCCAGGTCTCTGAGTTTTTTTGCCCTTGACTGGTAGTTCCCCAACCTTAATTCTCTTTCAATGTTTGGAAAGAGTGCAGAGAAGAGCAACAAAGATGATTAAGGGATTGGATGATGAACAGTTGCAGGAATTGGGTATGTGTAGTTTAATAAAAAAGAGGATAAGGGGGACATGATAGCAGTCTTCCAGTATCTCAGGGGCTGCCCCAAAGAAGGGGGAGTCAATCTATTTTCCAAAGCATCTGAAGGCAGGACGAGAAGCAACGGATGGAAACCAATCAAGGAGAGAAGCAACCTAGAACTAAGGAGAAACTTCCTGATAGTTAGAACAATTAACCAGTGGAACCACCTGCCTCCAGAAGCGGTGAATGCGCCAACACTGGAGGTTTTTAAGAAGAGACTGGACACCCCTTTGTCTGAAATTGTATAGGGTCTCCTGCCTGAGCAGGGGGTTGGACTAGATGACCTCCAAGGTCCCTTCCAACTTTACTACTACTACTACTACTACTACTACCACTATTATTATTATTATTATTATGATTATTAGACTAGAGGATCTCCAAGATCCCTTCCAACTCTGTTATTCTGTTAAACAAGATACTTTCTATTTCCACAGGATTCATTGACTGAAATCCTCAGGGATCCTGGAAGACAATTCAGGGACAACAGATACAGAGAGAAACCTGATTTGATCACTACAGCTTTGATTCTTAAATAGGGGATCTGGGAAAACTTTTTTTTCATCTAACCCATTTCCGCATGCTGAAAAAGTTTGAAAAACCCCTGACGCAGTGCACTATCAAAATAAATTTCTTCGCCAAATAATTGCTTTCCTACGTTAAGTGCCAAAGTGCAAAGAAGGAACAACTGATTATCAAGCTGAGATCATTGGATACGAGCACTGAATTCTGATACTCTTTAATTTAATATGGGGAAGCCACTGCATTAAAAATAAATATTCGCAAGGAAGACAAAGTGTCCGAGAGACTCAGGAAAATCTCAACAAAATGGCATTCTGTTTGTTTAGGCAAGTTAACACACACACACACTATTATAACACAGCTGAATGGTTCAAACCACGACAGCAGCTTTTGCTAGGTTATCATTTGACCTTAAATGGATGCGGCCGTTCAATAGCAGATTTTTTTTTTTCCCAGCTAGACTGGTGTTTCTCAAACATGGCAAATTTAAGATCTATGGACTTCAGATCCCACAATTCCCCAGCTAGAGTTGAAACCCACACATCTTAAATTTGCCAAGTTTGAGAAAACACCAGTCTAGACTATTTCCCTGCAAATATCTGAACCATGAAGACGCTGAACTAATAAGCTTAGCAACATGTTCGTTTGGAGCAGAGTGAAACATTGTCACCCGCTGAGCCACATCATAATTCACGGTTTATGAACTTACAATGGAAGGATTCACAGAACACACTAGCCCAAAAATCAAATAAGCAACCGGGTTGCTTAGTGTGAGGTAGGAACATATATATCTATTTCCTGCCAAGGCGTTTTAAACTGGCACCCGGCTGGCTGTAAAGCCGTGGTGAATTACATCCAATCTGGTGTTGAATGTGTAGCAAAAGTGGCATATGTGAAGCCAAAATCACCACAGATGAAGTGTGGAATCTAACTTGATCCAGTCACAGCTGCCCGAATTTTCCATCCACAGAACCGATCTGGCAGTGTGGCCTGAATGAAAAACGACAACGTGAACAAGGAAAGGAGAAACGTGAGCTTACCAACGGTGATGCTCCCTGTTTTAGTCTCCAAGGTACTATCCCCTGCAACGAAATTGGAAAAGACCTTAAAATGGGAGGGTCCTTTCAAACAGCACAACTCCTAGCAATGCACAAAACAAGAAGCTGCAGAGGGTTGAAAGCAGCTACAAATTGAATCAGAGGTTCTTATTTGTAGCACTATCGGGCGCAGAGGATTGGGATCATACGCTAAGTTGCCATGCAGAAGATTTATTAATCAAGCTTATATGCAAGAATCTAGTCATCTAAGGTTCAATATGGAATTGGCACCAGAGAAGGGTAACTGGAATTCAAGCCTTGGGACTTGGACCATTTGTGGGAACGTAACGATTCTAGGCGGATGACTTGCTTAACTCTGCCCCTCGCAGCTCAGCCTCCTCTTCTCCTACAAGTACGTACCTCACACCCAGTCACACAAATACAGCATTAAGCAATCTATATTCTCAGAGCCGTGCATCTTATAACCCAGCATCTCTCAATAGCAATTTGAGAAGTGGTAAGGAGATACTGGGAAGGTATATAATTCAGCAATTTCCAGGTGCTGCAGGTTGTACCAAATACACAAATGTTGCCTTAAGGATATCACAATCTTTTTGCACAGGCTACTTTATTAGCATTAATTCAAATGCGACTTCTATTCTTATTTTGGTTTTATCATAGCAGCTCCTTATGTCGATCCTCGGCTGATGGCTCCCAAGCTCTAGCAAATTTTTGCAATGCATTTATTTCTTGGATTGCTATTCTTCCTAAGGCACAAAATGCTCAAATGGATAAAAATAATTAACAAGAACAAAATAAATTGAAACCACGCACATCGCAACCACATTGTACCACCACCAAAAGTATTGCAAATAAAGCCATTATATAATAACGACCTAATAGTTCAGTGGCTAAATTGAAAAAGATCTGTTTTGAATTCTTATTTTTTTCAAATAAGAGCCGTTGTCACTCTGAGAAAACCTACCATGTTTTAGGATCAACAAAAGCCTTGGAAAATTACATCAGTGAGGAAAATTCAACATGTCATTTGGAAGATGAACTTTTATAAAAATTGTGCGGTCAAATAACCATTCCACCAACAACTGGATATAATAAATTCTGTCGTTTTCATCTTCTCTTAAATGGAAATATGTATTATCTTATAATATCAGATTTGCCACTAGTGCTAACATCCAGCAAATATATAAAGTTGGGGCAATAGTCATGAAGCATTGACAGAAACAATTTGATCCATTCCTAATTTTCTGTTCCCCGCGAGCAATAATTGGAAACATTTTTCTGCACGTCGACCTTGTACTGCTTAAACACGAAGATACAAGTCAAAGCTATTTTTCTGTATTGGAAGCCTGCATACTCAAAACATACATCTCTTTCTGCAAGAAAGCTGTTTATTTACTTCATATTTTTTTCCTATTCTGTCCAAGTTCAGGAATCTAAACTACAGTCAGTCCTTGACTTACCACCGCAATTGAGTTTAAAATGTATGTTGTTAAGTGAGACATTTGTTAGGTGAATTTTGCCCTGTTTTCTTGAGGCAATTGTTAAGTGAATCACTGCAATTGTTGAGTTAGTATCACAGTGATTAAGTCAGGGGTAGGCAACCTTGGCTCTTTTATGACTCGTGGACTTCAACTCCCAGAATTCCATGCTGAGGGGAAAGGGAGAGGTTTCTAAGCTGAGCCATGCTGGCTGAGGAATTCTGGGAGATGAAGTCCACAAGTCTTAAAAGTTGCCAAGGTTGAGGATCCCTGATATAGGACAGGGTTGGGAACCTTGGTTCTTTTATGACCCGTGGACTTCAACTCCCAGAATTCCTGAGCCAGCCATGCGGAGGGGAAAGGGAGAGGTTTCCAAGCTGAGCCATGCTGGCACAGGAATTCTGGGAATTGAAGTCCACAAGTAATAAAAGAGCCAGGGTTGCCTACCCCTGGGTTAAGTGAATCTGTCAGGATGATAATTTAATAGCTAAACAGCTTATGTAATGATGTAACCCAGTGTAAGGTGGTTGATGCAATAATTGGAATGACTCAGCAGGTGTGTGTATCCCTTTAAGAGCCTGAGTATAAAAGGGAAGTTTTTTTGCTGAAGTCTTTCTCTCTCGTCCATTTTCTGCTGTAATTGCTGGAGTTTGCTGAATTGCCACCATGTGTGTGAGTTTTGTTTCCAGTATATTTGCAGATACTGTAATATAAACCACCATTTAATACAAACCACTGTTTGCTGTATTTTCTCCTGGGTTACCTCAGCGCAATAAGACTGTGCATGCTCTGACAGGCTTCCCCATGGATTCTGCTTGTCAGAAGGTCCCAAAAAATGACATGTGATCCCAGGACAGTGCGACCGTCATAAATATGAATCAGTTGCCAAGCGTCTGAAATTCTGATCACGTGACCCTGGGGATGCTGTCATGGTCCTAAGTCTGAAAAGGTCATAGGTCACTTTTTAAAGTGCCGTTGTAACGTTCAACGGTCACCAAATGAACTGTTGGAAGTTGAGTTAAGAAGTCCATAAATAAATGCGTTTAATAACTATTCAAAATTACAACGGCGTTGAAAAAAAAAACACTGTGGTCCTCACAGGTACGACCGTCGCAGCATCCCCACGGTCACAGGATCAAAATTCAGAGGCTTGGCAACTGACTCATATTTATGATGGTCGCAGGGTCCCCCGGGGATCACGCAATCTCTTTTTGCGACCATCTGACAAGCAAAGTCCGCAACGGGTGTCACTCATTTAACAAATGCAGTGATCCATATCACAAATGTGGCCAAAAAAAGTCGTAAAATGGGGCAAAACTCACTTAACAAACGTCTCGCTTTGCAACAGAAACTTTGAGCTCAACTGTGGTCGTAAGTTGAGGAATATCTGTAAACTCTTCTAGGGAAACAAATGTTTTTTTTTTCAGTGCCCGTTCAGTTACTCCGAACCCCATTATTGATTCATTCTTGTTACCATAGAAACACATGGATCCAGTTAATGCCAGGATCTTGCCTAACAGTGGATCTAGGAAGGAAGTGTTGTTCTGTAAAATGAGTCAACGTGTCCATAAACAAGCAGCAGAAAATCTTACATCTTCTCAAAGAACTTTTTTCCCCAATTTTAAGGTTTAAGTCTTCAACGTGCCTTCGTGTATCCTGGAAATGCTGAGTCTTACATTACATAAGGACGTCCACAACAGGTGGAGCAAAACAGTCATTAAAAAAAGACAAAGATGTTTTACATGTCAGAGCAGATGTTAGAGGACTGTAAATCAGTCAGATGCTGCCCATAAAACGATCAGGATTGGAAAATTAAAAGCGTACCGAATATATGGAAATCAGACTGGAATAGGCAGCATTTAGTACATGTTTTCAAGAATATAAGTACGTATTAAACTCCGTTTGCAATCTACTCTACTCCACTCCACTCCACTCCACTCCACTCCATTCCATTCCATTCCATTCCATTCCATTCTATTCTATTCTATTCTATTCTATTCTATTCTATGCTATGCTATGCTATGCTATTCTATGCTATGCTATGCTATGCTATGCTATTCTAATATGGATCAAGTTAATATCAGGATCTTGCCTAACAATGGATCTAGGAATGAAGTGTTGTTCTATAACAGTGGTTCTCAACCTTTTTAATGCCACGACCCCCCCAACCGGTCGTAAGTCGAGGACTACTCAACCGGTCATAAGTCGAGGACTACTCAACTGGTGCAGCACCATTTGCAGACTGGGACTTTTGGCGGGCTCAGCAGGGCAGAGACAGCCTGGACAATTCCTATTGGCTTTGGAAAGCCAATAGAATTAGACTCTATTCAAGAGAGTCTAATTCTATTGGCTTCCAAAAGCCAATAGAATAAAAGGGAGTAGCACAGCTAAGGAAAAGGGGGGAAAAAATGGCGGACTGCGTTGTTTGGCGACCCCCGTGAAATGGTCGTTCGACCCCAAATGGGGTCCCGACCCACAGGTGGAGAACCACTGTTCTATAAAATGTGTATTGCATCCGTAACCAACCAGCATAAAATCTTATATCTCAAAGATCTTTTTTTTTTTTTTTGCAATTTCAAAGGTTTAAGTTTTCATCGTGCCTTCGTTTATTCTGGAAGTGACATAACGATGGCTGCAATTGATGGAGCAAAATTGTCATTAAAAAAAAATACAAAGATGTTTTACATGTCAGAGCAGATGTTAGAAGACTGTAAATCAGTCAGATGCTGCCCATAAAACGATCAGGATTGGAAAATTAAAAGCGTACCGAATATATGGAAATCAGACTGGAATAGGCAAGGAGTATATCCATTCCCCACCATCCGGTCAGAATAATGGTTTTAGTGTTCAAATTGTCTTCTTTAAACTGGCTCTTTAGGTTTGTTTTTTGTTTGCTCTACCCTGACATAAAATGTGTGTTTTTATAGGGAGAGTGTGAAAAACAGAATACTTTATGTTTGCCCGAAAAGTATCCAAAACAGCCAAATTTATCTTCCAAACCCAACGGTCTACATTAAAAAACCTATCCGTCAACATTTTTGGAATGAGACTCAGTACACCAACCTCAGGGCTCAGCATCGCTATTCCTTGGAATTTAATTTAAAAACATCAAGTTGTGTTTATTTACTCAAGCCTCTATGTATGTGTGTGTTTCTGCCCAGTCTTTCTGGCTCTTTTCGAACTTAACAGCCAGAGTTTGAGCCAACATCTCAGTTCATTAGAAAAGAGAATGAAATGGTTTTAAATGCGGGGCTGGGTGGGGAGAGAAGAAATAGCACGCACACACACCAAAACCTCCATGAAAGAACAAACAAACAAAAGCCAGAAAAGTTAAAAAAAAAGGAGAGATCATTGCGATGCTAAAATTCTGAGGACTGATGGATAATCTTACTGCTGAGTCCTAACGTCTGCTCTGAATTATTGTGATAGAGCTGTCCAACCCACCAAAAAAAAATCCACAAACCCAGAGTCTGGATGAATTACAGCTCGAGGGCCTGCATACCCCCACATCCCAACCACTGGTAGAAAAAATATACACAGAATATTCAATCATTCAGTTCAGTGGTGGGATTCAGCCGGTTTGCACCACTTGGGCAGAACAGATAGCTAATTTTTTGTTGCCCAGGCCCAGAATGGACTTCCGGAAGCGGCATCCACACAGAGAACCGGTTGTTCACCTATTTGAATCCCACCACTGTAGATAGATGGATGGATGGATAGATAGATAGATAGACAGACAGACAGATGATAGATAATAGTTGATAGATAGATAGATTGATAGATGATAGATAGATGATATAGATGATAGATAGATGATATAGATGATAGATAAATAGATGATAGATAGATAGATAGATAGATAGATAGATAGATAGATAGATAGATAGACAGACAGACAGACAGACAGACAGACAGATGATAGATAATAGATGATAGATCGGTCGATCAATAGATAGATAGATAGATAGATGGATAGATGATAGATGATATAGATGATAGATAGATAAATAGATGATAGATAGATAGATAGATAGATAGATGATAGATAGATAGATAGATAGATAGATAGATAGATAGATAGATAGATAGATAGATAGACTCTTTCCAGAGTCTCAACATCTTTTTTATAATAAATGAAGTCTTAGTTCTGGGCAATTGTACATATGGCTGCAGCTTCTGATAAATGGCACCTGAGTTTTAGCTCATGCCAGGATACTGCTCAGAGAATGTAACTTTAGAAAAAAACCACTTTGTTCATTAATAGAATCATGTTATCTTCAAAATCTGGCTCCGCTTGTAAGTTTCCCAAGGCAATTAAAAAAATGGCTGTGCTATATTCAACTTCATAAACACAGTCAGGCACTAAACTGGGTACGAAAAAGAATACTTTTCCTTAAAAAGGCATTTGTTAGAGAAATGTTGCTCTAATGAAGTCTTTTTTGCCCTCTTACCATGGACGTTCCCCAGTAAAACGTCGCCAGCCACTGAAGTCAGAAACGAAGAGTCCGCGTACAAATATTTAGCTTTGAGCAGACCGTTCTCACTCGCAATGTTAATAGATGATCCTTGGAGCTTTTCTGCGTTCACACTCTATTGCAAGAAAAAAGAAAAACAAAATACAATGAAGTTGTATTAACTATTCTGACTTGGTAACGAATAGCTCTTGGGCTATCTTGGCCTCCAAGATCACCGCAGATGGGGACTGCAGCCAAGAAATTAGAAGACGCTTGCTCCTGGGGAGGAAAGCTACGGCAAATCTAGACAGCATTCTAAAAAGCAGAGACGTCACCCTGCCAACAAAAGTGCGTATAGTGAAGGCCATGGTTTCCCCAGTGGCAATGTATGGCTGTGAAAGTTGGACCATAAGAAAGGCTGAGTGCCAAAGAATGGAGGCCTTTGAACTCTGGGGCTGGAGAAGACTCCTGCGTGTCCCCTGGACCGCAAGGTGATCCAACCGGTCAGTCCTGGAGGAGATCAACCCCGACTGCTCTTTAGAAGGCCAGATCCTGAAGTTGAAACTCAAGTCCTTTGGCCACCTAATGAGAAGGAAGGACTCCCTGGAGAAGAGCCTGATGCTGGGAAAGATGGAGGGCAAGAGAAAAAGGGACAACAGAGAATGAGATGGCTGGATGGAGTCCCTGAAGCAGCAGGCGTGAGCTTAAATGGACTCCAGAAGATGGTAGAAGACAAGAAGGCCTGGAGGAACTTTGTCCATGGGGTCACGATGGGTCAGAAACGACTTCGCAACTAACCATAAGAACGAATAGCCAATTTGGTCTAGTGGTTACGGCACCAGGCTAGAAAACCGAGTGACCCTAAACAGCTAATTCACACCACATTGTCTTATGCCAGGGGTCTTCAAATGTGGCCCTTTTATGACTTGTGGACTTTATGATTTCACATCCAATAGATCAGGGGTCTTCAAACTTGGCTCTTTTATGACTTTTAGCCATGTTCTGCCAAGCAAAGATTAAAGTTAAAAAAACCCCAATCTTTGCTCTTGGCTCATCCCCTGACACCTTGGAAAAATTTGGCATAACTCAGCAATGTTTTAGTCATTTTATATATTTATGGGGTTGGCATGTTGGCAGAACATAGACTCTTCAGCCAGAGTCAAAGCAAACTTGCCAGCGGTTCCAACCGAATGAAATTTTTCCAAGGTGTCCGGGGATAAGCCAAGACCAAATGCCAGATTGTTTCTTAGCTTTGATCTCTGCTTGGCGGGACAGGGAAAGCTGCCAGGAGATTGATCAAGCAAATGAGAAGTTGGGCTCTGGCCTAAATATTTATGATGGAGTAGAATGGAATGGAATGGAATAGAATAGAATAGAATAGAATAGAATAGAATAGAATAGAATAGAATAGAATAGAATAGAATCTTTATTTAGAACAGGATAGAATAGAATAGAATAGAATAGAATAGAATAGAATAGAATAGAATAGAATAGAATAGAATAGAATATAGGAATGAAGTAAAATATAGGAATGAAGAATAGAATAGAATAGAACAGAATATAGGAATGAAGAATAGAATAGAATAGAATAGAATAGAATAGAATAGAATAGAATAGAATAGAATAGAATATATGGAATGGAATAGAATGGAATAAAATAGAATTAGGAGAAGTTTCTCCTAATTGCAGGTTGCTTCTCTCTTGGGTCTGTTTCCATCCATTCTTTCCTGTCCTGGTGCTTTGGAGAATAATTTGTGGCAGCCCCTCAAATACTGAAGGCAGAAGTATCCAGTCTCAGCACCAGGAGACCTCTAATGCACAGCCACAAACCTTCATCATGCCTTGGTTTATCCTGGAAATGCTGAGTCTGAACTACTATATAATTTCGGTTGCTAAGAGAAACATTTGTTAAAGGAAGTTTGCCCTATTCTACGAACTTCCTAAGTGAATCACTGCACTTGTTTAGTTAACAGGGTTGTTAAGGCACTCCAGATTCTCCGTTGACTTTGCTTATCAAAACTTCACCCAAAGTGGATCGCGGTCGTAAGTGTGGAAAATGGTCATGAAGTCACTTTGCAGTGACTTTGTAACGTCGAACGGTCACTAAATGGACTGTCATTAGCCAAGAACGACCTGTGTTTGTAGAAACCTATCCACCTTACCCCGTAGGGCTTCCAAAATCAGGGTCATTCAACGGAAATCGAAGAAAAAATTCATATTCTTATTACCCAAAGAGAAATTCTACTAGCTAAAGGTGCCATCTGCTGGCCAATGTGTAGCATAGCACCTCTATTTCAGGGGTCTTCAAACTTGGACCTTTGATGACTTGTGGACTTCAACTCCCAGAATTCCTCACTGGCTGAGGAATTCTGGGAGTTGAAGTCCACAATCATAAAAGGGCCAAGTTTGAAGACCCCTGATCTAAGGTGTTTCTTATTTGCCGATCCTTAGCAAAAGAAGTTTTACATTGTTTAATATTAAAAAAAAAATACATTTTAGTGTGACTTAGTTTCTCTTATGTTAGCCCTACGGCTGTCACTTACGCTTTCTTGTGACACAAGAATATTGATATTTCCTTGAAGACTTCCCAAGCAGATCACATCCCCTCCTTTTGCCCGGATATCAATTTTCTGACTCTGAAAGAAAACCGCATTATGTGTTTAAAAAAACAAACAACTTTACTTTCTTTTTCTTCAAAGATTCATTTCCTAGTTATGGCCCATTCTAGCATTCAAATCCTATTCTCCTTATATTTCTTTGAACTTTCCTGGAAAATCATCTCCTGCATGGAAGCTGTTTTTTCTAATACTCTAATAAGGTTGAATTACTGCCCTTTATGCAGCATTTAAAGGTTAAAAAAGAAGCAATCTACGATGCTAGGAATTTCAGATCGGATCTCTGTGTTTAAGTCAGCAAAAAAAAACTCCAAAACACCATTATAAAATATGTAAACCTAAAACGCTATTAAGTGTCAGCTATTCTGAGCTAAATAAACTAGCATTCTGAGGCGGGATACAAGGGAAGCGTCTGCTTTTCTGAAAAGGACACATAAATAAAGAATTGGGTAACAGAATAACAGAGTTGGAAGGGACCTTGGAGGTCATCTAGTCCAACCCCCTGCCCAAGCAGGAGAACCTATCATTCCAGAAAACTGGCTGTCCAATTTCTTCTTGAAAGCCTGCAGTGATGGATAAACCATAAATTCTGAAGGCCATTCCACTGGTTAATTGTTCTCACTGTTAGGAAATTTCTCTTTAGCTCTAGATTGCTTCTCTCTTTGATTAGTTTCCATCCGTTGCTTCTTGTCCTGCCTTCTGGTGCTTTGGAGAATAGCTTGACTCCCTCTTCTTTGGGGCAGCCCCTGAGATATTGGAAGACTGCTATCATGTCCCCCCTCGTCCTTCTCTTCGTTAAACTAGACATCCCTAATTCCAGCAACCGTTCTTCATATGTTTTAGCCTCCAGTCCCCTGATCATCTTTGTTGCTCTTCTCTGAACACTTTCCAGAGACTCAACCTCTTTTTTACATCGTGGTGACCAAAACTGGATGCAGTATTCCAAGTGTGGTCTGATCAAGGGCTTGTAAAGTGGTATTAACACTTCACGTGATCTTGATTCTGTCCCTCTGTTCATGCAGCCTAGCACTGTGTTGGCTTTTTTGGCAGCTGCAGCACACGGCTGGCTCCTATTTAAGTGACTGTTCCCTTTGATAATGCTATTTGGAACTGTCGAGAAGTAAAATCCGTTGAATTCAGTGGTTCCCATTTCAGAGAAATGGTTCCCAGCTCAGAAAAGTGGGCCAGCAAAGGATTGTAAGGATTTAAAGTCTAGCCAAGAAAGGCTTCTGTGATTTTTATCATTCCATCCGTGAGCAGCAAAAGCATCAGGTACAGGAATGAATCTATTGCAGGGGTCTTCAAACTTGACCCTTTTATGACTTGTGGACTTCAACTCCCAGAATTCCTCAGCCAGTGGGCCCGCTGGCTGAGGAATTCTGGGAGTTGAAGTCCACAAGTCATAAAAGGGCCAAGTTTGAAGACCCCTGACCTATTGGATGTGAAATCGTAAACAAGTTCATCTGCAACAGGTGACACTGAGATAAAGGACATTTACGATGCTGAAGATTATGTATAATTCTTAAAACAAGTAAAGGCCACGAGGAGACAACGGTACCTTTATTGACTTCAATACACTCGCTCCCTTCTCTGTTTCTACTTGGCAGTTAGTGCTTTCCATCTGTTCAATCTTCACACAGCCGTTTCCTGAGGTCTTGATATCCAAGTCTAAAAGTGATTTTAAAAAGTAACAAGGGATGGAGATCAGGACAGGCTTAAGTTTGATTTCATTACGTCAGCAAGGAAACACAAGGGAGCAAGGTGGAGTGTCCGCACCCGCCCCTTTCCGCACGTACCAAATTTTACCGGCGTCCTCACATCCAGAGAAGCTGCACCGTCCACGTCGTCGGAGACTATCACCACCTCCTTCCGGGCCTCGTCGTAGTTCACAAGCAGATGCGAGGCAGGGTCGGGATTCGAACCCTTCCCCTTCAGGGCCAGAAACACCTTGTCAGAATCGGGGTACTTATGGGCGTCCAGGGGACCCACGGTTATGTGGTAAGGGAGACGGGCCTTCAGAAGACCGAAAGGGCTGACAGTCAAGGCCCACTCCCTGAGAAGCTGATGACTCTTGGGATCCTTTTCTGGAGGACCCAGGTTTGTGTTACTGGTGAACAAACCCCTTTTCAGCTTCAGCCAACCCCGATGGCTCCTTGCTAACACCTTCTCTGCAAGGTAGCACCATCCAGACAACTTCCCTTGCATGGTTTTGTTGATTCCTTTTTGGTAAATAGAGTAGAGTAGAGTAGAGTAGAGTAGAGCAGAGCAGAGCAGAGCAGAGTAGAGTAGAGTAGAGTAAATAAAATAGAATAGAATATAGCAAATAAAGTAAAATATAGAAAATAGAATAAAATAGAGAATAGAACTAAATAGAATTGAACTGAATAATATTGAATTACAGAATAGAATAGAATAGAATAGAATAGAATAGAATAGAATAGAATAGAATAGAATAGAATAGAATAGAATAGAATAGAACAGAACAGAATAGAATAGAATAGAGGAATGGAGTGGAGTGGAGTGGAGTGGAGTAGAGTCGAGCAGAGCAGAGCAGAGCAGAGTAAATAAAATAGAATAGAATATAGCAAATAAAGTAGAATATAGAAAATAGAATAAAATAGAGAATAGAACTGAATAGAATTGAACTGAATAATATTGAATTACAGAATATTACAGAATAGAATAGAATAGAATAGAATAGAATAGAATAGAATAGAATATAGGAATGAAGAATAGAATAGAATAGAATAGAATAGAATAGAATAGGAGCTGGAAGGGACCTTGGAGGTCTTCTAGTCCAGCCCCCTGCTCAAGCAGGAGAACCTAGACCATCTCAGACAAGTGAGGGGAGGGTCTTCCTTTCCCTAGTTTTTGCATGGGGTGGGGGGGGCTCAACTGGATCAGGACCCCCCTCTTACAAGCCCACCCCGTTCGCTTCCCCCCCCCCAAAATCATGCACAAGAATTGATCAGCAGCTGCAGCAACCCGGATACGTCAAACTTGCAGCGAGGGCTGCTGGGAGTTGTGGTTTCCGCTCCCGCGCGGGCTCGCCAAGCACAAGTCGGGCGTTTGAAACTACAAGTCCCGGAATGCAATTCGGGCTCGGAGTTGTTTTCCCCCCCCCCCTTCCTCTCTCCAATGGCTGGGAGGAAAGCGGAATGGAACGTTTCGTCACGCCGTCGGAAGGGGCGGGATCTATTACCCCGGAGGAAAAGGGGGCGGAGAATTTTGGTCTCCTTGGGAACGGGGGACGCTAACGGGCGAGTCGGTTGCTAGGCGACGCCAGTGCCGAGGCCTGGGAAAAAAAAAAAAAAGAGTAACGCGAGTGGTAGTAGCGCCGGTAAGATAAACTGGGTTAAATTCGGCTGGATCCCAGTCTGTGCAAAGGGGAGGCTTTGTATTCTTTGGGGCTGGGGGGGAAAGCTACCAGATTCAGGAACAGAGCTGCTTTCAAGAAATCCCGTTTATGCCTGGCTACCTCTCGTTTCACGAGTGGATGGGAGACCACCAGGAAATCCCAGGGCTATCCGTTGGACGGGGAGGGGGCAACATTCCTCCAAAAAAGGCAGTGGGGAAGTGGAAATCACTTCCCACTGTTGCCTGTAAAACTGCACTGATGTATTTAAGTCAAGTTAATCCAATTTTTACTTGCCACACAGGGAGTCCTCGACTTACGACAGCTCATTTAGTGACCGAAGTTACAACGGCACTGAAAAAGAAAAGTGACTTAGGACTGTCTTTCAGGCTTAATGACCGCTGTGGATGCATCCCTGTGGTCAGGTGATTTACATTGGGATGCTTGGCAACTGACTTGTACTTATGACGGTTTTAGTATCCTGGGGGGTCAAGTGACCCCCTTTTGCGACCATCTGATGAGCAAAGTCAGTGGGGGAAGCTGGATTCACTTAATAACTGTGTTGCTGATGTAAAAATTCTGGCAATTCACTTAACCACGGTGTCAGGAGAGGTCGTAAAATGGAGCAAAGCTCACTGAACAAGTGTCTCACTTAGCAACGGGGCTCAGTCGTGGTCGTAAGGCGAGGACTGCCTGTGTAGGTGGATGTTGTAGCAAGCAGATATAGAAGCATAATGCACAGCATGTGAATCAAGCTAAGGAATGATGGGGAAATGTATCAGTTGTGGTGATAATTGTTTGCGCAGCTCCTGTAGTTTTTGCAACGTTGTTTAGGGTTTCTTCAAATCCAAAGGAAGTTAATGATGGGTATTCGAGTTGTCTCTCTAATGCTGGAAATAATAATAATAATAATGATGATGATGATGATGATGATGATGATGATGGTGGTGGTGGTGGTGATGATGATGATGATGATGGAAGGGACCTTGGAGGTCATCTAGTCCAACCCCTGCTCAGGCAGGAAACCGTATACCATTTCAGACAAATGGCTGTCCAGTCTGTTCTTAAAAAGTGTTGGAGCATTCACAGCTTCTGGAGGCAGGTAGTTCCACTGGTTAATTGTTCTCACTGTCAGGAAATTTCTCCTTAGTTCCAGGTTGCTTCTCTCCTTGATTAGTTTCCACCCGTTGCTTCTTGTCCTGCCTTCTGGTGCTTTGGAGAATAGCTTGACTCCCTCTTCTTTGGGGAAGCCCCTGAGATACTGGAAGACTGCTATCCTGTCCCCCCTGGTCCTTCTCTTCGTTAAATTAGATCTACCCAATTCCGGCAACCGTTCCTTATATGTTTTAGCTTCCAGTCCCCTGATCATCTTTGTTGCTCTTCTCTGCACTCTTTCTAAATAAATTGGAATATGGAATAGCAACTGCTAGAAAGTGAATGATGAAGGCAAGAATTGCCAAGATTTGACTCTTTGTTTAACCCAATATACAGATTAATACAACTTCATGCTGTTACTTGCATAAAGGAATATTTAAAAATATATATAACAAAGTCTTTCCTTCCTTCCTTTTAAGATACTTACAGATTTTTTTTTTTTTTTTGGTGGGAGGGGGGTTTCTTCAAGATTAGATTTAGGTATGAAATTGAATAATCTGTATTTTAGAACTACTTTTCATGTTTTCTCTGTTTAAAAAAAAGTGATTAAGACAGGAAAAGCTGCACAATTGATAGCATTAGCTGCTCTTTGTCTGAAGCACCTTCATGTTTGCTGGTTTTCAAAAATAATTTTTAAGCAGTTGTAGTAGGGCTGTGCAAAGGGTCTGGCTTCAAAGGTTGTTGGGAATGTGTATCTGGATGGATCCTTTAGAAACACCTTGAACTAAGTACATATTTTCCTAGGACTGTATATCAGCTGTGCAGGGCAGCTGGGCAGCTGTGCCCTTGAAAAAGGTACAGCTGTTTTAAGAAGCTACATGTCCATCCATTTTGGTCCCAGGTCTGTACAGCCCTAAGCCCTAATTACTTTCTGCAGTAATGTATCAATTTTGCAATTCAAATGCACTTCATAAAGAGCTAGAGCAGTGGTTCTCAACCTGTGGGTCGGGACCCCATTTGGGGTCGAACGACCATTTCACGGGGGTTGCCAAACAACACAGTCCGCCATTTTTTCCCCCTTTTCCTTAGCTGTGCTACTCCCTTTTATTCTATTGGCTTTTGAAAGCCAATAGAATAGACTCTCTTGAACAGAGTCTAATTCTATTGGCTTTCAAAAGCCAATAGGAATTGTCCAGGCTGTCTCTGCCCTGCTGAGCCCGCCAAAAGTCCCATTCTGCAAACGGTGCTGCATCAGTTGAGTAGTCCTCGACTTACGACCGGTTGAGTAGTCCTCGACTTACGACCGGTTGGGGGTCGCAGCATTAAAAAGGTTGAGAACCACTGAGCTAGAGTTTCTGTACAATGCGAACCTATCCATTTTACTTTTTCCTTTTGCAAGGGCTTGCTTTCAAACTTATATAGCATCTTTTTTTATGTTTATAAGGCACATTTCCTGCTAATTATTGCTGTGATTTACTTTTTATACCGTCAGAGGGCAGCAGCTACCTGCCCAGTACACTGCAATTACATTTTGCTGGGTTAATTTTGTGATAGGGGTGGGGAGTAAAACTGCTTTGCATTTTCATATAATGTTCACTTTCTCGACCAATGCAAGCTGGATGCAATTATCTTTTTTTAAAAAAAAAATATGCAGCAAGCAATTTTTGCTACAACAGTGCAGACGTTACAGGAAACTGAGCTCATCTTTTAAAAAAATTAAATGTGTGTGAATCTCCCATTAAAATTATTAATGTTTGGGTAGAAAAACTGGGATGGAGTAACCATTTATTTGTCCCAAAAAATAATAATAGAGATATTAAAGCATGCTGTAGCTCTGTAAATATTTGTATTTATGTGGAATATCAACTTGCAGTCTGTTGAAATTCAGGTATATGTTCAATTTGATGCAAACAAGATCAGACCTAATGTATAGAATGAAATCACGAGTTGCTTAATTATGGTTTGTTGGACAGCTGATGCTTCATTAGTTAGGTTGGGCTTGGGATTTTATGACAGCCATGAGACTGCTACACATTGTCACACGGACTAACACGTTGAGCAAAACATACCACCGTTTGCTTTTGCCTTGAGCCAATAGAGGAGTATCTGGAATATGGGGTTTACCCTGTTGCTCTGGACAGACCACATAGCCCTTCTGCAAATCTGAGAGATCCATTAAGACCAGAGTCTTAAGGAATCCTTGGATTTTTTGACACTCTGGTGGATTTTATAGGAGCTGGAGCCGGTGCTCTTCTGGAATCTGTTGAAAGAAAGTGGACCCCCCCCCAAAAAAATGAAAGAAAAAAAAAACTAAAGGCGCAAAAATGAAAAAGAGCATCCGAAAATAGGAAAGCCAGAAAAAGGGTATTTAAAAAACACCTTCCGATCTTCTTTAGGCCATTTATAAGTACAGTTAAATATTGACCTCTCTCTCTCTAAAGTTATAGTAGCTGCAAGCATTATTGCGTGAAACGGATTATCTCATTTCAGTTTAGATTCCGTGTGGACTGAGAACTGAGTCACACTGAATTAATCACACTGCATGGTCTCCTACAGGAAGGAGACAGTAGCAAAGCCAGCGAATCCGGCTGGATTTCTCGACGTGCATTTTTGACAATTATGATAAAATCTTCTCCGAAGAACTGGGGTGGAAAGCAACATTGCTGCAGTGATTCCAGGAATCCATGGCCAATCTCTTCGTACCAGAGAATTCTAAGACTATTGGTTAATCTCGGAAGCCAGAAAGTCTTCCCATACGAGACGAGCTATTTGTAATTTATTTATTTATTTATTTATGAGACTTATATACCGCTTTAAGTGCAAGCACTCTCTAAGCGGTGTACACCAGTAAGCAATGTATATATATATTTACATTGCCCCCAACAATCTGGGTCCTCATTTTACCTACCCCGGAAGGATGGAAGGCTGAGTCAACCTTGAGCCGGTGAGATTTGAACCGCTGACCTGCTGAACACAGTCAGCTAAAGTGGCCTGCAGTACTGCACTCTAACTGCTGCGCCACCTCGGCTAATTGCCAAGAAAACTGCATAGGTGTGTGGAAAGTCAGCCCCCCCCCCAGAGAAGGAAATATTAAAAGGGCAGGATATTATATTTCCTCAAAGGATCTTAAAGAGGCAGAAAAGCATGCCCAGTTTTTCTTAATAGCCCCAAGTCTCCCTCCCCCGAGCAGAAACCAGCTCTGTAGAAATGCAGCTGTGATAATCCATTCGGGAAAGTTGGAGGCCTCCACCTAGAAGCTTAGGAAGACAAAGACATCCAAAATCTACATACCCCACCCAAACTTTAAGACAGGACATAATAGGATTAACCCACAGATGCCAAAGGGCACACCCAGACTCAGGTCAAAGTACATGACACAAGAAATGCAAAGCCTTAAACAGGAGCAGGAAGCAACTCCAAACAAAAGGCTCCAGAGGGTATAAAAACCCACTCCCTACATGTGCTCTCTCTCTCTTTTCTTCCAGAGCCATCTTCCTGTCTGGCTCTCCTCTTCAATAAACTGCAACCTTCTTTCTAAAGCAGTCACCATGTTGTTTATTCCCGGCTTGGACTGAACCACGATGAAGACTTTTCCTTCAACAGGTGCAATCACCTTCAACTGCTCTCAGTTTGAGGGCATCTTCCAGAGTGCCTTCTCTATGGCACAACTACCTACCTACCTACCTACCTACCTACACACACACACACACACACACACACACATCTTTATGGTTGCAAAAAAACCAATTAATCTTCATTATTCTGGCTGTTTTGCATAACAAATGAGAATCCTATACAGGGTGTGTGTTCGTGTGGCCCACTTCCCGGGGCAATTCCTGAGAAAGCATGAACAAATCTCAAAATATACATTTCTTTGAACTTTTGCCTTACAGCTGCAGTTTTCTTGGTAAACAATATTAATCTGCTGTCAGGAGATTAGTTCTTCATGAGGAAAAAAAAAAATAGCCAGATGAGATGGGTCCTGCACAAACATGTAGACATAACACATGTGAGAAGGACAGAAATAGTGTATTTATTGGAAAACCTTGGAAGAGTGCAGCAATGTAGATCAGTGGTTCTCAACCTTTTTAATGCCGCGACCCCCAACCGGTCGTAAGTCGAGGACTACTCAACCGGTCGTAAGTCGAGGACTATTGAACTGGTGCAGCACCGTTTGCAGAATGGGACTTTTGGCGGGCTCAGCAGGGCAGAGACAGTCAGGACAATTCCTATTGGCTTTTGAAAGCCAATAGAATTAGACTCTATTCAAGAGAGTCTATTCTATTGGCTTTCAAAAGCCAATAGAATAAAAGGGAGTAGCACAGCTAAGGAAAAGGGGGAAAAAATGGCGGACTGTGTTGTTTGGCGACCCCCGTGAAATGGTCGTTCGACCCCAAATGGGGTCCCGACCCACAGGTTCGAGAATCACTGATGTAGATGGTCATCAAAAAGGAACGACTCTCGCCATCTGCATATTCTTCACAAACTGGAATATCCTTGTTTTTTCCCCCTCAAACGGAGAGCTGCAGTTCTTACACAGTTCTTTGGAAGCGGTTTTTCGGAATAGAAACATTTCTTAGGAACTATAAAAAAAAATCTGCATTCCTGAACTGTAAAGTTTAGTCTCCAGCTTTCCTTTCCTTTCCATGTCAGACTAACCTGGAAGAGAGATTCTACTTCATCTTTAGATTAACCGGGTGGAAGCGGAGGAGAGCACTTTTAATTGTACAATGTTTGGAAATTAAAATTCTTTTCCCGTCAGCCGTTAAACGTTGGTTGGAAGCTTCTTAACAATGTTTGACATCCTTCAATGTACCATTTTTTCTTTTTTTACAGATCTTTCTAAAAATAAAGTCAGGTCAGCTTGCTCGCATACAGTGTGGAGAACACTAAAACGGTAATAAGTGCTTGCAAGCTTAATAGCTTGGAAAAAAAATGTTCTCCCCCGCTTGCTTTTGACTGAGTTTCTAAACATCAGTTTTGAAAATATGCACGTTGAACAGTTCACACTCTCTTCTTTTCCCTTAGATGCATATGCAGGTTTAAAGCACAGGTATCGTTTCAGTTCAGAATAAGACTTGAAAGGGACCTTGGAGGTCTTCTAGTCCAACCCCCTGCTCAGGCAGGAAACCCTATACCAGTGATGGCGAACCTTTTAGAGACCGAGTGCCTAAAAACTGCCCTCCCCACACTCCTGTCCCTGCTCCACCGTGCCCACTGAGCCACCCACCACCTCCACGGCCCACCACAGATCACCAGGTAGCCCAGTAGCGCCATGGCGGCCACTGCCTGTGCCCCGCATCATCTGCATGCTATGGGGCACAAGGGCGGAGTCTTGTCTCTGCTGCCGGCTATGTCCTTGGCTGCGCTGCTTCTGGGAGGGCTACTGGTGAGGAGGGGGCCGTGGGAGGAGGTGGGGCTGGGACGATGGTGCGTGTGCCCACAGAGAGAGCTCCGAGTGCCACCTCTGGCACGCGTGCCATAGGTTCGCCACGACTGCCCTATACCCTTTCAGACAAATGGCTGTCCAGTCTCCTCTTAAGAAACTCCAGTGTTGGAGCATTCACCGCTTCTGGAGGCAGGTAGTTCCGCTGGCTAATTGTTCCAACTGTCAGGAAGTTTCTCCTTATATTCTAGGTTGCTTCTCTCCTTGATGAGTTTCCCTCCGTTGCTTCTTGTCCTGCCTTCAGGCGCTTTGGAGAATTGGTTGACCCCCTTCTTCTTTGAGGCAGCTCCTCAATTACTGGAAGACTGCTATCGTGTCGCCCCTCGTCCTTCTTTTCTCTATATGTATTTGTTATAATAATTTATTTGATCGTTGTGTTGGAATGTGAATTGTTTTGATTGTACAATGGGTGTTCTACCATGAGAAAAAGAAAAGTTCTTAGGTAGTTTTTATATTAGAAAGTTATTGTTTTAGTGTGCAATCAATAACATCTGGAAACCCCCTGCTCAGGCAGGAAACCCTAGACCATGTCAGACAAATGGCTGTCCAGTGTTTTCTTAAAAACTTCCAATGTTGGAGCATTCACAACTTCTGGAGGCAGGTTGTTCCACTGGTTAATTGTTCTCACTGTGAGGAAGTTTCTCCTTAGTTCCAGGTTGCTTCTCTCCTTGATGAGTTTCCACCCGTTGCTTCTTGTCCTGCCTTCAGGCGCTTTGGAGAATAGCTTGACTCCCTCTTCTTTGGGGCAGCCCCTGAGATACTGGAAGTCTGCTATCATTTCTCCCTCGTCCTTCTCTTCGTTAAACTAGACATACCCAATTCCAGCAGCCGTTCCTTGTATGTTTTAGCTTCCAGTCCCCTGATCATCTGCAGTGATTCTCTTAAGCATTGTGGCAAAAAAAAAAAAAGGTCGTAAAATGGGGTACAGCTAACTCAACACCTGGTTAGCAACATAAATTTTGGACTCTGTTGTGGGCATAACTTGAGGATTACTTTTTAAGCCCTAGTCCAGACCGAGTGCCCAAACTGCAACCCAAAACCCACTTATGCATCGTCGAATGCCGGGTGGGTGTGGCCCATTGGGTGGGTGTGGCCCATTGGGTGGGCGTGGCTGCAGTGGTAACGGCAGACTGGGTGGGACTAAAAAGTTCAATCAATCAATTCCAACTTTGCAAAAACATTTTTTCCCGCGAGAAGTTGAAACTGACTGATTGAACCTTTTTTTTTTTTTTTTGCACATGGCGGTGGAGGCCTAAAGCGAAAAGGTTTTATAAAACCCAGCTGAAGGCCTAGGACCGGGGCGACAGTGCGCGTGCCCACAGAGAGGGTGCCATAGGTTCGCCACAGGTTTGCATCCTGTTATGTGAAGAATGGCGAGATTAGCATTCAAGGCTTAACTTTTTTCTTTTTTTAAGTGAAAATTTTTACAGTTTTACAATAAAATAATCCTCCTTTCCCACCCACCCCCTTCCCCCCTTCACCCTCCCCCCTCTTCCCAGAGCTGAATACAGGGTTAATAAAAACTAAAAAAAACCCTTACAACTTAAATAAACATCAAACAATTGTAAATACATTCAAAAAACGAAATTTTAAATACTTTTAACTCCAATATATAAAAACAAAACAAAACAAAACAATAGTTCTAATCATCACCTTAAATATAAATTATTCGAAAGCTAAATAATACGTTTTAATCTCATGTTTGTGCTGTATAAAATTCACCCATCTTTTCCACACCCAAAAATATTTCTCTTGCGATGAATCTTTCAAATAAGCCGAAATTTTTGCCATTTCAGATAAATGAGAAACTTTAAGAAACCATTCCTCTAAAGAAGGCAAAAACTCCTTCTTCCAATATTGCCCTATCAGCAGCCTCATTCAAGGCTCAACTTTTGAGCTTTCCTGCTTTACGAGAGTTTAAGAGACTTTCACATGTTTTTCTTGGCATGTAACCGAACCCAGATTCCACTGGGACTGTTTTGTCCACGAGGCTGTCCAATTTTAACTGCCTGCTTCGATTTTTATCAGCCCTTTATAATAATAATAGTAGTAGTAGTAAAGTTGGAAGGGACCTTGGAGGTCATCTAGTCCAACCCCCTGCTCGAGCAGGAAACCCTACACCATTTCGGACAAATGGCTGTCCAGTCTCTTCTTCAAAACCTCCCGTGTTGGAGCATCCACCGCTTCTGGAGGCAGGTTGTTCCACTGGTTAATTGTTCTCACTGTCAGGAAGTTTCTCCTTAGTTCTAGGTTGCTTCTCTCCTTGATGAGTTTCCATCCGTTGCTTCTTGTCCTGCCTTCAGGCGCTTTGGAGAATAGCTTGACTCCCTCTTCTTTGGGGCAGCCCCTGAGATATTGGAACACGGCTATCATGTCATATCATACTGCTTTCATAGGCTCTTCTGGAATTGTGGCGGTATGCTCCTTTTGCGGTATTTCTGTTTTCGAAGAGGCCCCCTTGGGAAGAAGTTTATTCTTTAAGATCGGGCAGAAATGTTTCCAATAAATATGGTCTGAGATTTTGTCTGCCTTAGGAAAAACAGCTGGATCTTCCTAGATTTGTGCAAGCATTGATTTACAGAGGGCCGTCAAGTTGTATTTAAGCTCGTAGAGCCAAATACAAGCAGAGTTACATTTGAGAGGTATTTTCCTTCGTGGCCACCAGGATATTTATTTACTTAAGTTTTTATAGCCTTGGATTCCACAAAAGTTCATTTTGGTCCCGTTCTTATAAATACCACCGTCATTCATATACAGTTCTTGCTTCTCTGCGTGCGCTCTTCTTTGGCTTGACATCGAGCAATACGCGTAGTAGTAACTCCAGAAGCCTCCCAATCCAGAATCGCTGGAGAAGACAGAGTGCCACATGGTTTATGTACAAATAGTAGCTTGGCCTTGCTGCGATTCAACTCTCAGACTAGATCAGTGGTTCTCAACCTTTTTAATGCCGCGACCCCCCCCCAACCGGTCGTAAGTCGAGGACTACTCAACTGGTGCAGCACCGTTTGCAGAATGGGGCTTTTGGCGGACTCAGCAGGGCAGAGACAGCCTGGACAATTCCTATTGGCTTTGGAAAGCCAATAGAATTAGACTCTGTTCAAGAGAGTCTATTCTATTGGCTTTCAAAAGCCAATAGAATAAAAGGGAGTAGCACAGCTAAGGAAAAGGGGGGAAAAAATGGCGGACTGCGTTGTTTGGCGACCCCCGTGAAATGGTCGTTCGACCCCAAATGGGGTCCCGACCCACAGGTTGAGAACCACTGATTTAAGTGAATCTGGCTTCATCCCCTCTTGACTTTGCTTGTCTAAGGGGGATCACGTGACACCCTCCCCCCTCCCGGGACACTGCAACCATCGTAAGGATGAACCAGTTGCCAAGTGTCCGAATTTTGATCACGTGACCATGGGGACCCACAGGTTGAGAACCACTGGACTAGATCTTCCTCTCCAGATCAGGTAGGATCTGGGCTCACAGGATCTTAATACCTCTTTATAGATTAATACAGGATATTAGAACCGCTTTATAAATCCTTAGAAAGATTCCTCACCTGGAATACTGCGTCCAGTTTTGGTCACCACATTACAAAATAGATGCTGAGACTTTGGGAAAAGTGCCAAGAAAAGCAACTTAGATGATTAAAGGCCTGGAGACTAAAACATATAAAGAACGGTTGCTGGAATTGGGGATGTCTAGTTTAATGAAGAGAAGGACAAGGGGTGACTTGATAGCAGCGTTCCAATATCTCAGGGGCTGCCCCAAAGAAGAGGGAGTCAAGCTATTCTCCAAGGCACCTGAAGGCAGAACAAGAAGCAATGGATGGAAGCTAATCAAGGAGAGAAGCAACCTGGAACTAAGGAGAAACTTCCTGACAGTTAGAACAATTAACCAGTGGAACAACCTGCCTCCTGAAGCGGTGAATGCTCCAACACTGGAAGTTTTTAAGAAGAGACTGGACAGCCATTTGTCTGAAATGGTATAGGGTTTCCTGCCTGAGCAGAGGTCCCTTCAAACTTTATTATTATTATTATGGATCATCACACAGTCAGCCAGATGTTCAGACTGGATTTGGCATTTTTGTCTACCTATCAAGTCCTTCCCAAGGACCTGGGATAGCCAGATGTGGATGTTTAATAGTATTACAGATCTCGTCGCAGGATGGAAGCAGTTCCTAGTAAGGCCGCCTTTTGCAATTGACTAATGGCGAGTTGGTCAATGCCGATGATGGTGTCCAAATGGTGTTCAAGTTGTTTTGGGATTGCACCCAAGGCGCCTGTTACTACTGGTACTACCCTTGGTTGCCTTTGCCACAGTCTTTCTATTTCTATTTGTAGATCTTTGTATTTTGTTATCTTCTCCAGTTGTTGTTGTTGTTGTTGTTATTATTATTATTATTATTATTATTATTATTATTATCATCATCATCATCATCATCCTCATCATCATCATCATCGAAATGGCATTTGTAATGTGGGAAGAATGAATAGTTTGGCTAAAGACTTTCCCAAAGGCGTTAAAACTGCCAATAATTCAACTGATACACTGTTGTATTCCTTACTAACTATCTCCCTTGTATTTCAAGTCCTTTTTTTTATTGTTTGTCAATAACCTTTATGCAGCTCGCAGTATTACATAATGCTTTGATTTCTGCAGGAGACATGGTTTTCTTTTTCCTTTGGTTTAGATTTTGTTTGTTGTTTTAATTCCTCAGAAAGTGCAGCTGCTATAAGTCTGGCTGGAGAGCCAAATGCCCTTGATGAAAGTCCAAATAGTATTAGAAGCCAACATATACTTGTAGTTTTTAATGATTTCACTGACCCATAATCATGGTGTCTGTCACGAAAGAAAAATAAAGCTGGAGTGTGTCCTTAAATTAATATGGTGTACTAGGCAAATAAATCAATTTAGGGTACTAGTAATTTTAATTTTAATTTAATTTAGGAACTAGTTCCATTCTATAAAATCTTTGTAAGGCCACACCGAGAATACTGCCTCCAGTTTTGGTCAATAAAATAGGACGATTGATCCATCCACCAATCTCTCTCTCTCTCTCTCTCTCTCTCTCTCTAGTATTTCTCTCTATTATTTATTTATCTTTCTGTCTACATCTATCTATCTCTATCTGTCTGTCTGTCAGTCAGTCAGTCTGTCTATCTATCTATCATTTCTCTCTATTATCTACTTATCTTTCCATCTACATCTGTCTATATCTATCTGTCAGTCATCAGTCTGTCTGTCTGTCTGTCTATCTATCTATCTATCTATCTATCTATCTATCTATCTATCTATCTATCATTTCTCTCTATTATCTATTTATCTTTCTGTCTTTCTGTCTACATCTATCTGTCAGTCTGTCTGTCTGTCTGTCTGTCTATCTATCTATCTATCATTTCTCTCTATTATCTATTTATCTTTCTGTCTACATCTATTTATCTATCTCTGTCTGTCTGTCTGTCTGTCAGTCAGTCAGTCTGTCTGTCTGTCTGTCTATCTATCTATCATCTATCTATCATTTCTCTCTATTATCTATTTATCTTTCTATCTATCTTCTCTCCCTCTCTCCATTCATACGCTCAGTCTCAGTCTCATTTCTAATTTATAGGTAGTCCTTGAATTACAGCCACAACTGAGCCCAACATTTATGTGGCTATGAAATTGATTAAGTGAGTTTTGCCCCATTTTAGGACCTTCCTTGCCAGAGTTGTTAAGTGAATCACCACAGTCGTTAAATTAGTAACCCGGTTGTTAAATGAATCTGGGCTTCCTCATTGACTTTGCTTGTCAGCAGTTCATAAAAGGGGATCACGTCCCCCCCCCCCGGGAACATTGAAACCATCGTAACTACGAGTCAATCGCAGGGGTCTGAATTTTGATCACGTGACCCTGTGGATGCCACAGCAGTCGTAAGTGTGAAAAAAACTGGTCGTAGCTCACTTTTTTCACTGCCGGGGTAACTTCGAATGCTCAGGAAACGAACGGTCGTAAGCCGAGGACTCTCTGCATTTTGATCTCCTTTCTTCGTTTATTTTGGATAAGGGGCTGATTGTTCGACAGCCCTTTTTCGTTGTCGAAAAACATTTCAATGAGGGATCCGTTTCTAATTTATTTTTGCACCAAGGGCCAAAATATTAAATACTGGGGTGGTCGATGTTTTTGCAGAATTCCAGGGAGGAAGATGAATGTCTCGGAAGAGGAAAACATTTCCACTTCCAGCGAGTCCGAAGGCGAATACGACGCCGATGCCGAAGGGGAAGCTGAGGCAGAATCCGGATCGGAGCCGGAGAATCCGGAAGACCCCGTTTACGCCATGGCTCCCACCGTCAACATCCAAGACGAAAGTGCCGTTGATGTCGAGTCCTGCCCTGCGTTTGTGTGTCTCAATGAGGTAGGGTTTCCTTCCGTAGAGTATTTACTCCTCGACGTACGACCAACACGGAGCTCAGAATTTCTGTGGCTAAGCGAAACGTCTGTTAAGCGAGTTCTGCCCTTTTTACCAATATCTTGTCACCAGTCGAGGTAAAATTTTACACAGTTGCAACTTCCCGTATGTCAAAAATTGCACGTAAGCTGATAATCGAGGTTGAAGGATTACCGAGGCCCGGAACTCAATGGTCAAAAGTCAGTCATGCTATCTCAATTCCCTCTTAGCAATATTAAAACTACTGTAACTCCAGAGGGAGTATTGTTAACACCCATTTCATAGTGTCCACTCTGAGGAAGCAGACAAAATTTAAAACTAAATCTACTTGGGTAAGTTGGATAAGCTAATTTCCTGTCTCTCCTTCGCTGAAGCTGTGCTAAATCGATGTCCGTTTCACAAGGGGTACTTCAATTGTTTCATTTTTAATTTCCTTTAAACCTCTTGTTCTTCTCAGGCGGTGTAAAGGAAATTAAAAATGAAACAACTGAAGTACCCATTGTGAAACGGACATCGATTTATCACAGCTTCAGCCAAGAAGGAGAGACAGGAAGTTATCCAAGAACAAGGAAATGGAAGTGAAGCCGATTAGAAAAACAACACCGTTGTCATGGCACATTACCTTGTTATATTGACGCCACACATTTGGTATGACTGGAACTTCCCTAAGTATTTGGTCTATTATCTCCCCATCACAGATTCTTCAAATATTTCTTTTGGATTCTCTCTTAATAGGAGCTGATAGACTCAAACATAAATATTACGCAAGCACAAGCAATAGAACAAAGTCAAACGAGAGTCTTCGACTTTAAGAGAGCTGATTTCAGTAGAGAAAGCTTGGGAAGGATTCCCTGGATGAGAATCCACATGGGGAAAACAAGCCAAGAAGCTTGGGAAACTTTGAAAAATGAGATTATAAAAGCCCAGTCTAGCACAATTCCAATGAACAAGAAAAACAACAGCTCTCAAAAGAAACCAGCATGGCTGCACAAAGAACTCTCTGATAAACTGAAAGACAAAAAGGACAAGTGTCAAAAGTGGAAAGAGGGGTCCAGAATATCAGCCAATAGCCCGAACTTGCAAAGACAAAGTCAGGAAAGCTAAGGCTCAAAATGAACTGGGTGGATGGGTAGGTGGATGGATGGATGGATGGATGGATGGGTGGGTGGGTGGGTGGGTGGGTGGATGGATGGATGGATGGATGGATGGGTGGGTGGGTGGGTGGGTGGGTGGATGGATGGATCAATGGATCAATGGATGGATGGGTGGGTGGATGAATGGATGAGGGGTGGATGGAAGGGTGGGTGGATGGATGGATGGATGGATGGATGGGTGGGTGGGTGGGTGGGTGGATGGATGGATGGATGCATGGATGCATGGGTGGGTGGATGGGTCGGTGGATGGATGGATGGATGGATGGATGGATGGGTGGGTGGGTGGGTGGGTGGATGGATGGATGGGTGGGTGGGTGGGTGGGTGGGTGGGTGGGTGGGTGGGTGGGTGGGTGGATGGGTGGGTGGGTGGGTGGGTAGATGGGTGGGTGGATGGGTGGATGGATGGGTGGATTGATCAATGGGTGGGTGGGTGGGTAGGTGGATGGATGGATTGATCAATGGGTGGAAGGGTGGGGGATGGGTGGATGGGTGGTTGGATGGATGGATCAATGGATGGATCAATGGGTGGGTGGGTGAGTGGGTGGATGGACGGATGGACAGACAGTTGCTCATACCTGCACGTGAATTAGGTTCTTAGCAGATTGGCTGACTGCTGGAGAACTGACACCTAATCTTGAAAGGTGCTTGGATCTAAGAGTGTTTCGAATGAGAGAGGCGATCCAAGGGAATTTGCAGCATGTGTTCGAAAAAATGGTTCAAAACCTCAGTGCTGTGACTGAAGCTCTGCCTGTTTTTTATGCTGTGTTCCCTTGCATAGGAAAACAAAACCAGACCTAGTGGCAATCACACTGTTATGGCCTCCACCTTGACTTTTGTTGCCAGACCGTGGCAGACTCTCCTCAGAGACACATATGTATCTTTCCTCACGTTGATATTGACAGATCTTTTTTGCTACTTCGAATTTTTTTTTTTGAATATTTCTATTCCAGTCTTAAAAACAAAGGTAAAGTTTTACTCCCTCAATCATGGTTTTGATGCTCTCAGAGGATGCCCCTTGTACAAAGTAGAGCAGTGTTTCCCAAACTTGACAATTTTAAGGCATGTGGACTTCAACTCCCAGAATTCCACAGCCAGCAATGCTGGCTGTGGAATTCTGGGAGTTGAAGTCCACATGCCTTAAAATTGTCAAGTTTGGGAAACACTGAAGTAGAGTAACACCTTTGCTTTCCAAAGGACGCAACTGGAGTGAGGATCACATGGTTGTTTTTAGAGGCTGATTTTAATGTAACTTTTTTTGTCCTTGAACCAAACACACTGGAATGTTGACAAAGGTAACTTTGCAAGAAGTTGTTTCCCTAGCTGCTATGCAGCTGTCAACAGTGGGGTCATTAATGAAAAATATGTAGCAGTCTTCCGTTTGTCCACGGTTTTTTTTTCCACGTGTCTAAGTACAATCGCATGACAAAAACAAATCTATCTTAGGAAGGGCGGATAATAATAAAAAAAACTTAACACTCAGAGTGAAAAGCAAAATTATAGTTCACTATATTAAGTGACTTACTATGGTAGAGATAATTGCAGCGGGGTTTTTTTTCTGCAATGCATTCTTTCCATATAATGTTGAGTGGACATCTGGAGGAAAATGGTGCGTGTTAAAGACATGGAATATCATGTAATCGAAATTCCACAATAGATAATGCCAGCTCTGTAGGACTGATCTGTCTGTCTGTCTGTCTGTCCATCCGTCCGTCCGTCCGTCCATCCATGCATCTATCTATCTATCTATCTATCTATCTATCTATCTATCTATCTATCTATCTATCTATCTATCTATCTATCTATCTATCTATCTATCTATCTATCTTTTCTCTCTATTATCTATTTATCTTTCTATCTACATCTATCTATCTCTATCTGTCTGTCTGTCTGTCAGTCAGTCTGTCTGTCTGTCTATCTACCTACCTACCTGCCTGCCTGCCTACCTACCTACCTACCTACCTATCTATCTATCTATCTACCTATCTATCTATCTATCTATCTTTTCTCTCTATTACAGTGGTTCTCAACCTGTGGGTCGGGACCCCATTTGGGGTCGAACGACCATTTCACGGGGGTCGCCAAACAATGCAGTCCGCCATTTTCTTTTCCCCTTTTCCTTAGCTGTGCTACTCCCTTTTATTCTATTGGCTTTTGAAAGCCAATAAAATAGACTCTCTTGAATAGAGTCTAATTCTATTGGCTTTCCAAAGCCAATAGAAATTGTCCAGGCTGTCTTTGCCCTGCTGAGCCCACCAAAAGTCCCATTCTGCAAACGGTGCTGCACCGGTTGAGTAGCCCTCGACTTACGACCGGTTGAGTAGTCCTCGACTTACGACCGGTTGGGGGTTGCGGCATTAAAAAGGTTGAGAACCACTGCTCTATTATCTATTTATCTTTCTATCTACATCTATCTATCTGTCTCTCTGTCTGTCTGTCTATCTATCTACCTACCTACCTACCTACCTACCCTGGTGTATGTATGTGTGTGTGTGTGTATACACACACATATATGCTGATATCCATAGAACTGAAGTTTTAGTTAACAAACACACACAGACACACAGACACACACACACACACACACATATACACACACATACTGATATCCACAGAATTGAAGTTTTAGTTATCCTATTTATTTGCACATGATCAAAGGCCAAAGGAATATGGCATAAAACCATATAAATGTTAGGAAATACAGTCAAGGGTGTGGAACTAAAATTACATCAGTGGCTTTGATCAAGGACCTACCTCAAAAACTGGATGGGAGAATAGATTTCTGCTACTTTACTAAAATGGACAGGAATGGGTGAATTTAACTCAGATGACCATCAGGTATACTACTGTGGGCAAGAATCCCTCAGAAGAAATGGAGTAGCCTTCATAGTCAATAAAAGAATAGGAAAAGCAATACTGGGATACAATCCCCAAAATGACAGAATGATCTCAATTCGAATCCAAGGCAAACCATTCAATATCACAGTAGTCCAAATCTATGCCCCAACCACTGGTGCTGAAGAGGATGAAATTGACCGGTTCTATGAAGCCCTACAGCACCTTATAGAATTAACACCAAAAAATGATGTCCTTATCATCATGGGAGATTGGAATGCTAAGGTAGGAAGCCAAAAGATAACTGGAATAACAGGCAAGTTTGGCCTTGGAGAACAAAATGAAGCAGGGCACAGGCTAATAGAATTTTGTCAAGAGAATACGATGGTCATAACAAACACTCTTTTCCAACAACCCAAGAGACGGCTCTACACATGGACATCACCAGACGGTCAACATAGAAATCAGATTGACTATGTGCTCTGCAGCCAAAGATGGAGAAGCTCTATACAGTCAGTAAAAACAAGACCAGGAGCTGACTGTGGCTCAGATCATGAGCTTCTCGTTGCAAAATTTAGGCTTAAATTGAAAAAAGTAGGGAAAAGCACTAGGCCACTCAGGTATGAACTAAATCATATTCCTGATGAATATACAGTAGAGGTGACAAATAGATTTAAGGAACTGGATCTGATAGACAGAGTGCCTGAAGAACTATGGATGGAAGTTCGCAACATTGTACAAGAGGTGGCAACTAAAACCATCCCAAAGAAAAAGAAATGCAAGAAAGCAAAATGGCTGTCTCAGGAAGCTTTGCAAATAGCTGAGGAAAGAAGGGAAGCGAAAGGCAAAGGAGAAAGAGAAAGATACACCCAATTGAATGCAGAATTCCAGAGAGTAGCTAGAAGAGATAAGAATGCCTTCTTAAATGAACAGTGCAAAGAAATAGAAGAAAACAACAGAATAGGGAGGACCAGAGATCTCTTCAAGAAAATTGGAGATATGAAGGGAACGTTTCATGCAAAGATGGGCATGATAAAGGACCAAAATGGCAGAGACCTAACAGAGGCAGAAGAGATTAAGAAGAGATGGCAAAACTACACAGAAGAACTATACAAGAATGAGCTTAACATCCCAGATAACCACAATGAGATGGTCATTGACCTCGAACCAGACATCCTAGAATGTGAAGTGAAATGGGCCTTAGAAAATCTGAGCAACAACAAAGCTAGTGGAGGTGACAGTATTCCAGCTGAGCTATTCAAAATCTTAAAAGAAGATGCAGTAAAAGTGCTACACTCAATTTGCCAGCAAATTTGGAAAACTCAACAGTGGCCACAGGATTGGAAAAGGTCAGTTTACATTCCAATTCCAAAGAAAGGCAATGCCAAAGAATGTTCAAACTATCGCACCATTGCACTCATTTCACATGCTAGTAAAGTTATGCTTAAAATCCTACAAGCTAGACTCCAGCAGTATGTGGATCGAGAACTACCAGAAGTACAGGCAGGATTTCGAAGAGGCAGAAGAACTAGAGATCAAATTGCCAACATACGCTGGATCATGGAGAAAGCTAGGGAGTTCCAGAAAAACATCTACTTCTGCTTCATTGACTATGCAAAAGCCTTTGATTGTGTGGATCACAACAAATTGTGGCAAGTTCTTAAAGAGATGGGAGTACCAGACCATCTCATTTGTCTCTTGAGAAACCTATATGCGGGTCAAGAAGCAACAGTGAGAACCGAACACGGAACCACTGATTGGTTCAAAATTGGAAAAGGAGTCCGGCAAGGCTGTATACTGTCGCCCTGCCTATTTAACTTATATGCAGAGCACATCATGAGAAAGGCAGGGCTAGATGAATCAAAAGTTGGAATTAAGATTGCCGGGAGAAATATCAACAACCTAAGATATGCAGATGATACCACTCTAATGGCAGAAAGTGAAGAGGAACTAAAGAGCCTCTTGATGCGGGTGAAGAAGGAGAGTGCAAAAGTTGGCTTGAAACTCAACATTAAGAAAACCAAAATCATGGCATCTGGCCCTCTCAATTCCTGGCAAATAGATGGGGAAGAAATGGAGGTAGTGACAGATTTTATTTTTCTGGGCTCCAAGATCACCTCAGATGGGGACTGCAGCCAAGAAATTAAAAGACGCTTGCTCCTGGGGAGGAAAGCTATGGCAAATCTAGACAGCATTCTAAAAAGCAGAGACATCACCCTGCCAACAAAAGTACGTATAGTCCAGGCCATGGTTTTCCCAGTTGCAATGTATGGCTGTGAAAGTTGGACCATAAGAAAGGCTGAGCGCAAAAGAATTGAGGCCTTTGAACTATGGTGCTGGAGAAGACTCCTGCGAGTCCCTTGGACTGCAAGGCGTTCAAACCGGTCAGTCCTAGAAGAGATCAACCCCGACTGCTCTTTAGAAGGCCAGATCCTGAAGTTGAAACTCAAGTACTTTGGCCACCTAATGAGAAGGAAGGATTCACTGGAGAAGAGGCTAATGCTGGGAAAGATTGAGGGCAATAGAAGAAGGGGACGACAGAGAATGAGATGGCTGGATGGAGTCACTGAAGCAGTAGGTGTGAATTTAAATGGACTCCAGAAGATGGTAGAGGACAGGAAGACCTGGAGGAATGTTGTCCATGGGGTCGCGATGGGTCGGACACGACTTCGCAATTAACAACAACAACAACTTTACTTCGAGTTCTTTATAGTTTTCTGTTGCGTGAAGCATTGTATATTTTGGAATTGTGGGTCGAGGGTTTCTGTTTTATTTTGCGGTCCTTCTGACCCTTCATCTTATGACCACAGCCGAGCCCAAAACCTCCATGGCTAAGCGAGGCAGTTTTTAAGTAAGTTTTGCCCCATTTTACGACCTCTCTTGTCCCAGTTGTTCAGTGAATCACTGCAGTTGTTAACTTAGCCACACGGCTGTGAAGTGAATCTGGGTTCCCCCATTGACGTTGCTTGTCATAAGATCGCAAAAAGGGGGTGACGTGACCCTGGGACACGGTGCGACCGTCGTAAATATGAAACAGTGGCCAAGCATATGAATTTTGATCATGGGCTGCAATAGTCCTACATGGGACACACAATCATAACTCACTTTCTTTCGGCGCTGTTGTAACTTTGAACGGTCACTAAACAAATTGTCATAAGTTGAGGACTAACCCGGATTGGATTGTGACCAAACTGGGGATGCTGGGGACTATTTCTTTTGACTATTGTGGGTTTTAGCCACCTTGGCTCTCTCTTTACTTCTGCTCTCTCGACGTTTGCTCCCTAGACTTTTACTATAAATCTGAAATCTCTGGGAAAAGTCACGTAGAGCTTTGGAACCGAGTTCCAAAAGATACAGACTTGCACAGTCCCAAGACCAAATGTGTTTCCCTTGATGATTGACTTACGTTTGATAAAGGGGCTGAATAAATGTGGAGGGGGTGTCAATCAGACTCCAATCCAGACTGGGAGACTGAGAATCACTTCTGGATGGGGCAATCTTTTCTGCAAAGTCTCCAGAAAAAAGGGCAATTTACATTCTTGCTCCACCAGTTATCTCCGGCTTGACATTGGTTCTTAAGGCAGATTAATCTCTTTAATTAGTTATTTCTCCTATCTATCGCAGTGCATTGCAGCGAATTACAAATGGAGCAATCCTTTTTTTTTTTAAATAATTTTTTATTTTTCCAAACTCTCCCCCATACATATACCGTAATACTTATCAGATGTTAACATACATTCCCTCCACACTCACATACAGATACTTTTAACAAAATGAAATAAATACATACACATGACTTTTGGTGTTGCTCGCCCATTTCCCCTTTCACTGTATCCACACTCCTTCTTCTCTACCTTCTTTCTCCCTTTCTTCTCTTCCCTACTTCCCTCTTCTTCACCACTCTCCTCCCCTTTCCTCTTCCTCCAACCTTCCTACTTCCTTCTCCCCTCCTTTACTCTTTTCTCTCTCCTCTCCTTTCTTCCCTCTCATCCCTCTTCAGATACAATTCAGGGGTAATGTCCGAGCAACTCCTCTCTCCAAATTTCCCTATCTGTATTATATACAATAAGATTAATACTTCTATTTATCTAACCTTCTCGGTATATACTTCTATAAACATTTATACAACCTCGAGTTATTCAATACTGTGTCGCCTGGGTCTAAATGGAGCAATCCTTGACGGCTGTGTGGAAACTGCACTTGGCAGCTAATGTTTAACTGGTGCACTTTCAACCCACGATCCGATATCTGGGTTGAAAATAAGCAGCGTTGCTAATTGCCTCCAAACTGCCAGCCGGGAAGCTGCTTTAATTTTTAAAGCTCTGAACAGCTTTGGGCCTGGTTATCTCACAGGCAGCAACACATGGTCACAACATGGCTGGGCTGGAAATCTGAAAAAAAACTCTCTTAAAGAGGTCCCTGTTTTTGGGGCAGGCTTATATGCCTGTTTCAGAAGTAGGTGTGTACCACGTTTCTCCAAAAAGAAGACCCAGCCAAAAAATAGCATGATTTTTCAGGATGCTCGTAATATGCTGGAATTGGATCTGTCTAGTTTAATGAAGAGAAGGACGAGGGGGGACAGGATAGCAGTGTTCTAGTATTTCAGGGGCTGCCCCAAAGAAGAGGGAGTCAAGCTATTCTCCAAAGCGCCTGAAGGCAGGACAAGAAGCAATGGATGGAAACTAATCAAGGAGAGAAGCAACCTAGAACTAAGAAGGAATTTCCTAACAGTGAGGACAATTAACCAGTGGAACAACCTGCCTCCAGAAGCGGTGAATGCTCCAACACTGGAAGTTTTTAAGAAGAGACTGGACAGCCATTTGTCCGAAATGGTATAGGGTTTCCTGCCTGAGCAGGGAGTTGGACTAGATGACCTCCAAGGTCCCTTCCAACTTTATTATTATTATTATTATTATTATTATTATTATTATTATTAGCCCCATCCCCAAAATCAGCCCCATTTAAAATCATCAACCAGACAGATGCATTTAGTACCGTATTTCCCCCAAAATAAGACCTAATCCGAAAATAAGACCTAAGGTGTGTTTTTGGAGCAAAAATTAATATAAGACCTGGTCTTATTTTCGGGGAAACACAGTATGTATGTACGTACATACGTATGTATGTACGTACGTATGTATTCATTTATTCATTTGTTGAATTTCTACAGCTGCCTTTCTCAGTAATTCTGGGCAGCTTGCAATTTTTTTAAAAAAATTGCAAGCTGCCCAGCTCAAAGCCCCAGCTTTGAGTTAGATGGGGCTGGCATCAGATTTGTTGTTGTTAATTGCGAAGTCGTGTCCGACCCATCGCGACCCCATGGACAATGTTCCTCCAGGTCTTCCTGTCCTCTACCATCTTCTGGAGTCCATTTAAGTTCACACCTACTGCTTCAGTGACTCCATCTAGCCATCTCATTCTCTGTCGTCCCCTTCTTCTATTGCCCTCAATCTTTCCCAGCATTAGGCCCTTCTCCAGTGAGTCCTTCCTTTTCATGAGGTGGCCAAAGTATTTAAGTTTCAACTTCAGGATCTGGCCTTCTAAAGAGCAGTCGGGGTTGATCTCTTCTAGGACTGACCGGTTTGAACACCTTGCAGTCCAAGGGACTTGCAGGAGTCTTCTCCAGCACCATAGTTCAAAGGCCTCAATTCTTTTGCGCTCAGCCTTTCTTATGGTCCAACTTTCACAGCCATACATTGCAACTGGGAAAACCATGGCCTGGACTATACGCACTTTTGTTGGCAGGGTGATGTCTCTGCTTTTTAGAATGCTGTTTAGATTTGCCATAGCTTTCCTCCCCAGGAGCAAGCGTCTTTTAATTTCTTGGCTGCAGTCCCCATCTGAGGTGATCTTGGAGCCCAGAAAAATAAAATCTGTCACTACCTCCATTTCTTCCCCATCTATTTGCCAGGAATTGAGAGGGCCGGATGCCATGATTTTGGTTTTCTTAATGTTGAGTTTCAAGCCAACTTTTGCACTCTCCTTCTTCACCCGCATCAAGAGGCTCTTTAGTTCCTCTTCACTTTCTGCCATTAGCGTGGTATCATCTGCATATCTTAGGTTGTTGATATTTCTCCCGGCAATCTTAATTCCAACTTTTGATTCATCTAGCCCTGCCTTTCTCATGATGTGCTCTGCATATAAGTTAAATAGGCAGGGCGACAGTATACAGCCTTGCCGGACTCCTTTTCCAATTTTGAACCAATCAGTGGTTCCGTGTCCAGTTCTCACTGTTGCTTCTTGACCTGCATATAGGTTTCTCAAGAGACAAATAAGATGGTCTGGTATTCCCATCTCTTTAAGAACTTGCCACAATTTGTTGCACCCAGTCTTTTAGCTCAAATAGCTCTCTACCTTTGTGGATAACAAAGGCTGAACTCTTCCTTTATCTGCCCTTTGCTAGCCAAACCGCATGCATGCATCGGGCCAGCGGCCGGATATAAATTGGGAACTAACGATCTTTTGTGTTTTTAGAACGGGGGAAAACACCCACTTCTTTTTGTCTGGGCTGCTTTTTCTGGACTCGATTAGCTCCATCTGCGTACTAGGAGATGTGTCTTCCCCTTATCACCCTGTCTGAAACTTTACTAGCAGACTATAATGCAAACATTAGCAGCCCCCCCCATTTTTTATTATTCCCTCAACCACAAGGATAGCCTGAAGAACATTCACGAAATTAATGCCGCCAGGCTCAGAGAATGGAACATCTGTTTTTCCTTTTGATGCCAATGTAGCTATGGGACTTTCAAGCCGGGCCAAAGCATTTGAGGCATGCAAGCTGGTAATTGTGCAAATGTCCATGTCCCCCCAGGTTTCAGAACTGTTGCCGGGCCAATATTTTTATAGCTGGGGTTTGGAATTAGGGAACTTGCATAGCTTGAAAAGTGCAGAAGGGGTCACTATGTCAATAAAAGGAGCAGAGGTCACTTGCCCCCCCCCCATCGGTGTGTGGGAAAGACCTTGGGAGATGGGGGGGGGAGAGAGCCACAGCCAGAGGAACTAACCCCCCCACCCCAAGTCTCTCTGCCCTGGACAGAAACCAGGTCTGCAGAAATGCAGATGTGATGATCTTGTCAGAAAGATTGGAGTCAGGAAGCTGGGATTAAAAAGACAAAGATCTCTAGAATCAACAATCCCTCGCACCAAAAATCCAAAAGTCATCAGCCACAGCCACAGGGAAGCAAGATATGATTCTTGGGACACAATAGGATTAACCCACCACCATCAGAATACCAGAAAGGCACTCAGGTCAAAGTTCATGCCACAGGAACAACTCCAAACAAAAGCCCAAGAAGGTATAAAAACCCACTCCCTACATGTGCTCTCTCTCTCTCTCTCTCTCTTTTCTTCCAGAGCCATCTTTCTGTCTGGCTCTCCTCTCCAGTAAACTGCAACCTTCTTTCTAAAGCAGTCGCCATGTTGTTTATTCCTGGCTTGGACTGGATCCCGATGAAGATTTTCCTTTCAACAGTATTTATATGTATTTTTTTCTCTAAAACTATTTAACCACGGAGTTTCTTTATTCTAATTTTGTTCTTCCATACATCTTTGGACAGATTCAACAGCCCTTTTTTGTATGAAGAAAGAGCTGAAGTGATTAGTATCCTGGGTGGAGTTCAATGCAGATAGTTTTATCTCATCTTAATATCTCTTGCATTATGGCTAAAGAATGCAAAATCGTGTCTTTTTTTTTTTCCAAATAAAGAGCCAGCGTCTAACAGGAGGAAATACTTTGTGGGCCTCACATCTTAAGACTGACTCTTAACATGCGCATCAGAGGCCCCTGCAACCGTTGAATGTAATGTCACTATCGAGCAAAAGCTTTTCCAGCTGGGCCATAATTGTTGCGTTAAGACCAGATTGTCAAGCCAGAACTATTACTGCATTGAACGTATGACCTTGTGAAGCTCTCTCACACAAAGGGGTTTTTCCCCCCCCTCTTTCAAGCATTCAAAATTGGGTGTCGGTAAATCAGCTTTTGAGTGTGTCAATGGCTTGGTGTCTTCTGTTCATAAGAGCCTGCAGAATTGGAATTCACCATCAATTTATTTGTGGTTTCTGGATTTAATTAAGACTTCGGAGGAGTTGAAACCTGAAACTCTACAAATATTGGAGTCAACTGTGGTTCATGATCGTTTCTATGCTTGCTATGGCTACCAAGTGAGGCTAGCTACCTCTGGGGAGACGCCAGACCTCATTCCCTGATTTTAAAAGGATAAATATATTTATCTGGTTCGTCAACCAAGACAGTTAAATAATAGCTCTGAAAATAATGATAACCTTCAAGGAAAAGCAGTCTTTCTTACAGATTCCAATTCCCACTGTCTTCTGGTTCTTACTGGTAAAATGGGGAACTCTAATTGGGCACATCTAGAAAGAAAAGTCTTCATCAGGTTTCAGTCGAAGCTGGGAATAAACAACATGGTGACTGCTTTAGAAAGAAGATTGCGGTTTATTGAAGAGGAGAGCCAGACAGAAAGATGGCTCTGGAAGAAAAGAGAGAGAGAGAGAGAGAGAGAGAGAGAGAGCACATGTAGGGAGCGGGTTTTCATACCCTCTGGAGCCTTTTGTTTGGAGTTGTTTCCTGTTCCTGTTTGAGGCTTTGTATTTCCTGTGTCGTGTATTCTGACCTGAGTCTGGGTGTGCCCTTTGGCATCTGTGGGTTAATCCTATTATGTCCTGTCTTAGAGTTTGGGTGGGGTATGTAGATTTTAGGTGTCTTTGTCTTCTTAATCTTCTAGCTTCAACCTTCACTGAATGGCCTTCTTCTTCTTGTTGTGCCATATCCGTTATCGGACGTTGGCAATCATGTTGGCGATCCTGTTTTTATCAGCAGCTGCATGAAAAAGTGCTGCTGAGTTTTGTCCCAACCGGTCCCTTAGATTTTGAAGCCACAATGTTCTTCTTCTGCCTGGATGGTCTAATTTGCATTTCTACAGAGCTGGTTTCTGCTTGGAGGAAGGAGACTTGGGGCTATTAAGAAAAACTGGGCGTGCTTTTCTGCCTCTTTAAGATCCTTTGAGGAAATATATTTTTCTGCCCTTTTAATATTTCTTTCTCTGGTGGGGGGGGGCTGACTTCCCACACTGGAATTTCATGTATAGGGTTTAACAATATTACAAAATGAAACCATTATCAAGCCTGTTTGTTTATTTTGTAGGCAATTAGGATGAAAACAGTCAAACATACCAGATGTGTAGACGTACAAGCAGATTACGTTGAGGCAAATACATGGTTAAAATCATTTCAACGCAGGAATACTGAAAAATAACCCCCTAAGGTAGCTCATTGAGAAAACTCACACATTTTACAAAAGTCAGAATCATTTACCTCGAAAGAGATAAGACAACTTTCTCTGGCGTTTTAAGCAAATACATTGGGAATTACAGCTTAACGGTGAGCAAAGAATTAGGTAAATTCTCAGAATGCCACAGTAGGTAGACCTCTTGGAATGTAATGTGCCATCAAAATACTTTTCTAAAATTTCAAACTTACTTGAACACATATGACTGAAGCAAAATGAAAGCCTGACTTATTTGTCTGTTTTCCGCATGTAAGGTCATTTGTTTTCCCCCATTTGAACATGGGTATACTTACAGATCATATGGATTCATTTGCCTGAGATAAATAGTTTTGGCTTTTCATTTGGACTGCTTTATATTTCTCCGTATTTTGTGAGATATTTGATTATGGGAGTCAACATCCGTTCTATTTTTATTTTCCTTTCGGTATTTAAAATTTTATATCCTGCTCTTAGCATTGCTGTTTCCCGTAGAGATCTTAAAGCTGTGTTCCCTTTACAAATATAGTAGTCAAAAGCGGTCTAACACATGTCCTTAACATTTATTATCTTCATTATATTTTGGAGGAAATGTTTTAATAAGCGTCAGCGCTAAGCAGTAGCATATATTATAACACACATTTTTTTTAACTTAAGAAATTTTAACTGTCAATATTGATGTGCGACATCAGAAAACATTTTCAACCCAAAACATATATATATATTTTCTCTCAACGTCACCATTCCTTGTACTCTCCAGTTAAATAAGATTTGTAACAAAGTAGAAAATATGGATTTAAGTCTACTACGCAAAAGCCTCCTTCGTAATGCAGATATACATAAGCATCAATACCTTTTTTGTCAATAGCAATAATATACAAATAAAATGCTAAATGGTAAATAAACCTGCTCTGCTTTAAATATTAATTTATGTTCTTCTGTGTACGTATCTTTCTTCTGTTCACAGTAACGCAGTATTATAAATATACTCTTTAACAGTTTTCTCCATTAAGAACTAACCCATAGTATAAAGGTGTGTAAGCTGATATATACATTTATACACAGAACCTTTGTGGATGAAAAATGTTACTAGTTAATTCAGACTTCCCAAATCTGGAGTCCTCTAGCTGTAATACACTGTATTTCATTACTATCTGAATATAGATCTTTTTAACATTCATATTTCACTGTGTTTTTAATCTTGGTGAAATGTTAACACTTGTTGTAAGCCCAGGTATGTTATGCTATACACTAAATAAATAAAATAACTGTATTTCCCATCACGCCAAGAATGATAGGCTCTTTATCCCTATACATCTGGGGTGTACTGATCTGGGGAAAACTTTTTTTTAAATAGCTTTTAAAAATTAGGCAAATATTTGAAGGAAAGATCAACCGGCATGTCCCCCTCACAGCGTTCCAGAATGAGTAATTCTGACTAAGTGGACAAAATGTGCTGTCAAGTTGGAGAGTAAACAGAGCATGTAGGAGGAAGGATCTCGAAGTAGTAGCTAGGAATGTTCCAACTCAACCCAGCAAGCTGAAATCCTCAGATGTTACGGCCTCGGGATTCTTCACTGAGTCACTTTGAATGGCATTTACAATCACCCTATGTAAGTGGGCTGTGTTCCTCCTGCCACCTGATCTTCATCTTTGTTAGAGAACGACAGGAAATGCTGACCGAATTGTTCAGAAACAATTTTCAATGGGGGGGGGGAAAGAATCTGGGCTCAAGAGCCAACACATCCCCGACGAGTGTTTTCATGGATTTGCTAACCAGTTGGGCGCCATCTTGATTCCAGTAATCTATCTGATCACTCCCGAGTCAATCTTACCTCTTGCAGCCTCTCATAGAGTAAAGGTAAAGGGCTAGGCTAACCTGGAGTTGGTACACCTCGCAAATGTGCCTCACAACACATGCTCTTTCTTGAGGAACTGAGCTAAGTCACGGCCAACTCAACTTTTCCCGCTATGAATTGGACGAGTGTTTACCCTCGGAGCTGTGAAGCTAAATGCTAAATAGTAAAACACGTGGAGAAGGATTGCAAGGACCGGATAGGGCTGGTGCTAGAGAAAAGAAAGAGTAGGGGTGACATGATAGCAGTCTTCCAGGATTTAGGGGCTGCCGCAAAGAAAAGGGGCTCAACTCCAAAGCACCAAGAAGCAACGGGTGGAAACAATTCAAGAAGAGAAGCAAGCGAGAAGGAACTGACAGTGAGAACAATTAACCAGTTGCCTCCAGATGTTGTGGGCACTTCATCACTGGAGGTTTTTAAGAAGAGCCTGGACAGCCATTTGCTTGACATGGGGCAGGCTTTCCTGCCTGAGCTGGGGGTTGGACTAGAAGACCTCCAAGGTCCCTTTTAGCTCTGCTCTGATTGAAGCAGATGGTGTCCTGATGACAGCAAAGCTCACCCTGGCCCGCTGCCCAGCTCCTAAGATTTGTCTCCTCTCTACTTCACCGAGTTATCTTGCCATCAACGCCCCTTCAGTTGCTTCAAGGAGCAGATTTGCCAAAAGTCAGCTGGGGTCTTTACAGTCCCCCCCCCCACCAGCAGTGAAAAGCAAATGCCGATACAGAGAAGAACAAAGGCAGAGACAAACTGCCGGTTGGTTCTCGCCCTCTCTTGCTGGGACCGCAACAGCGGTGTGCAGTGTGACGGATTGTGCACCTGCAGCGGCAGAGCGTGGGTGTGTGGGTGTTTTTGCCAACTCAGAGGCTTCTCACAAAGAGGCCCCGATGAAGAGGCTGCACAGTCCACACACCCAACTTTGCAGGGGAGGGAGGAAGAGGTTCAAGGCAGCCATACCCAGAATCGCTCAGGATATATTTAATACTGCATCCAGTTTTGGTCACCACGATGTAAAAAAAGATGTTGAGACTCTAGAAAGAGTACAGAGAAGAGCAACAAAGATGATTAGGGGACTGGAGGCTAAAGCATATAAGGAACGGTTGCTAGAATTGGGTATGTCTAGTTTAACGAAGAGAAGGACGAGGGGGGACAGGAGAGCAGTATTCCAGTATCTCAGGGGCTGCCCCAAAGAAGAGGGAATCAAGCTATTTTCCAAAGCGCCTGAAGGCAGGACAAGAAGCAACGGGTGGAAACTAATCAAGGAGAGAAGCAACCTAGAACTAAGGAGAAACTTCCCGACAGTGAGAACAATTAATCAGTGGAACAGCCTGCCTCCAGAAGCAGTAAATGCTCCAACACTGGAAGTTTTTAAGAAGAGACTGGACAGCCATGTGTCCAAAATGGTTTAGGTTTTCCTGCCTGAGCGGGGGGTTGGACTAGATGACCTCCAAGGTCCCTTCCAACTTTATTATTATTATTAATACTATTATTATTATTATTAACAACCTACCTCCAGAAGCAGTAAATGCTCCAACACTGGAAGTTTTTAAGAAGAGACTGGACAGCCATTTGTCCGAAATGGTGTAGGGTTTCCTGCCTGAGCAGGGGGTTGGACTAGATGACCTCCAAAGTCCCTTCCAACTTTACTACTATTACTAATTAGGCTGTAGAAAGTTTGGCCAGACTCTCCCCATTAGGCGCGAGACGATAAAAGAGTTGGGTTTGATTGGGTATCATTGTCTCGTCTTTGGGTTTGACCTCCAGCTTTGCAAAAGGACTGCTCAGATTTGGAAAGCTGATGGTTGAACACGGTTGTTACACTTTCTGGCTTCAGATAGGATCATTTCCACCCTCCCTGTATTTGTAGAGTTTGTAACAACTGTTGTGGTTTATAGTTTAGCTTGGACTGTGAACCCTGATCTGGGGAACGGCTTAGGGCTGAGGGAGGCTCTTAAAAAGAATGCGATACTACTCTATTCCTGACAGTTCCCACTTAGATATGGAAAAACACGATACGGCAATCATGCCATTAGCAGGAATTTATCGTTACACTTAGTACATTTATGTGTTCCTCATAGGTAAGGGTGTAGGTCTATACATATGTTGTGTGTAGTCTGTTTTAAATGTGTGTCACGTAAGTAACACTTCAGAGCAAGAAAGTAGACTTCATTTTTAATGTGTGCCGTTGTGCCCACCAGAAAAAAAATTGACAACAAAGGTTATCTAATCTAATCTAAACTACAATGGTAGCATAGCAGGCTTGTTGGTCTGCAAGCTACTTATATTTGGCCAATATAACGGTCAGGGATTCCTTGCGGTTGTAAAGGTCTGGACTGGGACTGTCCCTCCTGTGTCGTGTTTCTGTAGCCGTGATCAGTATTATTAAGACTGGATGGCGTTATCCTATGACAGGTTAATTTTCACCCTAATGTGACAGCTTTTGATCTAAATGTGGCACATCAGATTATGGTTTTCCTTCCGTAAGCATAAGGATAATTTTGGGATTATTTCTTCTCCTATTGAAAAAAACAAAAACAACAACCAGCATTTTAAACCTACCACAGGATATACTTAATTGAGCCCATGTAATTGTAGTTCATTTAAATGTAATGGCGGTACAGTGGTTAGAACAGTGGTTCTCAACCTGTGGGTCGGGACCCCATTTGGGGTCGAACGACCATTTCACGGGGGTCGCCAAACAACGCAGTCCGCCATTTTTCCCCCCTTTTCCTTAGCTGTGCTACTCCCTTTTACTCTATTGGCTTTTGAAAGCCAATAGAATAGACTCTCTTGAATAGAGTCTAATTCTATTGGCTTTCAAAAGCCAATAGGAATTGTCCAGGCTGTCTCTGCCCTGCTGAGCCCGCCAAAAGTCCCATTCTGCAAACGGTGCTGCACCAGTTGAGTAGTCCTCGATTTACGACCGGTTGAGTAGTCCTCGACTTACAACCGGTTGGGGGTCGCGGCATTAAAAAGGTTGAGAACCACTGGGTTAGAATGAAGTATTGAAGGCTGACTCTGCCCACTGCCAGGAGTTCGATCCTGACCAGCTCAAGGTTGACTCGGCCTTCCATCCTTCCGAGGTCGGTAAAATGAAGACCCAGATTGTTGGGGGGCCACATGCTGACTTGGTAAACCGCTTAGAGAGGGCTGTAAAGCACTGCGAAGCGGTATATAAGTCTAAGTATTAGTGCTATTAATTGTCCCTGTTTTCAATCATCTGCCATGATAATCATCTGCCATTCTTTTCAGTGGCACTTAAATTCATCTGATCCTGTCTGGGTGAATCCCAACGGTTAACTTACGTTCTCATTTGGAGAGTTGTCATAAGTATTCGAATAGATTTCACGTGCAAAGCTCAGTAAATTTCATCAGAGACAAGAACAGCATCTAATTGGAATGTAACCTTTCTGGATTATAATCCACCGTTTCAGATTCGTGCATCCAACAAAGTCAACTGTAGTCCATGTCTTTTTTAAAGTATAACAAACACGATCGCATTTTATAATAAAATTATTAAAAAAACGTACTACAACAAGATACTATAAAAAACTAAAATTAGTTAAGGTGCTCCAAGATTCTTCATAGTTTTTAACTAAAAAAAAAAGACGAATGCAACTACAAACTATTTAGACACAGTTCACAATAAAGAAAAGTGACAGTGGCAACAAATAACTCATCATCTATAAAAATATAACCTCTATTATTTACACAGAAAAGCACAGTCACAGAGAGATATTTTTCTCGCTTTGGAAAGAGCAGCAAGGCAAATACTGGCTTTGAAGCGAACTGTTAAATCACATTTACATGCAGCATTTCCCCCCCGCCCCCCAAAAAAAGTCAAGGCAGAGTGGATTAAGGCTTTCCCACACTTCATCCCAAGAACAACCCTGCAAAGTAGACTGAACTAAGAGACTGGAGAAAAAAAAAACACCATTTCTCAATATGTTTCTGGAATGTGCGTTAAAATGGGGGGCAATTAGACTTCGTTATCTGAAATTTTGCGAGGCGCTTGACCAGAAAACAATGCCAGATCACCGGAATTCCTTCAAAGGCACCATGTCAAAATGAGCTTAAATCCAAATTTGGAAAAAATGCATGAGGCTGAAGCATTATTTGGTCCAAACATGTAAAGCAGTCCTTTGTGTATACCTGTGGTGGCGAACCTATAACACGCGTGCCACAGGTGGCACGCAGAGCCCTCACTGTGGGCATGCGTGCCATCACCCCAGTCCTAGGCCTTCAGCTGGTTTTTATAAAACCTTTTCGCTTTAGGCCTCTGCCGCCGTGTGCTCAAAAACCAAACGTTCAATCAATCAATCAATCAATCAATTTTAACTTCTCGCAGGAAAAAAAAAGATCTCGCAAAGTTGGAATTGATTGATTGAACTTTTTAGTCTCACCCAGTCCGCCGTTACCACTGCAGCCACGCCCACCCAATGGGCCACACCCACCCGGCACCCGACGATACATAAGTGGGTTTTGGGTTGCAGTTTGGGCTCTAAAAGGTTCGCCATCACTGGTGTATACCGTGGGTCTCCGAACTTGGCAACTTTTAAGACTTGTGGACTTCAGCTCCCAGATTTCTGAGCCGTTCACCATGGCTGGCTGGGAGATTCTGGGAGTTGAAGTCCTCAGGTCTTAAAATGGCCGCCTTTGGAGAACGTTTTGCCGTATACCCTTGTGAATTTGGTCGGGAAAAGATGCCTGCGTACTTCGGAAGAGGAATGCTTGCAAGAGAAAAAAAAATGAACAAGACTCTTCTTAAATTGCACTCAAATTCTGGAGGAAAGTGCCGACATCGGACGAAGGGATTCGAGAGAAGGGGAAGGGATTCATGGCAAGAAAATTTTGGGCCTGATCATCATTTTGACCTTCCTAAAAGCTTTCCTGTAACCGTTCATGTTATCGTCAGAAGCTCCGGGCCACGTGGCCCAAAAAATGCCGTTGCGGACCCCTTTGTATTTCTTGTTATAATATTTGCCGTTGAGATTGGCAGCCATGCAGGCATCAAACCACCAGCCAGAGCTATAATAGGCGCCGCAGCTGCCAGAGGCGTACTGATCATTGTCCCTGTCCGCGGTGCTGAAGAACTTTTGATCGTGGTTGTAGCGCTTGCTAAAGTTCAAGGCGTCTCCGGCGGTGCCGCTGTAGCTGCCGATGGTTAACCGGTATTTGAGAAACTCGTTGGCGACGTAGAACTGGTCATATCTGGCATATTGTCGGACGCCGCTGAGATCTTCCAGCTCAATCCTCAACTGCATCTCCTTGCTCTTGGTCAGGAGGTGAATTTTGTCATTCCCTAGCCAGAACTCCTTACCGTTTCCAAAGCCGTTCTTGTACTCCTCCCAGGTTCGGTTGAAGGAAACGCTGCCGTCCTGGCGCATCTGGAAGACCGTCCAGCCACCGCCAAAGGACTCCATGTCGCAATAAGCATCAAAGCTACGGTTTCTGGGATCCGGGGTGATTTTGTAGAGGCCGTTCTGCCGCTTTCCGGCAGCGAAATAATTGGAACAGTCTCCTTGAAGTAGCTGGATGCCTGGATAAGATATGAGATGAGATGAGATGAGATGAGATGAGATAAGATAAGATAAGATAAGATAAGATAAGATAAGATAGGATAAGATAGGATAAGATAAGATAAAATAAGATAAGATAAGATAAGATAAGATAGGATAGGATAGGATAAGATAAGATAAGATAAGATAAGATAAGATAAGATAGGATAGGATAGGATAGGATAGGATAGGATAGGATAAGATAAGATAAGATAAGATAAGATAAGATAAGATAAGATAAGATAAGATAAGATAAGATAAGATAGGATAAGATAAGATAAGATAAGATAAGATAAGATAGGATAGGATAGGATAAGATAAGATAAGATAAGATAAGATAAGATAGGATAAGATAAGATAAGATAAGATAAGATAAGATAAGATAAGATAACCTTTATTGTCATTTTTTTTACTGTGGGCACAACGGCATACATCAAAAATGAAATTTAATTGCCCGCTCTCAAAGTGAAACACATACATGACACACACCTAAACATACTATGTAGATGGACGTTATCGTAATGGACCAGGCTATTTTTTACTTATCTAGCGTAGAAGAAAGGGACATAATTGTATTTCCCCAAAACAGAAGCTTTTTTATTTGTGTTAGAATAGATGTATAGAATTATTCAGTGCAATCAAGGACTTCCTTCCTTCCTTCCTTCCTTCCTTCCTTCCTTCCTTCCTTCCTTCCTTCCTTCCTTCCTGTTCTCATATTCTTCCTTCCTTCCTTTCTCTTTCATATTCCTTACTTTTCCTTCCTTCCCTTTCTCATCTTCCTTCCTTCCTTTTCTCACCTTCCTTCCTTCCTGCCTGCCTTCCTTCCTTCCTTCCTCCCTTTCTCCCTCCCTTCCATCTTCCCTCATTTTCCTTCTTTCCTTTTCTCACCTTCTTTCCTTTCTTCCTTCCTTCCTTCCTGCCTGCCTTCCTTCCTTCCTCCTTCCCTCATCTTCCTTCCTTTCTTCCTTCCTCTTTCATATTCCTTCCTCTCTTCCTTTTCTTTCTTTCCTTCCTCCCTCCCTCCCTTCCTTTCTTCCTTCCTCTTTCATATTCCTTCCTCTCTTCCTTTTCTTTCCTTCCTTCCTTCCTTCCTTCCTTCCTTCCTTCCTCCCTTCCTTCCTTCCTTCCTTCCTCCCTCCCTCCCTCCCTCCCTCCCTCCCTCCTTTTCTTCCTTCCTCTTTCATATTCCTTCCTTTCTTCCTTTTCTTTCCTTCCTTCCTTCTTTCTTTCATCCATCCATGCATCCATCTCTCTACCATCTCCTTTAATAAAATATCTTACAGTCACTGAGATTTGCTACAAGAACTCGTAGAGGCAAACAATTTATCTTAGTATTCCTTAGTACTACGTGACAGTTCAAAAGATTTCCAACAATGTTCTCGACCTCTGTGTGAGTTGGCTCTCTCTGGGTGGAGCTGGATAAGAACCAGCCTCATGATTTTTACTACTCTCCTTTCAGGGAAAACAGATGGATTTGTTTTTAAGGAAGGTAACTGAATTGAGCCTGTTACGGCTAGTTATTCGTAGAAATAACGGTGACTCTGCTACCATAGCAATGCTTTGCACATACTGCTATGTTCTCCGAAAACGGTCATTCGAAAGGATGACAATGATTTCCTATTAATGGTGATATTGCATAACTTTTAGGTTTTAGGCACCAAACAAGAATGTGACACTTTAGATTAAAAAAATAATCATCATCATTATCTTCCAGCTGTTTCCCAATGATTATAAATTATATATGTCATTGACATTTAATGCCATTATGTCATTGAAATAAGCAAGACGGTTGGCATGGTCCTGGATATTTTTCTTGCACAATTTTTTGTTAACGTGCGAAACCATTTCATGCAACGTTAATTTATATTTTGTAGAGGACGAAAGGTTGATCCTTACAGGAATGTGCTGGAATAGTCATTGGGAGATGTCAGAATTCTGGACTTCAACTCCCAGAATTCATCAGCCAGCCATGTGGGCTAGGGAATTCTGGGAATTCTGGGAGTTGAAGTCCAGAACTCTTAAGTTTGGAGACACCTGGGATAGCTTCAGGAGAATTTGTCACTGTGAACGTGACATGGGAGTAAAGGTTTTACTTCTCTGATAAGAGTTAAAAATCTTACTTTTAGCCTAAACAGACCCAATTCCAGCAACTGTTCTTCATATGTTTTAGCCTCCACTCCTCTAAATCATATTGGTTGCTCTTCTCTATACTCTTTCTTTTTTTTCAGCTTTGCAAGTTCAGAATAGCAGTTTAAATGTGCTATTTGAATACGAGAGAGAGAGAGAGAGAGAGAGAGAGAGAGAGAGAGAGAGAGAGATGCTGAGGCTCTAGAAAGAGTGCAAAGAAGAGCAACAAAGATGATTAGGGATCCTGTTAGAGAGTACGATGAACAGTTGTGGGAACTGTGTATGTTTAGCTTAATGAAGAGAAGATCTATTCTATTCTATTCTATTCTATTCTAGTCTAGTCTAGTCTAGTCTAGTCTATTCTAGTCTAGTCTAGTCTAGTCTAGTCTAGTCTAGTCTAGTCTAGTCAAGTCTAGTCCATTCCATTCCATTCCATATTCTATTCTATTCTATTCTATTCTATTCTATTCTATTCTATTCTATTCTATTCTATTCTATTTATTCTATTCTATTCTATTCTCTACTCTACTCTACTCTACTCTACTCTACTCTACTCTACTCTACTCTACTCTACTCTACTCTACTCTACTCTGGGAGACAGGATAGCTCTCTTCTGGTACTTGAGAGGCTGTCACAAAGGAGTGGGGATTAACTTAATTTTCCAAAGCACCTGAGGGGCAGGACAGGAAGCAAGGAATGAATGTTCATATAAGAGTGAAGCAACCTGGAACAAAGGAGAAATTTCCTAACAGAGAGAACAATTAATCAGTGGGACAGCTTGCATCCCAAAATTGTGAGTGCTCCATCACTGGAGATTTTCAAGAAAAGATTGAACAACGATTTGTCCAAGATGTTTTGGGCAGAGTTTTAGACTAGATGATCTCTGTGGTCCCTCCCAGCTGTATAATTCTAGGACATAGTGATGATATATTTGTTCCTAAGCATCCTTACACTATTTGGGAGGGATGCCGGTGGCAACAATTTATTCCTGGTCCAGATTTCTTTACGATAAAATCTGAAGTTTATGATCCATACAATATGCTGTTAGGATAAATATTTCTGTTCTGCTCTGGATGTGAACAATGAGAAATGCCAACTGAACTTTAAAGTTGTTCTCTGTTTACTGTAACGTCACCAATTTAAAACGTTACATTTCTTGGAAAGAAGCTTGGAAACACATATCTGAAGGCCAAAATAGAAAATGCTTGAATGGCAAGTGCCATCATTTACAAAGTATTGTTTTTTTTGTGTGTGGTTAGAACAGGCTGCGTTGAAGATAAAGCAACTTCTAAAATTCCATAGCTGGAAGGAAATTGCCTACAAAACAAGACTTTATTTCACACTGCCGATATTGTGACATTTTGCCAAGATTCCACTCTTGGTCTACGATGTGCCATCTATTTAGACAATATTGCTCCAATTTAGATTCAGACATTTGCAGCTGAAGAATTCCATCCTTTGAGCTTTCCTCTATAAGACTATAGCAGCCATATAACATATGGCGAGCCCTTGAAGAACTTTTTTTAAAACATAATTCCGAACAATATTTCAGGGTGAGGCTTTTAAAGTTTTTGAGTTGTTTTTTTTTTTTTAAAAAAAAAAAAGTTCACATGCCTGGGAGATTCACATCATCCCCAGTCTAAAACTGAGGCACTTTAACCAGTAAGTTAGGATCAATATTCTGAAGATAAAGCTAAAAACAATGTGGAAGCAGGACAGAGAAAACGTCATTCCCGTGTTCCAGTCCCATCATCAAAGGTTTGAAAAATTCACTCTTAAAACCCCAACCCAACCTAGATGCAGTCTTCGCCCTTGTTCCTCTCCCAAAACTGTGGTTCCTTAATATTTCATTTGTGGGGTCCTGAACGCTCTCTGAGCTTGGTTGCTTTACAGACGTTTCGTTACCAAACTAGGTAACATCATCAGTGCTATGATAGTGAGGAGCTTAGTTTAACTCTAGTGTCTTGCCTTGTCAGGGTTGGTGGGGATGATCTTAAGAGATTCTTTGCTTGGGCTGTTTGCTGTTGACTTTGGGGGCAGTTTCTTGATTGGTGTATCGTTTACTTGATTGTTGGTCTGTGGATTAACCTTGGAGTTAATCTATGCTGATCTGAAGGAGACATGTGTGGGTTTTTTTGTTCTCTTTTTGGCCAGTTGATTGTTGATGGTCCCTATTGCATAGTCTACAGAGATTGTCAATGTGTTAATGTGTCTAGTGAGGGCTAATTGGTCAGAGTGGCAGACTTCTAGAAATTCCCTGTTTGTGGACTTGACTTGGTCTAGGCCAGACGTAGGCAACCTTGGCTCTTTTATGACTGGTGGAATTCAACTCCCAGAATTCCTGAGCCAGCCACGCTGAGGGGAGAGGGAGAGGTTTCCAAGCTGAGCCATGCTGGCTCAGGAATTCTGGGAGTTGAAGTCCACAAGCCATGAGGGGGCCATAGTTCCTCCATGCTGGCTGAGGAATTCTGGGAGTTGAAGTCCACCAGTCATAAAAGGGCCAAGTTTGAAGACCCCTGGTTTAAATATTTAAATATTTTTTCCTCACGGTCACGTGATCAAAATTCAGACATTTGGGCAGGGGTAGGCAACCTTGGCTCTTTGATGACTCGCGGACTTCAACTCCCAGAATTCCTGAGCCAGCCATGCTGAGGGGAAAGGGGGAGGTTTCCAAGCTGAGCCATGCCGGCTCAGGAATTCTGGGAGTTGAAGTCCACGAGCCATAAAAGAGCCAAGGTTGCCTACCCCTGGTCTAGGATGTCCACATTCTTCCGATTGAAATCATGGTTAAGTCTGTCTACCTTATGGATACTAACATCAACAGGAGAACTACCTCTGCAATAAAATCAAGCGGACATTTTTTTTTCCAGTTTCTGTGCATTAATTCAGGGGTTTCCAAACTCGGCAACGTTTTAAGATTTGTGGACCTCGTCTTCTAGAATTCCCCGAGCCAGCATGGCTGGCTGAGGAATTCTGGGAACTGAAGTCCACAAGTCTTCAAGTTGCCAAATTTGAAGACCCTATACCAGGGATAGGCAACCTTGGCTCTTTTATGACTCGTGGACTTCAACTCCCAGAATTCCTGAGCCAGCCTGGCTCAGCTTGGAAACCTCTCCCTTTCCCCTCAGCGTGGCTGGCTCAGGAATTCTGGGAGTTGAAGTCCACGAGTCATAAAAGAACCAAGGTTCCCCACCCCTGCCCTATATCAGGGGTCCTCAACCTTGGCAACCTTAAGACTGGTGGACTTCAACTCCCAGAATTCCTCAACCAGCCACGCTGAGGGGAAAGGGAGAGGTTTTCAAGCTGAGCCAGGCTGGCTGAGGAATTCTGGGAGTTGAAGTCCACGAGTCTTAAAGTTGCCAAGGTTGCCTACCCCTGGACTAGGGTAGCTCAGGATGGATAGTGTGTGCATTGTCAGTTTGCTAACATTGCACACTGAGCTTCTCACAGGCTCACGTTTCTTTCTAGAACCCCAGGAGGAAGTCTGCAATAAGTTGCGACGCTGGACTTTCCCCTCAGCTGTTGATCCAAGCGTCTCCGAAACTTGTGAGGCTGGGTCCTAAATCCTTTCTCATAAACAGAAAAACCTATACCTAAGGACTGCTCAGTTGAGCTAATACATGCAGTCCCCGACTTAATGACTGTTCATTTAGTGACCGTTCAAAGCTGCGATGGCACTAAAAAAAAGGGGGGATTTATGACCGTTTTTCCGTTGCAGCATCCACACGATCACCCGATCAACACTCCGACCCTTGGCAACTGACTCATATTTATGACGGTCGCAGCATCCCGGGGGTGTGTGTGTCCTGCCATCCGCTTTTGTGACCTTCTGACAAGCAAAGTCGAGGGGGACAAGCCTGTCACTAACCTAACAATTGCAGGTTAACAACGGCATCCAGACAAATTCTAAAATGGGGTATAAAATTCTCTTAGTTGATGTCTCGCTTTGCAGCCTACATTTTGGGCTCAGTTACGGTCGTAAGCCGAGGACTTGATTTCACTTCTAATCTCTTCATCCTTGTCCACCTGCTGGTTTTCTCACTCTTTCGGAGGATTCCCTTGTTCCAAAAATAATGAGGTTTAATTCACTTTTCATCCATTACTCTTTTCTAAAGCGGTACTAGTACCGCTTTACAAAGCTCTAGTCCAGTGGTTCTCAACCTTTTTAATGCCGCGACCCCCAAGCGGTCGTAAGTCGAGGACTACTCAACCGGTCGTAAGTCGAGGACCTACTCAACTGGTGCAGCATCGTTTGCAGAATGAGACTTTTGGCGGGCTCAGCAGGGCAGAGACAGCCTGGACAATTCGAATTAGACTCTATTCAAGAGAGTCTATTCTATTGGCTTTCAAAAGCCAATAGAATAAAAGGGAGTAGCACAGCTAAGGAAAAGGGGGAAAAAATGGCGGACTGTGTTGTTTGGCGACCCCCGTGAAATGGTCGTTCGACCCCAAATGGCGTCCCGACCCACAGGTTGAGAACCACTGCTCTAGTCAGACCACACCTGGAATACTGCAGCCAATTTTGGTCCCCTTGTCTCAAAAAAGATGTTGAGAGTTTGGAAAAAATTCAGAGAAGAGCAACTAAGATGGTCAAAGGCCTGGAGAGTACGGCTGCGGGACTAAGGTTTGGCTAATCTAAAGAAAAGGAAGAAATACACGATAGCAGTGTTGCAGTATCTGAGGGGCTGTTGCCACAAAGAAAAGGGGGTCAACTTATTCTCCAAAGCACCAGAAGGCAGGACGAGAAACAACGGTTGGAAACTGACCAAGGAGAGAAGCAACCTGGAATTAAGGGAGAAACTTCCTAACAGTGAGGACAATCAACCAGTGGAACAACCTGCCTCCAGAAGCTGTGGGTGCTCCAACACTGGAAGTTTTTAAGAAGAGAATGGACATTCACCTGTCTGAGATGGTATAGGTTCTTCTGCTTGAGCAGGGGGTTGGACTAGAAGACCTCCAAGGTCCCTTCCAGCTCTATTCTATTCTATTCTATTCTATTCTATTCTATTCTATTCTACTCTACTCTACTCTACTCTACTCTACTCTACTCTACTCTACTCTACTCTACTCTACTCTATTCTATTCTATTCTATTCTATTCTATTCTATTCTATTCTATTCTATTCTATTCTATTCTATTCTATTATTTGACCCAGGTAACAAACACCAAACCCTGGCTTCTGGATAACCCGGTTCAACAACGTTCTCAACACAGCAAGAGCGCTAACACTTTAATTTCCTTCTAGCGATCATAAAAGCCGACCTACCTGTATTGGGTCCCACCGCCGCACATTGCGAAGAGCACTTCAGGTCCAGCGTGTTGACGAAAAAAGTCAGGTTGGCCACTTTGTTGTCCACGTAGTTTTCCACGTTGTTCATGTTGACCAGGTTCATTTTCTCCAGCCGGCCGTGCAGAGTGTGGATCTGGTTCTTGGCGTTCTTCAGGCTCTCCGACAGCTTGGAGACCTTGTCCTGCAGATCCGTGACCCGGTTGTCTTGGACCACGCTCTGGTTGGCGGGACCACCGGCCCCCGGCGGCAGGAAGTCATTGCTCTCCTTCTCTCTGTGGTCGTCGGCCTGGAGTTTGCAATCCTGGCAGGATTTCTTCAAGCTGTTCACCGTTTCTTTGAGCAGCTCCACTTCCTGGAGGGTCTTCTCCATCAGCTGAAACTGCTTGGGCAGCTGGATGCTCAAGGGAGGGATATTCACCTGGTAGGGACAGTCCTCTCCATCACACTTCCCGCTGCTCTGGAGCAGGAGAGGACAAGCCGGGGGACCCTTCTCTTCTCCAACTCCTTCTCCTTCTCCCCTTCCTACATGTTCTTCCGACAGAGCGAAGCTGTGTGCAAAAAGCAGGGCTACTACCTGCAGCAACGCCGTGCGAGCGAGCTTCATCTTGCTTGGCTGAGGAGGCAGCCCAATGAGGAAGTCCACGGAGCGGCCGCAACTTTTATACAGGCCAGCTGGCTGGCACTTGCGAGTTATCACAGGCTGTCTGCTTCGCTTCTCAGAAAAGGGTGGGTCTATCTTGCATCACGAGCTGAAAGGGATATTAATAGCAGCCAGCGGAGTAGTGAAGAGTGAGGGAAATCACCCAAGCTCTCCTGCTGCTTGGCGTCGCCTTCGGCTTTTGTCCACGTAAGCAGAATTCATCGGGATGCACAGATGTGGATCAGGAGATGGTTCCCCCCCCTCCCCGCTTCCTCACTCTTGTTTTAATCTGGTTTTGATTGTGCTTCTTTGGGAAAATCGAAACAGCCTGGGTTGGAAACTAAGTAGTCATTTATGTTAAGTCAGGAGAACATTCTCTTTTTTCCCCCTGGCCCTAGATAGATAGATAGATAGATAGATAGAGAGAGAGAGAGAGAGAGAGAGAGAGAGAGAGAGAGAGAGAGAGAGAGAGAGAGAGAGAGAGAGAGAGAGAGAGAGAGATGATAGATAGATAGATGGATGATAGATAGATGATAGATGATAGATGATAGATAGATAGATAGATAGATAGATGATAGATAGATAGATGATAGATAGATAGATAGATGATAGATAGATAGATGGATGATAGATAGATGATAGATGATAGATAGATAGATAGAGATAGATAGATAGATGATAGATAGATGATAGATGATATATAGATAGGTAGGTAGGTAGGTAGGTAGGTAGGTAGGTAGGTAGGTAGATGATAGATGATAGATGATAGATAGATAGATAGATGATAGATAGATAGATAGATAGATAGATAGAGATAGATAGATAGATGATAGATAGATAATAGATGATATATAGATAGATAGATAGATAGATAGATAGATAGATAGATAGATAGACAGATAGATGATAGATAGAGTGCTTTTTTGTAAAAAAAAAAAAAGTGCCAGAACTCACAAACGTTATACAACCCGCCTTGCCTATCCTACAAGGTTCCATCCAAAAAAGGTCCTGGAACTCCGTTCTCGGCATTCTGTGACAAAAAAAGCCCTGGACAGATAGATAGATAGATAGATAGATAGATAGATAGATAGACAGATGATAGATAGATGATAGACAGATAGATGATAGATAGATAGACAGATGATAGATAGATAGACAGACAGACAGACAGATAGATAGATAACATTTATTGTCATTTTTTACTGTGAACACAATGGCACACATTAAAAATCAAATTTAGTTCCTTGCTCTCAAAGTGTACACATACATAGCACACATTTAAACATACTATATACAACATATGTATAGACTGACACCCTTACATATAAGTAGCATATAAATAACATATAAGTAGCATATAAATAACATATAAGTAACATATAAATAACATATAAGTAACATATTAATCACAACATATATCAGCAGCGTTGACACTTCCATGGCAGCACAGAGGAAGGAGGCATAATAAGCTTTAATGCTTGTTGCCAAAATTGACATTTGGGAGTCTCTGACTGCCCAAGGGGGATGCGGTGGAAATTGGTCATCAGCGGAGAGATAGTCCTTGACTTACAACAGCTTGCTTAGTGACCGTTCAGAGTTACGACAGCACTGAAAAAAGTGACTTACGAACATTTTTCACACTTACGACCGTTGCAGCCTCCCCAGGGTCCCGTGATTTACATTCGGACGCTTGACAACCGGTTCGTATTTACAATGATTGCAGCGTCTCCCCCACCCCGGGTCACATGACCCCGTTTTGTGACATTCTGATAAGCCAAGTCAATGGGGAAAGTTCGATTCACTTAACAACCGGGTGACTAATTTAACAACTGCAGCGAGTCATGTAACAAATGGGGCAAGTAAAGTCGTAAAATGGGGCAAAACTCACTGAGCACGATTCACGTAATAAATGGAGCAAGTAAAGTCGTAAAACAAGGCAAAACTCACTGAGCACGTGTCTCACTTAACAACGTAAATAAAGACGACCTGTATAATAGGAGAGCAAGCATGTTTGGGATAGGAGTTTTAAATCTGGTTTTAAATCTAGTTTGAAAGCTAGAAGTCTCTTAATCACCTCGGGAGAATAAAATGCTTAGTGTTCACCGATTGCTCGGGTGTCAAACTGCTATCCTTCAGATTTAAAAGCATGCAATAAAAATATATAGCCCATTCATAAGAGCAGCCTTTGTACTTTCCTGGATTGGAAAATGGCAATATACTGTAATTTGCGGTTTTGAAAAAAGAATTCTGGAGAACTGGCGGAAAATTACAGACCGTTTAGCTTATTGTTTCTTTTTAAGTGATAAAATTCTGCTGAATAAGGGTCAACAGGCTTCTGTAAAGATAAGGCATTTCTTAGCAACCTTAGTGAATTTTCTTTCATTGATCTCAAAAATTAGTTTTGTCATTACTTTAGTCTTTTCCCTGTTTATTTTCAGACCAGCCACTGCTCCAAATTTCTCAATTTTCTGCAAGAGTTTATCAAAATCTAACAGACAAACAGAAAACTCAACTCACTAAAATGACAAATCTTCAAATAGTTAAAAAAGTTAAATATTTGGGTATTTATTTAACAACGAAATATATTACATTAAAAGAAGATAATTATGAGAGAGTAATGAAACAAATAAAATGGACTTGGAAAAATTAGTTTTGTCCAAGGTTGGCATCAAAGATTCCCAAGCAAATCGATTAGGTACGGAATGAGAGTAATATTCTGAGAAAGGCTAATTTGTTGAAATATAAAAAATGGTCCGTTTTTCAACAAAAGGGTAGGCCAGTTTTTCACGTATCCTGCAGTTTCTCACATATCCTGTTCTAGTATGACTAGTATATTGTTTGTCTGAAACAGTATAGGGTTTCCTGCCTGAGCAGGGGGTTGGACTAGAAGACCTCCAAGGTCCCTTCCAACTATTATTATTATGGATCATCACACAGTCAGCCAGATGTTCAGACTGGATTTGGCATTTTGTCTACCTATCGAGTCCTTATCCAGGACCTGGGATAGGCAGATGTGGATGTTTGATGGTATTACAGATCTCGTCGCAGGATGGAAGTGGTTCCTAGTAAGGCCGCCTTTTGCAATTGACTAATGGCAAATTTGTCAATGCCAATGGTGTTCAAGTGGTGCTCCAGTTGTTTTGGGATTGCACCCAAGGCACCTATTACTATTGGTACTACCCTTGCTTGCTTTTGCCACAGTCTTTCTATTTCTATTTGTAGGTTTTTGTATTTTGTTATCTTCTCCAGTTCTTTCTCGTCTGTTCTGCTGTTTCCAGGCACCGCCACGTCCACTATCCAGACTTTTTTGTCTTTCTTATCGACAATTGTTAAGTCTGGGGTGTTATGTTGCAGGTGCTTGTCTGTTTGAATTCTGAAGTCCCAGAGCAGTTTAACTTTATCATTTTCTATGACTTTCTCTATTTTATGATCCCATCAGTTCTTGCTTACAGGCAAATGATATTTCTTGCAGATCTTCCAATGCACCATTGTTGCTACTTTGTCATGCTGCTGCTTGTAGTCAGTCTATGTGCGATGTTGTTGTTGTTGTTGTTATTATTATTATTATTCCCAAGCGCAGACTATGGGACTGGGGTATCATTGTATTGTCTTTGTGATGGGAAAAAAAATCATGAAAGAAGCAAATTAATAAGAAGATCAAGAATCCACTTCCATACGGCTATATGTCTACCTTATCCAGCATGGGAGATTTACTTTGAGAATCTGGGAAGCGCATATACAGAGAGTCCTCGACTTATGACGGTTTGCTTCGTGGTCGCTCAAAGTTACGATAGCACCGAAAAAAAAGGGACTTTAGGACTGTTTTTCACACCTACGTTGCAGCCTCCCCGTGATCGCATGATCCACATTCAGACACTTGGCAACTGACTCCTATTTATGACGGTCGTAGCGTCTCGGGGTCACGTGACCCCCTTTTGCGGTTTTCTGACCATCAAAGTCAACAGGAGAAGGCAGACTCTCTTAAGAACCGTGTTCCTAACTTAACTAACTGCAGCGATTCACTTAACAACGGTTGTAAAGTGGGGCAAAGTGGGGACAAATATTGCACTGAGCAACAGAAATTTTTTGCTGAGTTGTGGTCATATGTTGAACAGGACATGCTTTTAACTGTAAATACGGAATTCTTTTGCAGGTCCCTAAAACTAGTTTTCACGTTATATAACTTGGGGACGCTTCCTTTCCAAAACAGCATGACTCATCTTTTTTAAAGAGAACCAAAGTCCTATTTGCCCGTAGATAAAGTTACGGTGGAACAAGAACTTCTAGAAAGCAATTCCCGTTTTGATTCGATGAGTCACTTTGATTCGATTTGATCTGATGAGTCATTTGATTTCAAGAGCGGGGTTTGGAACGGCGCCAGTCAAATAGCGAGCTTTCTCCAAAAACCATTCATATTAGGATATGTTGACATCTCCTTGGAGAATGGTTGTTTAAAATGAGCTGTGAAAGTATTAAATTCCTGACCAAAGGCCAGATTCTGAACTTCTGACTCAGGCAGGAAATAATTTTTTTTCGTAATGTTCCTGTTGCTATGTACACACTGATCTATTCTATCTGTTCCGTTCTCTTTATGCAATACTGAACCCGTTTCACTATAAAACTCACGGTGATGATGATGATGATGGCCTTACTGGGGACCCCTTATTAATCTCCGTTAAAATTCTGGGCTAAAAATTGGAACCGATTTTAAGAAATTGGTGGCTACTTCAAGCCGTGCATCGGCAGCTAGCACATTGCTGCTGATTCACCTGGTCCTCAGCTGAGAAATATTTGTTTAGGGACTGTTCAAGGTTACAAGGGCACTGGAAAACGACCAATCCTTGCACTTACGACCGTTGCAGCATCCCCCCCCCACCCAGGGCCATGTGATCAAAATCGGGGCGCGCCGTCTAGGTTTACGGAGATTCTCAGTCATCCAGGTTGTGGTGGTTCCAAAAGTGCTTTTTACAAGAGGCAACTGGAATTCCTTTGTTTTGGCTTGAAGAAGTTTCGCTTCCCATCCCAGAAGCTTCTTCAGCTGAATCAGAATCCGATGAAGCTTCACGGATAAGAAGCGAAACCTCTTCTTCCTCCTCCTCCTCCAGGAACAACACGGTCCGGTTGTCTTTTGAAAAAGTGCCTTTGAGACTCCTTCTAGGAACGGTAGCTGCCTCCTCAGCTACAGCTGTTAACTGTAGATATGGTTGTCCACAGCAGTAGTTTACAAATAAGATGCACTGGGGGGAGAGAGAGAGAGAGAGAGAGAGAGAGAGAGAGAGAGAGAGAGAGATATGATAAATGGATGGATGGATGGATGGATGGATGGATAGAGATAGATAGATAGATAGATAGATAGATAGATAGATAGATAGATAGATAGATAGATAGATAGATAGATTTGATATATGGATAGACAGATAGATAGATAGATAGATAGATAGATAGATAGATAGATAGATAGATAGATAGATAGATAGATAGATAGATGATAAATGGATGGATGGATGGATAGAGATATAGATAGATAGATAGATAGATAGATAGATAGATAGATAGATACAGAATAGATATATGTATAGATAGATAGATAGATAGAGATAGAAGATAGATAAAGAGAGAGATAGAGAGAGAGAGAGAGAATAGAGAAATAGAGAGATAGATAGAGAGAGAGATTGAGATAGAGAGATATAGATATAGATATAGAGAGATATAGATAGATAGAAGATAGAGAAAGAGATAGATAGATAGATAGATAGATAGATAGATAGATAGATAGATAACTTGTTTGTTGTCTTCTTCTCAAATAAAATTGTTTAGGTCTTGATGCCACCTTTGATTTCACCAGCATTTTATCAACAATGTGTTGTATCTCTTAAAATTTAGCCAGGTGTATTCATAAAGATTATTTTTTTGGGGGGGGGGGCTTATTGTTGTACGACTCCTCTTTTATGTCGACGCTTGGATGGCCTTAATTTTGAAACAAGGATTGACCAGATAATTCCAGACGTTGCGAAACAAACAGGCAACTTGGCGGACTGTTGTACAGGGAGACCTCGACGTACCACCGCAACTAAGCCCAAAAATTGATGTGAGAAATTTGTTTTAAGTGACTTTTGCCCCGTTTTACGACGCTCCTTGCCACCGCTCTTAAGCGAATCGCTGCAGTTGTTAAATGAGTGACACGGCTTTTTAAGTGAATCTGGCTTTCCCCTTTGGACTTTCCCTGTCGGAAGGTGGCAGAAAGGGAATCACGTGATCCCAGGACGTTGTGACCGTCATAAATATGAACCCATTGCCAAATGTCCAGTTTTGATCACGTGACCGCGGGGATGCCACAAACGGTGAAAAACGGGCCTAAGTCACTTTTTTCAGCGCCCTTGTAACTTCGAACGCTATTAAGCGAACCGTTTAAGTCGAGGGTTGTGTATCGCTCATTGCTAAAGATATACAACCATCATCTGTTTTTGTTTTGTTTTTAAGGTCGGTAAATTTGCTATGTGGTGGCTTCACAATTTCACTAGCACCCAGACCTACGCATCTCTTTTATGTCCTGCAATTTCATAGGTGTTTTACGCTGGAAAAATCCCTGGAACTAGACTGGCTGAGCTGAAGGCAAAATATGCCCTGTTACATAATACTCTAGTAAGGTAAGCTTCTGGTGTTTCCCGTAGATATAATATTTCTGTAGTTATTTAAAAGCTGCGTTTCAGCCTTCCTGAAGTTTGTTCACTTATGTCAGGGCTCTTCAAACTTGGCTCTTTTACGACTTGTGGACTTCAACTCCCAGAATTCCTCAGTCAGCGTGCCTGGTTGAGAAATTCTGGGAGGGGTCTTCAAACTCACCTTTGGTGACTCATAGACGTTAACTCCCAGAATTCCTCAGTCAGCGTGCCTGGCTGAGGCATTCTGGGAGTTGAAGTCCACATAGTCATAAAAGGGCCAAGTTTGAAGACTCCTGACTTGCGTTGTGTAACTTTGTTACTGTGCTTTGCAAATTGTCACCTAGGGTTTGGAATGTGGGTTGAACCAGATAACTGCAGCTTTATTTAAAAAAAAAAAGAATCCTTAGCTAATCAATTCATAGTTTACTGTAGTACAGAACAACCTTTATTCCCGTACTATAAGCTTAGAGTGGGGTCCAAATCAGTAATCTACATCTGTGCAAAAACACACGATAAACTAAAGATAGCTGTAAAATATATGGAGAACAAGTTCTCTTTGCCCGATGAAAGAACGATAATAAAAGGGACAGGAGAGTACATGCAAAGAGTTTATAATGGGAAATAGTTGAAGAAACCTTTACTTGTCTTTGCTTGTCAGAGGATTCGCCAAAGGGGGTCACGTGACCCCGGGACACTGCAACCGTCATAAATACCAACCAGTTGGCAGGTGTCTGAATTTTAATCACATGACCCTGGAGATGACTGCAATGGTCATAAGTGTGAAAAATGGTCGTAAGTCACTTTTTAGTGCCGTTGTAACTTCGAACGGTCACTAAATGGACTGTTGTAAGTCGAGGACCGCCTGTGTGAAAAACGTAGGAGACAGAACTCAGCTTTGACGATACCACGGGATACATCCCCGACCCAAGGAACAACTTGTTTACAAGCATTGCCATTTCAAAACCACAGGAGATTTGTTGTTGTTGTTAATTGCGAAGTCGTGTCCGACCCATTGCGACCCCATGGACAACGTTCCTCCAGATTGGAAAAACACTATTCTGAAATCTCTCTGGCAATCTAAAGGGATACTATAAATGAGATAGAATAGTAGACTGGGAGAATAGATCTGGAAGGGACCTTGGAGGTCTTCTAGTCCAGCCCCCTGCTCAAGCTTACATTTCCTGCCCAGGTTGTTGCATCGGCACATTAAGTGACCCTTCTCAGTTACGGTGAATTCTTCAATCGAGTGTTATCGGCTGGATTAAAAAAAAAAAAGGACCTCCCTGTTTTTATTCTAGTTTGCAGGAATCGGAGATTCAGCTGCTGCAGGACGCCAAGCGGTTCACGGTGAAGCTCGAAGAGCAGCAGCAGGAACTTGAGAAAGCCGAGCAGTTTCCGGAAAGCGCCACGTCGGAGGTCTCCAAGCTGAGGCAGCAATATCTGAGATACTTCAACGAATACAACGCCATCCAAGAGAGAGAGTTTGAAATTCAGTACAGGCTGAACAGGTAGGGGTAAGAGGTGGCCAACGGCCGGTTTTAGAAACCTGCACGGGGCGCTCCTTCCAGGCCGCCAATCAATTTAGAAGGAAGAAGGTGGAATAAAGGTAGTCCTCAAGTTACGATCACAAGCGAGGCCAAAATTTCTGTTGCTAAGTGAGACAGCTGTTACGTGAGTTTTAAGAATAGAATAGAATAGAATAGAATAGAATAGAGTAGAGTAGAGTAGAGTAGAGTAGAGTAGAGTAGAGTAGAATAGAATAGAGTAGAGAATAGAATAGAATAGAATAGAATAGAATAGAATAGAATAGAATAGAATAGAATAGAATGGAATGGAATGGAATGGAATGGAATGGAATGGAATGGAATGGAATAGAATAGAATAGAATAGAATAGAATAGAATAGAATAGAATAGAATAGAATAGAATAGAATAGAATATAGAATTTAGAAAATAGAATAGAATAGAACATTATGGAATGGAATAGAATAGAATATAAAGTATAGAATATAGAATATAAAATATAGAATATAGAGTATAGAATATAGAATAGAATAGAAAATGGAATGGAATGGAATGGAATGGAATGGAATAGAATAGAATAGAATATTATGGAATGGAATGGAAGGGAATGGAATAGAATAGAATAGAATAGAATAGAATAGAATAGAATAGAATAGAATAGAATAGAATAGAATAGAAAGCAATTGGGCTTTCTTTATTTTTTTTCCCTTGAAAACATTTTGCTTCTCATCCAAGAAGCTTCTTCAGTTCTAAACTGAAGATTGTTAAAACCGAAGAAGCTTCTTGAGTGAGAAGTGAAACATTTTCAAGGATAAAAACCAAGACCGTCCAGTTCTGCCTTTTGGGAAAGCACCTTTGGGACAACCAGGACCTGGAAAGTTGGGAATCTCCTTGGATAATCTTTATTCGACATAGTCACGGCTGTGGTGTTCCTAATGTTCGTTTTATTTCAACCAGACACGAAATGGGCCTTTCCTAAATTGCACATGGTTGAAAATGTTAAAGGGTCTGTGCTTTCAATTGATCCACATTATTTGACATCCTAGGCTGATTTTTTTTTTCTCTTTCATATTATTTATCCGGTCTAGTTTACTCGAAGACAAGAAATTAATTGAAAAGGAGTATCGCAAAATTCCCAAATCTTCTGTAAGTAAGCTTTCTCACATTACCTCATACACTCGTTCAATATGCCGAAAATTAAAAAAAAAATCACGAAATTAGAGAACAGGTCAATTAAAGGTTGCAATCACGTATTTGTTTAGCGGAGGATAAGTCCCTTTTCACGCAGCTGTAAATAGACGTGCCCAGAATTGTTCTATAAATCTATGAATCTTGATAATCATCATCATCATCATTAGAACAGAGCTGGAAGGGACCTCGGAGGTCTTCTAGTCCAGCCCCCTGCTTAGGCGGGAGTCCCTAGATCATTTCCGACAAGGGGCTGTCCAGTCCCTTCTTAAAAACCTCCAGTGACGAAGGGCAAATTCTGCACACCAGCCTCAACTGCGGGGCTGCTTCTACCTGGCTGTGCATAAAACCGAGTTTTTAAAAAAAATTCATCCTGGCTTAATTTTTTGGGCAACTTCTCCGCCGGAATACGACACTCATTCGGTTTCATTTTTTTTTTAAAGGACGCGGACAAGAAAATCAAAGCCCTGAGGGACAGCTGCGAAGACCTGCGTAAAGAAACAACCCAGAGGAGGCAGGAAATTAAAACCCTGAAAGACGATCTGTTTGCAAGGCATAAACGTCTCACGAAGGAGCACAAAGAGCTGGAGGAATTGTTTCGGAAGCAAGAAGAACTGAAGGTGATGGAGGGTGACCTGCGGACGCCTATTGATAGGGCTGCGTTTTGAAGTCTACTTCCAAGCTGTATAGTTCAGTGGTTCTCAACCTGTGGGTCAGGACCCCATTTGGGGTCGAACGACCATTTCACGGGGGTCGCCAAACAATGCAGTCCGCCATTTTTTCCCCCCTTTTCCTTAGCTGTGCTACTCCCTTTTATTCTATTGGCTTTTGAAAGCCAATAGAATAGACTCTCTTGAATAGAGTCTAACTCTATTGGCTTTCAAAAGCCAATAGGAATTGTCCAGGCTATCTCTGCCCTGCTGAGCCCGCCAAAGGTCCCCTTCTGCAAACGGTGGTGCACCAGTTGAGTAGTCCTCGACTTAACGACCGGTTGAGTAGTCCTCGACTTACGACCGGTTGGGGGTCGCGGCATTAAAAAGGTTGAGAACCACTGGTATAGAAGAAGACTCAAATGTAATAACGTCGCTACCATCTCAGACAAGTCTCTTCTTAAAAACCTCCAGTGATGGAGCGCCCACGATTTCTGGAGGCAAAGCTGTTCCCCTGGTTAATTGTCCTCCCTGTCAGGAAGTTTCTCCTTAATTCCAGGTTGCTTCTCTCTTGGGTCAGTTTCCAACCATTGTTGCTTGTCCTGCTCTCTTCTGCTTTGGAGAATAGAATAAGAATAGAAATAGAAATAGAAATAGAAATAGAATAGAATAGAATAGAATAGAATAGAATAGAATAGGAATAACGAAGAATAGAATAATGAAGACTAGACTAGACTAGACTAGACTAGACTAGACTAGAATAGAATAGAATAGAATAGAATAGAATAGGAATAATGAAGAATAGAATAATGAAGAATAGACTAGGCTAGGCTAGGCTAGGCTAGGCTAGGCTAGGCTAGGCTAGAATAGAATAGAATAGAATAGAATTAGAATAGAATAGAATAGAATAGAATAGAATAGAATAGAATAGAATAGAATAGAAATAACGAAGAATAGAATAATGAAGACTAGACTAGAATAGAATAGAATAGAATAGAATAGAATAGGAATAATGAAGAATAGAATAATGAAGAATAGACTAGGCTAGGCTAGGCTAGGCTAGGCTAGGCTAGGCTAGGCTAGAATAGAATAGAATAGAATAGAATAGAATAGAATAGAATAGAATAGAATAGAATAGAATAGAATAGAATAGAATAGAATAGAATAGAATAGAATAGAATAGGAATAATGAAGACTAGAATAATGAAGACTAGACTAGACTAGGATAGGATAGGACAGAACAGAACAGAACAGAATAGAATAGAATAAAATAGAAATAGAAATAAAAATAGAATGGAATAGAGAATAGAATAGAATAGAATAGAATAGAATAGAATAGAATAGAATTGAATTGAATAGAATTGAATAGGAATAGAATAGAATTGGAATAATGAAGAATAGACTAGACTAGACTAGGATAGGACAGGACAGGACAGGACAGGACAGGACAGGACAGGACAGAATAGGATAGGGCTGGAAGGGACCTTGGAGGTCTTCTAGTCCAGCCCCCTGCTCCAGCAGGAGAACCTATCCCATCTCAGACAAGTGACTGTCCAGTCTCTTCTTCAAAACCTCCAGTGACGGAGCACCCACGGTTCCCAATTGCCACGATTCAACTTCCAGCCTCAGACACATTTCAAAGAAGAAATATATATATATATTCATTTTCATGGACGTTTGCCTGATTGTTACTCTTACCCAGCTTGAAGTTAATTCACCCTGAAACCTCCTTAAATGCGTAGATTCACGCTGGCTAATAGTTCTGCTTATTTCATCACCAGGATGAACTCGTCCGTCTCCAAGCCATCCCTGTTCAGCTCGGGAAAGATATGGAAAAAATAAACCGCAGAATGCAGTAAGTTCTTAGCGCCCTTTATTATCATGGTTGGTGGCACCATCAGCCAGATGCTTAGACTGGATTTGACATTATTGTATTATTGTCATGATCGTTACGTTATTCCCCCCCCCTTTTTTAATATATAACTCGAGGAGGCATACTCCTGGCCTCCTGTTTTTCCTACAATAACCCTGTGAGGTGGACCAGGCTGAAAAAGAGCAATTGGCCCAAAGTCACCCAACTGCCTTTCACGGCTGAGGCGGGACTCGAACACAGAGCCTCCTGGCATTTTGGAAAAAAAAATACCTTTGGGTCAAGGCACCTTACGTATCCAACACACCTTCCTCCTCCTGTTTTTCCCACCACAGCAAAAACATTCCAGTGAGGTGGGCTCAGCTGAGAGGAAATGACTGGCCCCGGGTCACTAACTTGGCTTTCATGGCTAAGGTGGGATTTGAACTCAGAGTCTTCCCCTTTCTAACTTGGAGCCTTCACTACTAGAACTAAACAGCTTGTCATATTAATGTCTCTATGATTTATGACTTCTCACTTTGTTGTTGTATGTGTGTACACACTGGGAGCTTATGTGCCAGAAACAAATTCCTTGTGTTTCCAATCACACTTGGCCAATAAAGAATTCTATTCTATTCTATTCTATTCTATTCTATTCTAGTCTAGTCTAGTCTAGTCTAGTCTAGTCTTCATTATTCTAGTCTTCATTATTCCTATTCTATTCTATTGTCTAGTCTAGTCTAGTCTTCATTATTCTAGTCTTCATTATTCCTATTCTATTCTATTCTATTCTATTCTATTCCATTCTATTCTATTCTATTCTATTCTATTCTATTCTATTCTATTCTATTCTATTCTATAGTCTAGTCTAATCTAGTCTAGTCTAGTCTTCATTATTCTAGTCTTCATTATGCCTATTCTATTCCATTCCATTCCATTCCATTCTTCATTATTCTACTCTCCTCTATTCCATTATTTGTTATTCATTATTCATTATTCTATTCTATATTCTATTTTCTAGTCTAGTCTAGTCTAGTCAAGTCTAGTCTTCATTATTCTAGTCTTCATTATGTCTATTCTATTCTATTCTATTCTATTCTATTCTATTCTATTCTATTCTATTCTATTCTATTCTATTCTATTCTATTCCATTCCATTCCATTCCATTCCATTCCATTCTTCATTATTCTACTCTACTCTACTCTACTCTATTCCATTATTTGTTATTCATTATTCTATTCTATTCTATTCTATTCTATTCTATTCTATTCTATTCTATTCTATTCTATTCTATTCTATTCTATTCTATCCCATCCCATCCCATTCATATTCTATTCTATTCTGTTCTGTTCTGTTCTATTCTATTCTATTCTTCATTATTCTTATTCTACTCTACTTTACTCTATACTCTAGAGTTTGCTCATTCCTTAATTCATGTCAGCATCTGCCTCTGCTTACAGAGACATAGAGAAAAGAAAAATCTCGCTCCAGGAAGACGCGCAGGAACTTGTGGAGATGGCCAAAAAAATGGAGGCCAAGTGCGTGGAGGCAATGGAGGAGAAAGAAGGCGCCATCAAAGAGGTCGAAGGGAAGAAAGCGCTCCTTGAGATCAAAGAGCGAGAATTCAACACGCAGACGAAGGTGCACGAGATGAATAAAGAGAACGAAGGCACCGCCATTTCGGAGAGGTGGGATTGATGAGTTCCAGCAACCGTCCCTTGTATGTTTTAGCCTCCAGTCCCCTGATCATCTTTGTTGCTCTTCTCTGCACTCTTTCTAGAGTCTCAACATCTTTTTTACATTGTAGTGACCAAAACTGGATGTGTGGCTTTTAGTTATTAATTAGGGTGTTGATGGCCGGCTATTAAGATAATGAATGTTTTTCTCATGCCACGGTGCCCTCGAGCCCTAAGTAGCTGGTAGGCTGGTGGTAAATCTGCTCTCCTGTGGACTGACCAGGAACCCCTTTCCCCATTGTTCAATCATTTCTCGGGCTGTTTTTGTCTCTGCTCAGCCAACAATCATAATAGCTGTGAAACGGAACGCATGCCTTCCCTTTTATTTCTTACCACGGCTTCAAGGTAGCTTTACACGGTCACCTTTTTGTCCTAACCAAAAACTTCTCTTCTGCCCTGGCGCAGGGGCATGTTGGAAATGGGTTTTCGTAACGTCTCTAACCTGAAGCAGAAACTGCACGACACACTGAGCCGGATGCAAAGGGAGAAAGAGAAGGACTTCAGGACTTTTAAAAAGATGGAGATGCAGCTGAAAATTGCCCAGGAAAGCCTGCTACAAGTTCAAGCGCATCATGAAAGGATGCTTTTAGAGGTGCGTGCGGGTCAGTCTGAAGAGCAGTGTTTGAGTTTTATTACTTCTCCTGCTCTTTCGACCGAATACTGTTCAAGCATGGCTACTAAGAAGAGGGTAAGCGAAGGACGTAATGCAATAGACATTTGGTAGGTTTTTTTTGGGTGGTGGGGGGGAAAAAGATAATACAAATTGAAGATTTCTGAAGCTATAAGACAGTGAGGGCGAACCTTTTAGAGACCGAGTGCCCAAACTGCAACCCCAAACCCACTTATGTATCGGCGGGTGCCGGGTGGGTGTGGCCCATTGGCTGGGTGTGGCCCATTGGGTGGACGTGGCTGCGGTGGTAACGGCAGACTGGGTGGGACTAAAAAGTTCAATGAATCAATTCCAACTTTGCAAGATCTTTTTTTTCCCTGCGAAAAGTTGAAATTGACTGATTGATTGAACCTTTTTTGGGGGGGCACACGGTGGCAGAGGCCTAAAGCGAAAAGGTTTTATAAAACCCAGCTGAAGGCCTAGGACTGGGGCGATGGCGTGTGTGCCCACAGAGAGGGCTCTGAGTGCCGCCTCTGGAACCCGTGCCATAGATTCGCCACCACTGCTATAAGACTTTGGCAATTATTATTATATCAGCGGTCCCCAACCTTCGACTTGTGCAAGTAGAGCTGCGCGTATACACACGGGCCGGCCAACCACTTCTGCAGCCCGGGTTTCAAATATGGCCTTCTTCTTGTGCCATATCCGTTATCGGACGTTGGCGATCATGTTGGTGATCCTGTTTTTACCAGTAGCCGCACGAAAAAGTGCTGCTGAGTTTTGTCCAAACCAGTCCCTTAGATTTTGAAGCCACGATGTTCTTCTTCTGCCTGGACCTCGTTTGCCTTCCGTCTTTCCCTGGAGGATTAAATGGAGCATGCCGTATTTTTCTGGGTGTTGCATCCCATGTCCGAAATATTCTAATTTTCGTTTTTTAATTGTTTTGATGATTTCCCTCGGCTTTCCCAGGCGGCTTATCCCCTCCTCATTTCTGATCTTGTCAACCCAGCTTATAGATAACAGCCGCCTGTAAATCCACATTTCAAATACTTCTAGTCTCTTCAGGTGGCCTTCTGTCAGAGACCAACTCTCTACTCCATAGAGCAGGAGAGAAAAAATATAGCATCTGACAAGCCTGATTTTTAGTCTTAGGCTTCTGTCATGACTGCAGAAGACCTTTTTCATTTTGAAGAATGCTGTTCGAGCTTTCTCTATCCTTGTCTTTACAAATATGGCCTTGGTTACTTTAAAATAATGCGCTTCCCCTCTTGTTTTGTTTTTTCCTTGTACAGATAGATGCCATCCCCAAAGACGACGGGGCGATATTAGAGAGGCGAAGAGAGCTTCAGAGAGAAGTCGAAATAGCAAAGAGAAATTTGACACAAGAGGTAAAGGGATAGCTATTTCCCATCCATCCGCCCAGCGGGCCAAACCTTTCATCTGATGCTGCTCTCCACTTGCGCTCACCGATATGTTAAAGAACAGAAATGTTATTTCTTGTTTTTTAAAAAAGGAATTATCTCCAGGAAAGCAGAAATGTTACTTCTTTTTTTAAAAAAAAAATCCCCCCAGGAAATCCAGTCTCGCGTATTTACGCTATTCGTATTTTAAGTAGTCAGAAAGCTCTACACAAAAACAATGTTCATTATGTGGACTTGTGTAGCTGCCCGCCTCGAATTTATGATTCTGGGCAGCTCGCTGAATGAAACTATCTATCTCCACCCATCATTCATCCATCTGTTATCTATTTGTCAATCTCTATCTCTATCTCTCCCTCCCACCATCCATCATCCATCCATCATCCATCCGTCCGTCCGTCCGTCCATCTGTTTGTCTGTCTATCTAAATCTATCTATCTATCTATCTGTCTGTCTGTCTGTCTGTCTGTCTGTCTATCTATCTATTTATCTCTATCTATTCATGTCTATCCATCCATCCCCTATCTATCTATCTATCTATCTATCTATCTATCTATCTATCTCCATTATCTCCATTCATCCATCCTTCTCCATCCATCATCCATCCGTCATCTATTTGTCAGTCTCTCTCTCTCTCTCTTTCTCCCTCCCTCCCATCATCCATCATCCATCATCCATCCATCATCTATCTATTTGCCTACCTATCTATATCTATATCTATGTATCTATATCATCTATATCTATATCATCTATCTATATATCTATATCTATATATCTATATCTATATATCTGTATATCTATATATCTATTTATCTCCATCCATCCATCCATCCATGATGGTTAGGAGAAATTTAAGGGAAGGAAAATCACGAAAGCGATGCCAAGGTCCTGAGGACATGTGGGGTGTAGATAGAACACTTTCAGTCAGTGTTTCCCATCCCTTTTCCATTTGGCTGCACAGCCCCTGTGAATGGACTCCTCTGTGCCCCTGTGACATCTTGTTCCTTCCCCCCCCCCCAATGCTCCGTCAGGGAAGAAAACTGGAGGGGTGACCCCGTGCTTGGCAGATTGCCAGATTTCCTCTCCCCATTTTCAGCCCTGGCTTTCCATGAAACTCTTTGGTCTGCATCTGGTTTTTCCCTCGGTGTCATCCCTTTCCTTTCGTGAGGGATACCGTATTCCCGTCCTGCGTAATGCAGTATTTTGGGCCCCAAATATGGCACACAGTGGTGAAAATGTCGGGTTAGCGGTGGGGGAACCCAGTTTCGAATCCCACCCCCCTTTAGCTCTCTAGCAGGCCTCCGCTCAGCCCATGGCATTGTTGTTATTGTTGTGCGCTTACAACGGGAGGTGGGGATGCTACGTACAGACCCGCCTTAGGGATATAAACCTAACAAACATGTTTGGGCCCCCAGAATGAAGAAAAAATAGCCTTTAGCGAGCACTGTGCCTTATTGTTTCGGAGTTTTCCATGGCCGCTATCCAGAAAGTCAAAATTAAAAAAAAACAAACCTCTTACATTATTTATTCCAGCCTTAGCCCCACTTTTTATTCTGATAAAACCATAGTTACATTACCCCTTCCATAAGGGGAAACTAAAATGCTAAAAATATTTTAAATAGCGCAGAAAGAATATTCTTTCCCCTCCGATACATTTATTGTGTACGGTTACTGATTTATTTCTTTAATTTATATGCCTCTGCCCCTCCCCAAAGCAGATCTTGGCAACATACAACAGAAGAATAAAAAAATAAATATAAAAACAATTTAGCATTATAAGAATTAAATAGAGAGGAGAAACTAGGGATCCAGCAGTGCTGAAGTGGTGTTTTCTCTGTCACTCTGTTACAATCCACATTTTTTCTTGATATATTGTTGAAATGTAGAGATTATTATTATTATTAACAATAACAAATGATAATAGAATAGAATCTATTCTAAGATTATTATTGTTTAACAATAACAAATGATAATAGAATAGAATCTATTCTAAGATTATTATTAACAATAACAAATGATAATAGAATAGAATCTATTCTAAGATTATTATTAACAATAAATGATAATAAAATAGAATCTATTCTAAGATTATTATTAACAATAAATGATAATAGAATAGAATCTATTCTAAGATTATTATTAACAATAACAAATGATAATAGAATAGAATCTATTCTAAGATTATTATTATTATTAACTAACAAATGATAATAGAATAGAATCTATTCTAAGATTATTATTATTAACTAACAAATGATAATAGAATAGAATCTATTCTAAGATTATTGTTAACAATAACAAATGATAATAAGATAGAATCTATTCTAAGATTATTATTAACAATAATAAATGATAATAGAATAGAATCTATTCTAAGATTATTATTAACAATAACATGATAATAGAATAGAATCTATTCTAAGATTATTATTAACAATAAATGATAATAGAATAGAATCTATTCTAAGATTATTAACAATAACAAATGATAATAGAATAGAATCTATTCTAAGATTATTATTAACAATAATAATAATGGTGGTTTTCTTGCAGACGTTTCATTACCCAGCTAACTAACATCATCAGTGCTAGAAAGGAGTGGGGTTTGTGCAATGGAGGAGAAGGAGAAGAAGGACTGTGGGGTCCTTGGTGCTCTCCGAGCTTGGTGGTTTTCTTGCAGACGTTTCATTACCCAACTAGCTAACATCATCCGTGCTGATGATATTAACTAGTTTGGGTCATAAAACATCAAACTCAGAGAACACCAACCAAGGGGCTCCACTGTTCAGCACCCAAGGCACAAAATTCCTCTTCCACAGATATATTTATGAACCTATCCCATCCTGGCATGTCCCTCTGATTGTTTCCTACCTAGAAAACCTCCACCGATTCCGAAGTGCGGATTCTTGAGCAGTGCATCGCCGAAGAGGACCAACTGATCGTGGCGCAAGAACATTACCGAGAAGAACTCAACAACTCGATCCGTATGACCCAGCTGAAGGCCGACGAGAGAGAACAGAAGTGTAAGGATTTCTTGAAAGCCCAGGTAAGAAAATTCCAGGAGTTTCTATCTTGGCCCATCTGGACTTCCTGTGCATCCATTGTATAGAGTTGGATCCGATTCATCCTATTTTCCCCTTCGTTTTCAGCACAGGACCCACGGCGCACGCCTAGAAATGGGAAGGCCTGGGGGAAAAAAAACTGAAAAAAATTGGGGGGAAAAAACAGATTTTTTTCCAGTTTTTTCCCCCCAAATGGCTTGGGGGGAAAAAAAGACCCTGTTTTTTTCCACCACCCCCCCCCCCAATTTTTTCCCCAAGCCTTCCCATCTCTACCGGGGACGTACCCGTTTCACATCCAGACCTCTGGCAAGTCTAAACTTACTTGTAATATCATTGTTCTTCTCCCTCTATTGCATTCACATGCCGCGGGAAATGAGAAGAATTAGGACTTACAACGGGACGCTCGGTAAGTCGGGGTTTGTTCTTTTCTGCAACAGTTCTAAGGTGCTCATTCGGAAAGCTTGAATTTTCAAAAAAAACATCTTGGGACGCCCAAGTACAGGTAAAGTCCTTGGGTTATGACCACCGTCGAGCCCCAGATGTCCATGGCTGAGGAAGACAAGTTGTTGAGCCAGTTTTGCTTCGTTTGACGACCTTCCTTGCTACAGTTGTTAAAGGAACTGCCGGTGTTAAGTTAGTAGTAACACAATGACTACGTGAATGTGGCTTTCCCCGTTGACAAGCTAGAACCAAAGGTCTTCAAACTTGGCCACTTTAAGACTTGTGGACTTCAACTCCCAGAATGCCTCAGCCAGCCCTGAGGGCTGGCTGAGGCATTCTGGGAGTTGAAGTCCACAAGTCTTAAAGTGGCCACGTTTGAAGGCCCCTGAGCTAGACATTCCCCATTGGAAAGATAGTAAAATGTGGGATAGACAGCACCTTCACCAGGTGGGTTTACAACTTATTGGTTAAGATTTGAATATCGTGGGGAAAACACATTTAAATAAGGATGTAAGCAGGACCTACGATGAGGCAAATCCAGAGGACCAGTGAAAAGAAGCTTTATAGTGATGTGATTATCCCTTGCAGAAACCTGAGAAAAATGTTTATATTTAATTGTTCACTTATTTAAACCAGAATTGTATTAATTTAAGGTCGGCAAAAGAGAATATTATCGGAAGAAGAGGAAATCACGTAAAGCTATCATACGGACTACAGAATTATAAAAATTAATCGTTATTGCTTGTTTTTTAAATATTAACCCAGACAACACGATGTTTTACCAAGTATTAAGGTGTATGTTAAAAAATCAATAAAACATATTTAAAAAAAAACAGCAGAAAAAGAGAAAACAAAAAAGAGGGGGAAGAAATAAAAGGCGTTGACTTCCGACTCTCTCGGTTGCAGTAAAATTAGACATTAAAATCAAATCTCAACCTTTTTATATTTCCACGGTAGTATGCGCTCGCCATTTCTGCATCAGCAAATCCGTCGAATCGATAAAACCCAAAATACATTGTCTTTTGGAATGAAAGAGAACCGTACTCTTGAATAATCTTGGCCGCCTTGATTTTTAGAAACGGCCTGGCCATTTTGACAGCTCCCCAAATATCCACTGCTGTTTCTGGGGGGTTTTTTTTGTGTGTGTTTTTTTTTTTTTTGCAGCTGCGTCTGAATAACATCATTGCGGAAATCAAAACCAAAGACTTTGAAATTAGGGAGCATACCAAGAAACAGAGAGAAATTCAGAGACAGTAAGACGATTATTACCGCAGGGGTTTTGCTCGCCCAACATTGGGAGGGGAAAGAAACCAAAGGGAAGTTGACCGCTTCAGTGTTTTCCTTAAAATACTTTGTGTGTGTGTGTGTGTGTGTTTGTGTGTGTTTCAGGATGAGAGAATTTGCCAAACTGTACGACGTCGTGCGACACGAGAGAAACAAACTGGTGAATCTGGTACACTGCGCTCGCCAGAAAACGAACGAAATGAAAGATAAAGTCAAAATGCTCGACAACGAGATGGAAATTTTAAGGAACAACGCCGTCATCAAAGAGAGGTGAGTATTCAGGTTTAAAGGATTCGCCCGGAAAAATAACATCCGTGATTTCGTTTAGAAATCAGGGTTTGTTTGTTTTTTAAGGGCAAGGGTGCAAGTCTTTTTTATATTTGCTTCTCAGTTATACTCTTGATAATCTTTCCCCCCACAGGTCAAAATCTGCTCCCTATAAATTCTTTATTCCAGTGGGGGGGGGGGAAAGGGGGAAATTTCTTATTGCCTCTTTTCCGAGCAAAACGATTTCTTTGCCATCTTAACGTTTTAGGAAAATAGCCGAAGAATCTCCGCTGCTTCTTTAGTTTTCTTGTTCTTTGAAATGTCCTTCGTGAAGGGATGTCTTGTTTCTTCTTCCTTGCAAAAAACAAACAAACAAACTACGGGTAGTCCTTGACGTACGACCACAAACGAGCCCCAAAAACCTCTGTCACTAAGCGAGACATTCGTTGAGTGAATTTTGCCCCATTTTACGTCCTTTCTTTCCATAGTGAATCACTGAAGGTGCTCAGTTAGTGACAGGGTTGCTAAGTAAATCTGCCCCCCCTCCCCCGTTGATTTTGCTTGTCTGGACATCCGAAGCACAGGAGAGAACAAAAGAGTTGGAAGGGACCTTGGAGGTCTTCTAGTCCAGCCCCCTTTTCTGGTAGGGCACCCTTCTGCCAGGGGTCTCCAAACTCGGCCCTTTTACGACTTGTGGACGCTGGCTGAGGAATTCTGGGAGTTGAAGTCCACCAGTCTTCAAGTTGCCAACTTTTTTTTTTCTTTTTTGTAAAAAAGTTTTTGTTTTCAATTTTTCATTACATTCATAAAAAGTACTTCAGATAAAGAATAAAATAAATTTATTACACACAACTTTCGGTATTGCTCACCCATCTCCCCCCAAACCGCATCCCCCCTCTAACCTCTTCTCTCACTTCCCTCTTCTTCCTCTTCTTCCTCACTCTCCCCCTCTCCTCCTTCTCCTCAACCTTCCTACTTACTTCTCCCCTTCCTCCTATCTTCTCATCCCACTCCGGATGCGGTCCAGGGGAAATGCCTGAGCAATTCCTCTCTCCAAATTGAAACATCAATATTATATACAAAAAAACCCCTATTTCTACTTATCTGACCTATTTAACCTCCAACCCATCCTCCCCCCCTCCCCTCCCACTTCCCAGGGCCAAGTACAGGGTTATACAAACATATTAAACATAATCTACTTAAGTTCACTAATTATACAATAACCAAAATCATACTAACCCTTAACTCTCTTCAAACTTTAACATCATAATTTTATAAACAAATCCGTTACTCATAGAATAAATGAAACTTTGCAGTTCCATATTTCTTCTGAATGTGTTCTATCCATCTCCTCCATACAATAACATCTCTCTCTTGTGAATGGTCCTTTAAATAAGCAGGAATTTTGGCCATTTCTGCTAAATTAGAAACCTTAAATACCCATTCTTCTAAAGAAGGCAGAGTATCCTTCTTCCAATATTGACCCATCAGTAATCTTGCTGCTGTTATTAAATTCAACTTCAAAAGGTTGAAGTTGCCAACTTTGAAGACCCTGGGTCAAGAGCAATTGTGTTTCCTTCGTCTTTTTTTGTGTGTGTGTGTGTGTGTGTGTGTGTGTGTGTCTTCAGGAAACTGCAGAAATACCAGATGAAGTACGCAAACAACGTGGCCATCAAGGACAGCATCCAGAGCGACGTTTGCAAGGTCTGTCAAAACCTCCAGGAGATGAAGGAAAAACGGGAGCAGCAGCTGATGGACGTTGAGAGGCTGACCAACACCCTCACCCACATCGAGGAGGAAATGGTCCAGTTGCGTAAAACCTACGAAAAGGCCGTTCAGCGACGGAACGAAAGGTAGGGAGATGGGCCCTCGGCGCCTTAGCTGGGACAGGTACCCAGGCAGATCCTCGGCGTACGACCACAACAGAGCCCATCTTTGTTGCTAAGCGAGACACGGGTTTTGCTCCAGGCTACGACCTTTCCTGCCCCCGTTGCTAACTGAATCAACGCAGGTAGTTAAGTTACTAACAGGGTCGTTAAAAGAATCGGGCCTCCCCCCCACTTTGCTTGTCAGGACGGTCGCAAAAGGGGATTGCGTGACACACACCCCCCCCACGAGGACACCGTGACGGTCATAAATATGAGTCCGTTGCCAAGCTTCTCAGTTTTTGATCACGTGACCATGGGGATGCTGCAACCGCCGTAAATACGAAAAATGGCCGTAAGTACGAAAAATGGCCATAAGTCACTTTTTTCAGCGCCGTGGCCCCTTCAAACGGTCGCTAAATGAACGGTTACTAGTTGAGGACTACCTGTACAGAAAATGTAACTTAACAAGTGTCATTCTTACCCTTTGTTAATTAATTTGACTATGTTTTGGTCTTAACATATATGAGCGTGAGCATCGATGGGCTAATTTCCAAATAAACCTTTATAAGAATGCACGGTTGAAATAATTTGGTGTGGCCGCGTTACAACACAATCTGCCTAATAACTCTGTGGCAATAACGCTGAACTATTTATTTATTTTGCTGAGTGTTTATCCCCTCTTTATTATTTGAGAAGCAAACGTTGACTTTTCACAATGTGCCTTTGAAAGACTAACCAGGAATGTGCTTTTACATTTCTTTGAAGTAGTCACACATTTCTCAATCTGTGAAGCTTGTTCTCGAACAACTGTTCTTAAAAATAGGAACGGGTTTCTAAACAATAGGCAGTTATATTGGAGCGAACAATTTGTTCAGAGGTTGAACAACAAAAAAAATATGAACCCAAAATATTAGCCATTCTGTTTTTTTTTAATTATTTCGACTCTCAAAAGATGGCTGATATTAATCTAATCCAGGGGTGGGGAACCTTGGCTCTTATGACTCGTGGACTTCAACTCCCAGAATTCCTGAGCCAGCATGGGGGAACTATGGTCCCTTCATGACTCCTGGACTTCAACTCCCAGAATTCCTCAGCCAGGCACACTGAGGGGAAAGGGAGAGGTTTCCAAGCTGAGCCAGGCTGGCTCAGGAATTCTGGGAGTTGAAGTCCAGAAGCCATGAAGGGGCCATAGTTCCCCCATGCTGGCTCAGGGATTCTGGGAGTTGAAGTCCACAAGTCTTAAAGTTGCCAAGGTTGAGGACCCCAGGGTGGGGAACGTTGACTCTTTTATGACTCGTGGACTTCAACTCCCAGAATTCCTGAGCTAGCCACGCTGAGGGGAAAGGGAGAGGTTTCCAAGCCGAGCCATGCTGGCTCAGGAATTCTGGGAGTTGAAGTCCACTGAGCCCCAAATTTATGTTGTTAAGCGAGGCATTTGTGAAGTGAATTTTGCCCCCTATTACGACATTCGTTAACTGAATCGCTGAAGTTCTTAAATTAGTAACCCGGTTGTTAAGTGAATCTGGATTCCCCATTGACCTTGCTTGTCAGAAGGTCGCCAAAGGAGGTCATGTGACCCCGGCGGACGCTGCAAACTGTCATAAGTACATGCCAGTTGCAAGCATCACATCACCACGAGGATGCTGCAGAGGCCGTAACTGCCAAAACTGGCCGTTAAGTCACTTTATTCAGCGCCGTTGTAACTTTGAACCGTCACTAAACAAACAGTTGTACGTTGAGGGCTGCCTTTATTCCGTGTCGATTAAAGGGCCCCCGATCTTTTATAATCTGCCTTTTTGAAGCCTTTGCTTTGGGTTTTGTTGCAGCGGGGTTCAGCTCATTGAGCGGGAGGAAGAGGTCTGCATTTTTTATGAAAAAATCAACATTCAGGAAATGATGAGCCGCAACGGCGACATCGAGATTAACGTGATGGACGAGAAGATACGCTACCTGAAGCTGAAGATGATAGAGAAAAAAAGGCAGATTGAATTATCCGTGAAAATGTTGCCCACGAAGAGGACTCTTGATGCCGATTTAGTGGTCCTTCAGATTCAAGTAAGCAAGTAATAATAATAATAATAATAAAAACTTGGAAGGGGCCTTGGAGGTCATTTAGTCCAACCCTCATCCCCTTCTTCTCTTGCCCTCCATCTTTCCCAGCATCAGGCTCCTCTCCAGTGAGTCCTTCCTTCTCTTTAGGTGGCCAAAGTATTTGAGTTTCAACTTCAGGATCTGGCCTTCTAAAGAGCAGTCGGGGTTGATCTCCTCTAGGACTGACCGGTTGGATCGCCTTGCAGTCCAGGGGACTCGCAGGAGTCTTCTCCAGCACCAGAGTTCAAAGGCCTCCATTCTTTGGCGCTCAGCCTTTCTGATGGTCCAACTTTCACAGCCATACATTGCAACTGGGATTGTACCCCATGGGCTGCTGCTATTCCTCTAGTTCAGGGGTCCCCAACCCCTGGTCCGTGAACCGGTAGCGGGCTGCAGCCCACCAGCAACCGGTCCACACAAACAAGCAAAGCCCCATCCGCAGGATGCAGGCAGTACACAAAACCACACACACTCTCCAGTCCGTGGGAAAATCTCTCTCCACGGAACCGGTCTCTCGTCCCAAATGGTTAGGGACCTCTGCTAGGAATAGTAGCAGCTATTCAGGCTTTTGGAAGTTGAACCAGAGGGAAACCTCTGCATCTGTGGTGACTAAATCCTTGCTCCGCAAGGATCTTAAAAGGTTTCTGTTCAAAAGAGGAACTCTGTAAGTTCTTTATTTGAGCTTTCATTTTTTAAAAAAGAAGAAAACTAAGTTGTGGTGTGTTATGTTCCGTTGTCTAGAAACCATTCTAATATAAGCCTAAATGTAGTTTCACTTCTATAAATGTCAAACAATGGCTCAGCTCAACCAAACAGTTCTATAGAAGATAAACTCTGTTTCGATTTTAATCCTTGGGCTCGCCTCAAAAAAAGTTGTGGGTACTCCGTCCCTGGAGGTGTTTAAGAAGAGATTGGGCAACCGTTTGTCTGGAACAGTACACGTACACCTCAACTCGCACCCAGAACCGAGCCCCAATTTTCTGTTGCTAAGGGAGACATTGGTTGAGTTTTGCCCCATTTTACGCTCTTTCCTGCCACAGTGGTTAAGAGTGAATCGCTGCAATTGTTAAATGAGTACAACATTCGTTAAGCGAATCTGGGCTTCCTCATTGACTTTGCTTGTCAGACGTTCGCAAAAGGGGCTCACGTGAACCCTGGACACTGCCGCTGTCCTGGCAGTAGAATATATCCTTTCAACTAGAACTAGCTAGATCTTCCTTAATCTGATACAGTAATTTACTCCTGCGAGTCCCCTGGACTGCAAGGCGATCCAACCGGTCAGTCCTGGAGGAGATCAACCCCGACTGCTCCTTAGAAGGCCAGATCCTGAAGTTGAAACTCAAGTCCTTTGGCCACCTAATGAGAAGGAAGGATTCACTGGAGAAGAGCCTAATGCTGGGAAAGATGGAGGGCAAGAGAAGAAGGGGACGACAGAGAATGAGATGGCTGGATGGAGTCCCTGAAGCAGTAGGTGTGAGCTTCAATGGACTCCAGAAGATGGTAGAGGACAGGAAGGCCTGGAGGAACGTTGCCCATGGGTTAGACACGACTTCACAACTAACAACAACAACAATCTTGTTGAGCCAATTTCTAGCTGTCTGGGGAGAAATCTTGGCCAGTGATTTTTTTTGCTGAGTCGTTTCATAAATGCGCTCTGGATGTAACGTACAGGATGGCAGGGACCAACGATGGCAGGTGTAACTATTATATGTCGCTGTGCCGCTTGCACATTTAAGTGTTCGCTAGAACGACAACCACATCCTGTTATTTGGAGGTACATGCATTTTTTTTCCCCCTTAGCACTTTTCATTTTGTAGCATGGAGTGTCCCGTTCGGCTATTGTGGATCCTCACCAACATTTGTCATTTTCCTGAAATGCGGCAGCCCAGCCAATTTTTAAAACAAAGTGTTCTCGGGAAGGGACGTCAGTTTTTATTTATTTTTTTAACCTTATTTTCCCATGTTAGTTCTCCCCTTCCCTTTTAAGCGATTTTCGCTGAGGTTCTAATTTTTCTGGGTGGTGGTGGTGTTATTTACACCTTTTTCCTGTGATGCAAGTTAACTTCTGAAAACAGGAAGCAAGTGGATGGTGTAACTTTGCAAGAAAAAAAAAAAGAGAGAAGTAGTAGTTCCAGAGAATGAATCACCTGCTAATTTTTTATTTATTTATTTTTTTTTGAGAAAATGCTCGTTTTTGTGGCTGAGTCCTGTTTTCTTAGAATTTGTTTTGCGGAAGGAAAGGAAAGGAAAGGAAGGGAAAGGAAAGGAAAGGAAGGGAAAGGAAAGGAAGAAAGAAAGAAAGAGAAAGAAAGAAAGAAAGAAAGAAAGAAAGAAAGAAAGAAAGAAAGAAAGAAAGAAAGAAAGAAAGAAAGAAAGAAAGAGAAAGAAAGAAACAGAAAAAAGAGGGGAGGGAGGGAAAGGAAGGAAAGAAGAAAGAAAGAAAGAGGGGAGGGAGGGAAAAGAAAGAAAGAGGAAAAGAAAAGAAAAGAAAGAAACAAAGAAAGAAAGAAAGAAAGAAAGAAGAAAGAGGGGAGGGAGTGAAAGGAAGGAAGGAAAAAAGATGAAAGAAAGGGGGAGGGAGGAAAAGGAAAGGAAAGGAAAGGAAAGAAAGAGAAAGAAAGAAAGAAAGAAAGAAAGAAAGAAAGAAAGGGGAGGGAAGGAAAGGAAGGAAGGAAGGAAGGAAAGAAAGAAAGAAAGAAAGAAAGAAAGAAAGAAAGAGAAAGAAAGAAAGAAAGAGGGGAGGGAGGGAAAGGAAGGAAAGAAAGAAAGAAAAAGGAAAGGAAGGAAAAAAAGAAAGAAGGGGAGGGAAAGGAAAGGAAAGAAAGAGAAAGAAAGAAAGAAAGAAAGAAAGAAAGAAAGAAAGAAAGAAAGAAAGAAAGAAAGAAAGAAAGATGAAGGGAAGGAGGGAAAGGTGGGGGTCCAATTGCTCTAGGAAGGAGAATCTTCACTTGTTCTAGTATTTTGTTTTGTGATGATGATGATGATGAAGAGGACAACCGCCGCCTTACCAAGCCAGTTGCTTAGGATCCACTTGTCGATCTTGCCTAATAGTTTTCACAGTGCAAGGACAAAATTAAGAGCCTGGAGAAGCTGTTCACAGACCCGGATCGAGAAAACAGAACCAGGGCGTTGCCTGGAAAGGACCCCTCCGTGCAAGACCTCTTCAAAAAGATAGAGGAGGTAACACCCAGTCTGCCAGAACACCCTCGCACCAAATCCCCATCTTCCCATAGTCACTGGATTAAAAGGGCGGGGGGGAGGAGAGGCCTTGACACACGCATAAAAAACTCACGAGACTGGTGCCAAAAACAGCATCGCAGTGCTGTGTTTTCCCACCAGCTCTCCACACACCCCTATGACATCAGTTAGCACTGATGGCGTTACCTAGTTTGGTAATGAAATGTCTGCAAGGAAACCACCAAGCTCAGAGAACACCAAGGACCCCATAATTGTTCTTTTCCTCTTCCTCCTCCTCCTCCCCCTCCTCCTCCTCCTCCTCCTCTCCACAAACCCCACCCCCTTCTAGCACTGATGGCGTTACCTAATTTGGTAATGAAACATCTGCAAGGAAACCACCAAACTCAGAGAGCACCAAGGACCCCATAGTTCTCCTCCTCCTCCTCTCCACAAACCCCACTCTCTTCTAGCACTGATAGTGTTACCTAGTTTGGTAATGAAACGTCTACAAGAAAACCCACCAAGCTCAGGGACCCCAAAGGACCCCACCTCCTACGAAATGATGGAGCTCCTGCATATCTCTCCCACTTTTTCGTGCATAATCCCAGCACGGCTGGGTAAACCAGGGTCAAAGGGTGGGCATTCTCCCCATCCCTGCAGGCTCCCCAACTTCCATTTCATTTTCCCGGAGAGTAATTAGGAGATTCCCCCCCCCAAAAAATTGGCCTTTGGATTAGCAAGATGTTGTCGTTAAAAACGCAACTAGAACCAACTGGAACATTAGCCTCTGCCTGCTTGTATACCTTTGCTCTTTGCTATATAGTTAGAAATTCAGCTGACTCGGAAAGAGGAAAAACTGCTGGAAAAGGACTTTATTTACGAGCAAGTTTCTCGGATGACGGAGAAAGTCAGCGTCAAGGCAGAAAACAGCAAGGAGGAGACATTAATCCTGGCTAAAAAGGTAGCGTCGCTGTGGTTTGGTTTGATGATGCCAGTTCCCTGTGCAGGTCGTCCTCGTCGGACGGCCGCAATTGTCCCAACTTTGCTCCATCTTAACGAACTTTCTTGCGCAGAAGTTGCGAAGGGACTCACCGCAGTTGATCAGTTAGTAACCCGTTTGTCCAGTGAATCTGGCATTCCCGTTGACGTTGCTTGTCGGAAGGTCGCTAAAGGCAACCGTCGTAAATATGAAGCAGTTGCCAAGCGTCCGAATTTTGATCACGTAAATGGCCTTAGGCGTGAAAAACGGTCATCAGTTGCTTTTTTCACTGCCATCGTAACTTTGAACGGTCACTAAACAAAGGACGACTATAAACCCAATTTAGGCTTTTGGTGGCAACGGCAAGCAGGAGGTTTTCAAAAATAGACTGGGCCACCATTCAGCTGGGATGATACAAGGTTGTCAGCTTTGAGAGGGTATGTGTGTGTGGCAGGTTGGACTAGAACAGAGTTTCCAACCTTTCTGGGCTCGCGGCCCGGAGGGGAGAGCAGTTTCCAAATTACTTCGTGCCCGCACACGTGCGAGCACACAAACAAGGCCACACCCACTGGCGCAGTACTAGTGGCCGCATTCATGCATGCAGCATGCGCTGGCAGCATGCGCGAATGGCTGTGCAGCCCCGTGGCTAGCGCCCGTTTGTGCATCGCAAATGGGCCACGCACACACACTCCCGTGCTAGCAGCCCATTCGTGCATGCGCAAATGGGGTGCACATGCCCCCCGTGCTAGGGTTCCCGTTCGCGCAAACAGGGCCATGGGCACTAGCGCGAGCAGGGGTGCCGCACATGTGCACGCCCTGGTCAGCCATTTCTGCGGCCCGCTGGCCAAGAGACCTCAGGCCAATACCCGGCCACGACCCATAGGTTGGGGAACCCTGGACTAGAGGACCCCACGACCCATAGGTTGGGGAACCCTGGACTAGAGGACCCCTTTCCGCCGTAGGATTCTATGCTCTTTGCTCCTGCGATTCCTTCCAGATGAACATGCTTCAAGAGAAAATAAAGAGCACCACCCAGAAGATAATGGCCCTCATCGCGGAGCTGTCCATGCACCAGGCTGTGGCCATTAACCTGCAGCAAGAGATGCGGGACAAAGAGCAGACCGTGCTGTCCGTGGTCTCCCGACTGGCCAAAGGCCTTCCTCCTCCTAGGGACATCGAACAGGATTGGCTCCGGGTCCTGCGGGATGAAAAAATGCATCAAGTTGCAAGCGAAGTGCGAGAAAAAGTGAGCCTTCACAACGGGTTTTCTCAGAACATCGATATTTTTCAGGAGGGAGGCAGCTTTGGTCAGTGGGCAAAGCAGCGTAGAGTCTGTAAAAATGTCCCGAGTCCTGGAACATCACGAGAAGATGGTGGTCAAGCGCCGGGGAAATCAGAAGATCCAGGCAGTTGAAATGGGGATAAAGGTTTAGGGCAAGCTGAAGCTCTCTCCAAGAATCTGAGCTACTAACGGTCAAGGGAAATTGGCAGTAGATAAGAGTCAGTGGAATAGAACAGTGGTGGTGAACCTATAGTACGGGTGCCAGAGGCGGCACTCAGAGCCCTCTCTGTGGGCACACGTGCCATTGCCCCAGCCTTGCCTCCCCCCATGACCCCCTCCCCTCCAGCAGCCCCCCTGAAGGAGAGTCACCCCCGAGCATGGCCCACGCGGAGCAGTGCAGCCAAGGACATGGCAGCCAGGCAGCGTAGACAAGACTCTACCCTCACGCCCCATCACGCAGTGGATGCTGTGGGGCGTGGGCAGAGGGCGTGGCCGCCATGGCACTGCTGGGCGATATTGCGGCAGGCCCCGGAGGGGGTGAGTGGCCCTGCGGGCAGGCGGGGTGGGGGTGGAGCCGGGGTGGGGCAGGGTGGAGCAGGGACGGGACCAGTTTTTGGGCACTCAGTCTCTAAAAGGTTCACCATCACTGGAATAGAAGGTGGACTGGACTTAGGTCTCTTGTGGGTGTGAAGGCACAGTGGCACAGTGGTTAGAATGCAGTATTGCCAGCTAATTTTGCCAGGAGTTTGATCCTGACCAGCTCAAGATTGACTCAGCCTTCCATCCTTCCAAGGTCAGTAAAATGAGGACCCGGATTGTTGGGGGGCAATAGGTTGATTCTGTAAACCGCTTAGAGAGGGCTGTAAAGCACGGTGAAGCGCTATATAAGTCTAAGTGCTATTGCTATACAATTGCTCTGAAGTCAGACAGCACAGAGGGACTCTCTTCTAATGCAGAGGTCTCCAACCTTTCTCAGTTGGAGGACCGGAGGGAAAGGGAGAGGTGAAACGTTTTACACACACGTGCAGGTGCACACGCAAATGCTACGCTTGCGTAGCAGCATCGGTGCTAGCGTGAGTGGGGATGTGAGCGTGTGCTTACATGGGCAGTGCTGGCCAGCCTGTTCCTCGGCCAGCAGGCCACAGGTTGGGGACCCCTGTTCTAGCAGATCAATTGTCAGAGCAGGCACAGTCTTATTGCGCTGAGCTAACCCAGGAGGAAACACAGTAAACAGTGGTCTGTGTTAAATGATGGTTTTTCTTACATTATCTACAATATCAGAAACAATATACATACACGTTGTAATACAGCAGTCTTCAACACAGCAGTTACAGCAGGAATACAGAAGAGAAAACATCTTTCCTTTTATACAAGGCTCTTAAATAGACACAGACACTGCTGAGTCATTCCCATCATTACAGCATACATTATATCAGCTGGTTTAGCTTTGAAATCATTACCTTGACCTCAATGCATCTTAGTCAGCGGCTGAGAATAAATTTAATGCTGACCCCCATATTCTGTTCCTCCAGCAGGCTCTGGAAGAAGAACAGGCAGCCCTGCCCACCGCCATCCACACGACGGCGGAACAGCGTCCCAACGCCTACATCCCCGATGACGAAAACGTTCTCCCACTACCGAGGCCTTACGGGGCGCTAGCGCCGTTCAAACCCAGCGAGCCCAGCGCAAACATGAGACACCTCAGGAAGCCAATTGTGAAGCCCATCGAAATCTGAGAGACTCCAACTTCTGTGGAAGGAGAAAACTGCTGGCCGAGGAGAAATGCTCCACTTTTGACTCGACAAAAGGGAGTTCCTCCGGATTACAAGAGGCGGGCGTGAAAATGTGTGGCTTGAGAGCTGCGGGAATGTTTTTGCCTTCTTGAAACTTCCTGAGGTCCAATGAAATAAATGTTTGAAAATATATCTATATCTATATTTAGATTTTGCTGACAAAGAGTTAAAGGGAGACTAGTATAGCTATTTCGAGCTATTTAGCTCTCATCAGCTAGCCATACCCTTCTGAGATTCGAACCTGGGCCGCTTGCACATTAGGCAGCTGTATTAACCTCCAGGCCACAGGCTCTCCTCACTTCTGTCAGCTGATAAACACACACACACACACACACACACACGAATGCTCGTCGTTTCTTCTGGTATGGCAAAATGCTGTCATCATTTACTATACTTTTCTTCGTTTGGAATGGAAACATTTAAGGCAATATTTAGAAGCCCCAGCTGTCGTAAAGTAGAAGCTTCCATCGCGCTATGTTTTGTTTTAATACATACTTTTTTTAAAAAAATTCAATGGGAAGGTGTTGGATCAGAATAGGGAGATCCGGGTTCAAGTCCTTCCACATCCAGGGGGTTAAGTGGATTATTTGGGGCCCTCCCTTGCTCAGAGCCCAACCAAGCTCAGGGATTGTGGGGGGGATAAAATGGGGAGGGCTATGCACGTCACCTTGAGCTTCTGAACAAAAAAAGCTGGATCAAAATCTAATAAATCGGTAGCATAAGCAAAAAAAAAAAAAAAAACCAGCTGGAGAAACAGATTTCAACTGTATTTCTGCACAGTTAATTCTTTCAATCCTGTTTGGACACTGAAACCATGGTTTTGATCCTTACTATACGTGTAAGCTCTTGAGTAAAAAGATTTTCTACCATAAGAGGGAAAAGCTAAACAAGGAAACAAAAAGATCAGAACACCAGCAAATCAACACTCAGATAAACAGGGATGAATACCTATTTATCAGGCAAGCAAGCAAGCAGTAAACAACACCCTAATCAAGGAATTGCCAGCTCAAACAAACAAGCATTTAAACAACACACTCCTACCAACACTGCACATAAAAAGAGGGTGGGTCTTTAACCCCAAGCCTTTCCTATGGTTTGGCATGCCATCTTGACTTTTTTTTGCTGCCTGCAGAAACCTCCTTGTAGTACATTTAAACGATGAGAAAACGCACCGAAAGTCTATGACATCAATGCAATAAAGACATCGAAGTCCAGTTCCAAATCTATACATTTATTTCCATTTACATCCAAGTTCTGGTTTCTCAATTGCAATATTCTATAGCACCCTGTTTGTGGGTGTATCTCATATATACATAATACGATAGCTGCCCCCTCCTTATCGGTCCGTTATATTATCCAATGTTGTAAGTAAGAATTTAAAAGCTAACGTCCGTGTGTTTCACTCCGACATTCCCTCTATTTAATCCTAATTTTGTAATTTACTCAGAACCGCAATTGCTTCGGGGGCTCAGCAGCACAATATCCTATTAATAATAAATACTACGCTGAAGTCAGATTCAGTTTTATTCTTGTAATGTTACAGTGAGACGACCTCCCATCCGTTTGAATATCGGATTGTAAAAATTTATTTCGGAATATTCCGGTCCACCTATTTACATTGATGCAAAAAAAAACAAACCCCAATAGCTTGGGCTATTCTGAATTCCAAAATACCCTTTTTCTAATTCAGAAAAATATTTCTTCATCATTGGAACAAGCGACTTCAAGGAGAGGGAACTGGTTTGAAAATGAAAATTTAGCACCCCCCCGAATTTAAAATATTTTGTCTTCAGAACCATTTGCAGAACCACTGAGCCATTTTTAAAAGTTATAACGAATTCTGGTCAGCAGTAAACCAAAGTTGTGATATTTCTTTTGGGCATCCTGTTAAGAGCTTCATACCCGTCTCTTCTCTGGATTGCAGATGTTGCGCAGATGTTACGAGGCCCAGCAACATTCTGAAGCTCCTGGATTCATAATTTTGTCTTGCTAATGAAATAAGTTAAAGATCCAAGAACATTGTAGTGTGTTTCAGGGTCACCTCTTCAACCAATCTTGCGTTCATGTTGGTGTCTTCCATAGAAGCTGTCCATCCTAGGAAAGAATCATGCAGAGAAATAATATTATATAGAAATAATATCATGGGCTGGACGTCGATCGCCAGGGTCATCAGTAAAACTAAAACCGCTCATTTCAGTTTGCAATTATTTTGCTTTTTAACCCAGCTGAACAAACACATCTTTTTACTTTTTTCCCTTTGTCATATATTTTTCCCTCCCTTATTTTCCTAATGTTTTCTTTTGTATTTTTTGTAGTTTAGATTATAAACTAATAAAAAAAACCCGTTTCTGCACATGTCGGAAACATGCAACTGCTTTCCATTTGCACATCCAGGACGAGAATATGAATCGTGATACCTTATGCATGTAATTGATACATCATGAATGTATTTTAAAACATTTCACAAGCATAACATAGACATTAAATACGATTATCATCTAAACCAAGATAAACTCAATTAAGCTACAATAAAACAGAAGGAAACAGACTTACCTTGACGTTCCATCTCTGTGATGATAGCCATCAAATAGTTGAGTGGGAGAAACTCAATTTGGATGGGTATTCTGTCCATAAATGGTATATTATACTGCAAGAGAAGAATGCATTCCAGCACTGAATGGCTATAATTTAACTCCATGTTTCAAGGAATTAATTTTTTAGACGAATCAGAGGCAAAGAGACCAAAACATACGAAGAACAGCTGCGGGACTTGGGTTTGGCTAGTCTAAAGAAAAGAAGAAATAGGGGAGACATGATAGCAGTGTTGCAGTATCTGATGGGCTGACACAAAGAAGAGGGAGTCATGTTATTCTCCAAAGCACCAGAAGGCAGGACGAGAAACAATGGTTGGAAACTGTTCAAGGAGAGAAGCAACCTGGAATTAAGGAGAAACTTCCTGACAGTGAAGACAATCAACCAGGGGAACAGAAGTTGTCTCCAGAAATCGTGGGCGCTTCATCCTTTTTTAAAGATGAGGCTAGACAGTTACCTGTATGAGATGGTATAGATTCTCCTGCTTGAGTGGGGGGCTGGACTAGAAGACCTCCAAGGTCCCTTCCAGCTTCTATTCTATTCTATTCTATTCTATTCTATTCTATTCTATTCTATTCTATTCTATTCTATTCTATTCTATTCTATTCTATTCTATTCTTATTCTATTCTACTCTACTCTACTCTACTCTACTCTACTCTACTCTACTCTACTCTACTCTACTCTACTCTACTCTACTCTACTCTACTCTACTCTACTCTACTCTACTCCATTCCATTCCATTCCATTCTATATTCTATTCTATTCTATTCTATTCTATTCTATTCTATTCTATTCTATTCTATTCTATTCTATTCTATTCTATTCTATTCTATTCTATTCTATTCTATTCTGTATTTTATTATTCTACTAGCTGTACCCAGCCACTCGTTGCTGTGGCTCAGGAAAGAAAAGAGAAAGTGCACCTTTGTAATATGTTTAATTTCACAATGCTTCTGGGTATACAATATTTTTTGTTGTTCCATTGTGTGTGCAGATATAGAGATTACATCCAACAGATGGCGCTGTTTTTCAAAAAAGTATGTTTTTACCTGTTTTTCAAAAAAGCATGTTTTTAACTGTCACAGGTGTGACATCTATATAATATAAGTATATAAAAACACATGTGTATTCGAATGCAACGTTGTGTCAAAAGTTCAAAGCAATCGGTAAAGAACTTTCAGAGATTTAAGATTTTGAACAAACGAACATTTATATTTTTATTTATATAGATTCTATTCTAGTCTAGTCTAGTCTAGTCTATATTTTACTGTTCTGTTATTCTATTGTATTCTCTATTCTATATTCTATTCTATTCTATTCTATTCTATATTCTATTCTATTCTATATTCTATTCTATTCTATTCTATTCTATTCTGTTCTGTTCTGTTCTATTCTATTCTATTTTATTCTACTTCTTTTAATGAAAAGAAGGACCAGCAGTGACATGATAGCAGTGTTTTTATTTATATAGATTCTATTCTATTCTATTCTATTCTAGTCTAGTCTAGTCTATATTTTACTGTTCTGTTATTCTATTGTATTCTCTATTCTATATTCTATTCTATTCTATTCTATATTCTATTCTATTCTATTCTATTCTATTCTATTCTATTCTAGTCTAGTCTAGTCTAGTCTAGTCTAGTCTAGTCTAGTCTAGTCTAGTCTATTCTAGTCTATTCTATTCTATTCTACTTCTTTTAATGAAAAGAAGGACCAGCAGTGACATGATAGCAGTGTTCCAATATTTGAGGGGCTATTACAAAGAAGAAAGGGTCAACTTATTTTCCAAAGCACCTGAAGGCAGTACATGGATGGAAAATAATCAAGGAGAGGACCAACCTAGAACTAAGGAGGAATTTCCTGCCAGTGAGAACAATTAACCAGTGGAACAACCTGCCTCCAGAAGTTGTGAATGCTCCAACACTGATGGTTTTTAAGAAGAGAGCCATTTGTCTGAAATCAGAACAAGAAATCTGGAAGGGACCTTGGCCCTTTTATGACTGGTGGACTTCAACTCCCAGAATTCCTCAGCCAGGCACACATAAAGGGGCCACGTTTGAAGACCTCTAGTATGGGGTTTTCTGCCTGAGCAGGGGGTTGGACTAGATGGCCTCCAAGGTCCTTTCCAACTCTATTACTCTAAGCATCTTAAAGCTACTGGAGATTTCAACTCGCAAAAAACCTAAGGAGGGGAAGATGTGAACACCTGAAGCCTTGCTCCTGGGAATCTAACTTCAATATCTGTATCTTATTCAGACCCAGATTTTTTTTTTTTTTATGAAAAGGAGCAGAGACAAACTAGCCCACATTCTTAACAGGTGATCAAGCTTTTACCTGTTCGTTGCCGAGTTTCTCAAATAAGAGTTTCACGTAGTTCCTCGCAATAACAGCTGTGCTTAAAGAATGGGTCCACAGCTGACACACCTTGCAACCAATTGCCTGCAGGGGCAAAAGAAGAAACGGGTGGAGGGAACCTTTTAAATATCCAATATGAACTGGAACTTGGAGAACTGAATCTGTTCCTTCAGGGGTGGAACCAACATTCATGATAAAGCACACACTTGTGTGAATAGCGTTTTTTTTTTTTTTACGTACAGGACAGGTGTGGACAGAATTGCCCTTTACCTGTAAAGTACCGTATTTTCCGGTGTATAAGACGACTTTCTAAAGCCTGAAAATCTTCTCAAAAGTCAGGGGTCCTCTTATACGCAGGAATATACTGGTAGCTGTTCTCTGAATTTAAAACCAATCTGCCCCCTAGTGGCCAGCCTTATTTTTTTACAGAAATAAACACTAACACAGTGGTTCTCAACCTTTTTAATGCCATGACCCCCAACCGGTCGTAAGTTGAGGACTACTCAACCGGTCGTAAGTCGAGGACTACTCAACTGGTGCAGCACCATTTGCAAAATGGGACTTTTGGTGGGCTCAGCAGGGCAGAGACAGCCTGGACAATTCCTATTGGCTTTTGAAAGCCAATAGAATTAGACTCTATTCAAGAGAGTCTATTCTATTGGCTTTCAAAAGCCAATAGAATAAAAGGGAGTAGCACAGCTAAGGAAAAGGGGGGGAAAAATGGCGGACTGCGTTGTTTGGCGACCCCCGTGAAATGGTCGTTCGACCCCAAATGGGGTCCCGACACACAGGTTGAGAACCACTGCACTAACAGGACAAAGCTTTCTAGCAGCAAAGGAGCTCCTATTGTGCTCATCTATAAACAGAAATTCAATATTGTACTGTATTTTCTGGCGTATAAGATGACTTTCTAAAGCCTGAAAATCTTCTCAAAAGTTTTGGGTCATCTTATACGCCCAGTCGTCTTATACACCGGAATATACGGCATATAGAATACCATTAGCCTATTTTACAGTTTAATCTTTTAACCCACTCCGGGTTTGTTTTTTGTTTTTTGTAACACTCCAAATTCAACTACCGATAGTGCTTTGACTTTGCAACCGTTCCTTTACCGATTGTTCGAAGTCACCACGGCCCTGCACAAGGAACTGGTGACCGTTTTTCACACTTAGGACCATTGCAACATCCCCAGGGTCACTTGATCAGACTTCAGATGCTTGCCAAATGGCATTTACGTATGACGGTTGCATGGTGTCACGTGATCACCTTTTGGCGTTCGCTTAAAACAGCTGCGGCAAGGAGGGTTGTAAAATGGGGGAAAAAAATCACTTAACAAATGTCTCACTTAACAACATAAATTTTTTGGACTCAATTGTGATCGTTAAGTTGAGAACAACCCATAGCATTTTTATGGACAGGACAGGTGTGGATACAATTTCCTTTTACCTGTAAAGTATATAGAATTCCATTAGTGTATTTTACTGTTTTGTTTTGTTTTTTAATCCCCTGCATTTTTTTTTAAGAAGCAACCTAGAACTAAGAGAAACTTCCTGACAGTGAGAACAATTAACCAGTGGAACAACCTGCCTCCAGAAGCGGTGAATGCTCCAACACTGGAAGTTTTTAAGAAGAGACTGGACAGCCATTTGTCTGAAATGATATAGAGTTTCCTGCCTGAGCAGGGGGTTGGACTAGAAGACCTCCAAGGTCCCATCCAACTCTGCTGTTGTTATTTTACACCCCAAGATTGCCCTCTTCAATCTGTGTGCCAGATTCTAGCATCCTTGCACTGTTAGTATAATTCATTTTCTTTCAACCCACCGATCAAAACACCGTGTAAACTCGCACGGATTGAAACAACCCCGACCAGCCAACAAGACACAAACGTCTCTTAATCAGCCACGAAGACGGATGGCAAAATAATATTAATTCTGGCTCAGAAACCAAAGGGGAGGAAACCTGATCCCCATGGCTTAAAAATAATTTCCAACGTGTCGAAACAGCTGTTCTGGAAGAAAATGTCATTCGGCTGCCTTTCTGCCTTCTCCGAAACAGAAAGGACAGCGATAAGACAGAAGTGGCTTTGTGGATGCTGTTGTCATTGCTGTTTTTCAATACAGCCAAACAAAGAAGGCCTTTCTGTCGAGAAAGTTCAAGTTGTTCTTATTTCTTGAAATAGACAAGGAAGCTTGCCGGATGAAATTTGAGAGAGAAAGAGAAAGATAGAAAGAGAGAGAGAGAGAGAAAGAGGTAGGGATAGGGGAAGAAAGAGAGAGGGAGAGGGACAGGGAGAGAGAGAGAGAGAGGGAGAGAGGGAGAGAAAGAGAAAAAGAGAAAGATATAGAGATGAGTTAGGGAGAGGGAGGGGAGAGGGAGAGAGAGAGAGAGAGAGGGAGAGAGAAAGAGAGAGAGAGAGAAGGAAAGGGAGAGAGAGAGAGGGAGAGGGAGAGAATTCAGCAGAAGGAGGCCTCCCAGGTCTAGAATGGCCTACCACTTCTGGATACCACTTCCAGAAGTCTGTTCTAGGCCTGGGAGGCCTGGAGGAGGCCTCCCAGGCCTAGAACAGCCCGCCGGAAGTGCATGGATGCCACTTCCGGAAGTTCGTTCTAGAACTCAGCCTGGAGGAGGCCTCCCAGGCCTAGAACAGCCTGCCAGAAGTGTATGGATGCCACTTCTGGAAGTTCGTTCTAGAACTCAGAGGCCTGGAGGCAACCTCCCAGGCCTAGAACGGCCTGCTGGAAGTGCATGGATGCCACTTCCGGAAGTTCGTTCTAGAACTCAGAGGCCTGGAGGAGGCCTCCCAGGCCTAGAACAGCCCGCCGGAAGTGCAAGGATGCTACTTCCGGAAGTTCGTTCTAGAACTCAGAGGCCTGGAGGTGGCCTCCCAGGCCTAGAATGGCCTGCTAGAAGTGCATGGATGCCACTTCCGGAAGTCTGTTCTAGGCCTCGGAGGCCCAGGCCTGCATCCAATAAGAGAACCGATTGTTTAGCTATTTGAATCCCACCCCTGCATTTACTGCAAACAGATCCAAGACTAGTTGTCGGAATACGGCGGTTAGTTAATAGTTACCTGGGGAAGCCTTGTAAGGATACTCAGCTTGAGCTTCACGTTCTTTTCAGTGTCGTCTAACTCTTAAAAACAAACAAACAGGTTTGAGAAAAAGGATACGGGCTAAACAAGACCTTGGCTTGGCTTCAGTCCGGTTTACGCCAATGGAGACTAGCTATGCAAACACAGCTCTACTCCACTGGAATGTGGAACATGGTTAGCATGTTTTTAGTCCCCTTACGCAAGAGAATGACGCATATTACAGGCTGTCCCCGGCTAACATCCACAACTGGGCTGAGAATTTCCTTAGTTAAACAAAGCGGGTGTTAAGTGAATCACACGGTACTTGAAGAGAAGGCCTAGGGGTGACATGATAGCAATCTTCCAATATCTCAGGGGCTGCCCCAAAGAAGAGGGAGTCAAGCTATTCTCCAAAGCACCAGAAGGCAGGACAAGAAGCAACGGATGGAAACTAACCAAGGAGAGAAGCAACCTGGAACTAAGGAGGAATTTCCTGACAGTGAGAACAATTAACCAGTGGAACTACCTGCCTCCAGAAGCTGTGAAAGCTCCAACAATAGAAGTTTTTAAGAAGAGACTGGACAGCCATTTGTCTGAGATGGTATAGGGTTTCCTGTCTGAGTAGGGGGTTGGACTAAATGACCTCCAAGGCCCCTTCCAACTTTATTATTATTATTATTGTGGATCATCGCACAGTCAGCCAGATGTTCAGACTGGATTTGGCATTTTGTCTACCTATCGAGTCCTTACCCAGGACCTGGGATAGGTAGATCTGGATGTTGGATGGTATTACAGGTATCATCACAAGATGGAAGCAGTTCCTAGTAAAGCCGCCTTTTGCAATTGACTAATAGCGAATTTGTCAATGCCAATGGTGTTCAAGTGGTGCTCCAGTTGTTTTGGGATTGCACCCAAGGAGCCTATTACTATTGGTATTACCCTTGCTTGCTATTATTATTATTATTATTATTATTATTATTATTATTATTATTATTGTTGTTGTTGTTGTTGTTGTTGTTGTTGTTGTTGTTATTATTGGCTTTGCTTGGCTGGGAAGGTTGTAGATGTGACCCCAGGATGCTACAACACTCGTAAATATAAGCCAATTGCCCAGCCCCTGAATGTTGATCCCATGACCAGGGGGATAGAACACAGAATAACAGAGTTGGGACCTTGGGAGGTCTTCTAGTCCAACCCCCTGCTCAAGCAGGAGACCCTACACCATTCCGAACAACTGGCTGCCCAATCTCTTCTTTAAAAACCTCCAGTGATGGAGCACCCACAACACCACCAGTGCCAGCAACGAGTGCGCCCCTCCCTGTCAATCTATACAATCTATATAAGAGCCGCGGTGGCACAGTGGTCAAAATGCGGTACTGCAGGCTATTTCTGTTAATTGCCGACTGCCAGCAGTTTGGCAGTTCGATCCTGACCGGCTCAAGGTTGACTCAGCTTTCCGTCCTTCCGAGGTCGGTAAAAGGAGGACCCAGATTGTTGGGGGGCAACAGGCTGACTCTGTAAACCGCTTAGAGACGGCCATAAAGCACTGTGAAGTTGTATATAAGTCTAAGTGCTGTTGCTATTACTCATATGTATAGTGGCTACTACTACACGCAGGCTAAGCATTACTAACCAAGGAGAGAAGCAACCTGGAACTAAGGAGGAATTTCCTGACAGTGAGAACAATTAACCAGTGGAACTACCTGCCTCCAGAAGCTGTGAAAGCTCCAACAATAGAAGTTTTTAAGAAGAGACTGGACAGCCATTTGTCTGAGATGGTATAGGGTTTCCTGGTATAGGTAAAATGTGCCTCTGAAGAATCTTATCATTCCTTGAGAAATGTCTCCATTCTGGGGAGATGAAGTCCACAAGCCTTAAAAGTTGCCAAGTTTAGACACCCCTAAACTAAAGCATTTAGAGCTCTTTTATTTAGCAGTCAGTTTTAGACAGAAAAAAAGCAGCAGGAATAGAGAAGCTCCAATAATGCAGCCTGTGATTTTACATGGATGGATGTTCTGGGAATTTGTCGTGAGTCACAGGCTTATCGGGTGTTGTAAGCATCAATGAATAAGCGAGGCAGATGTAAATATGAAGAAATCATATTTTGTGTGTGTGTGTGTGTTTCTGTTCCTTTTGATACTTGCAACCTTGCATGTTTCACACTTTTTCATCCTTCTTTTTTTATCCTTTCCTCTGAAGTTTTTGAGACTTGCGAGATTGCAGCGAGATTGCAAGTAGGTCAAAGGTTTAGACCAGCGGTTCTCCACCTGTGGGTCGGGACCCCATTTGGGGTCAAACGACCATTTCACGGGGGTCGCCAAACAACGCAGTCCGCCATTTTTTCCCCCTTTTCCTTAGCTGTGCTACTCCCTTTTATTCTATTGGCTTTTGAAAGCCAATAGAAGAGACTCTCTTGAATAGAGTCTTATTGGCTTTCAAAAGCCAATAGGAATTGTCCAGGCTGTCTCTGCCCTGCTGAGCCCGCCAAAAGTCCCATTCTGCAAATGGTGCTGCACCAGTTGAGTAGTCCTCGACTTACGACCGGTTGAGTAGTCCTCAACTTACGACTGGTTGGGGGTCGCGGCATTAAAAAGGTTGAGAACCACTGGTTTAGAAGTAAGGATTGAAAGAGTATCAAATGGGCCATGTGACCGGTGTGAAAAGGATCAGAAATTCAGGTAGTCCTTGACTTATGACCGTAATTGTAGGTTGCTAAATGAGACATTTGTTAAGTGAGCTTTGCCCCAGAGTCCGTGTATTGCCTCCAACAATCTGGGTCCTCATTTTACTGACCTCGGAAGGATGGAAGGCTGAGTGAACCTTGAGCCGGTCAGGATCGAACTCCTGGTAGCAGGTAGAGTAGATAGAGTTAGCCTGCAATACTTCATTTTAACCACTGCGCCGTCATGACGCAGACTACAATCTGTATGAGTAGACCCTGACTTACAGCCATTCATTCAGTAACCATTCAAATTACAACAGCTAAATGACTCAAGTTATGGCCATCGTATACTCTCCCCCCCCCCGTGGTCTTGGAATTATGGTCTGAGCGCTTGACAGCCCGTTCATACTTACGACTGGTTGCCAAGTGCCCCACGATTGTGTGACCACTAGTTTTTCCTGCCGTCTTCCCCAGAAAGTCAATGGTGAAGCTGGTAGGGAATGCCACAAGCCATTGCTGCCTGCTGAGAGGATTCCCTCCAGTTTCTGGTTGAAAAAGGATTTTCAGCTCCACAATGGAGAGGTTTGAAGTTTCTCTATTCTGAAGCTGAAAATAGGTCTATGCCAGACAACCTTGGCTCTTTTATAACTCGTGGACTAACTCCCAGAACTCCTGAGCCAGCCACGCTGAGGGGAAAGGGAGAGGTTTCCAAGCTGAGCCATGCTGGCTTAGGAATTCTGGGAGTTGAAGTCCACCAGTCATAAAACAGCCAAGGTTGCCTACCCCTGGTCTATGCTGAAATCCTCTCTGGGGCTGACAATCCTGCTGGGATTTCAGCACAGACCTCTTTCAGCAGCGGAGCGTGGTTGGCTGGGAAATTCTGAGAGTTGAAGTCCACAGGTCTTAAAGTGGCCAAAGATGCTTTTTCAGGAGGCAACTGGACTTCTTTGTTTTTTCTCGGAAGACGTTTCGCTTCTCGTCCAAGAAGCTTCTTCCGCTTCAGAAGCAGAAGAAGCTTCTTAGACGAGAAGCGAAACGTCTCCAGAGACCAACAAAGAAGTCCAGTTCCCTCCTGAAAAAAGCCTCTTTGGGATAACCACGACTGGGACAACTGAGGATCTCCGTAGACACAAGTCTTAAAAGCAGCCAAGGATGGAGACCGTCGCTCTAGTGCGCAAGGAGGAACATTACCTTTCCAAAGATTCAGGACGTACTTTTCTGTTAGGTGCAGAACTCCGTGGTCGATGTACTGCAGGACGGTGTGCAAAGGGAAGCACCTCATCCCCACCTCCAGGTGCAGAGTGTGGAATCCTGCGTTAAAGGAAGACGTCAAGGAAGCAGTAAGGACGAAGCCCATGAGAAAGAGAGCCGAGAGAGTCGGTAAAGTCATCCCGCGTCATTCACGCATTCTGTTTGTAACGAGAAAATCACAAGGCTTAGATCTGGCAGGCGGGATCGGTGTGGCAAAATACGTACTGGTGGTCCTTCCGCTTTCAACCATTTGAAGTAACAACGGCAGCGAAAAATAAGGACTTATGACCGATTCTCACACTTGCGTCTACCGTTGCGGCGTCCCCCGGGTCATGTGATCAAAATTAGGATAAATATCCTGTTAGATAACCCCCCTCCTCTCTCTCTGTCATCTCTATCTATTATCTATTTTTTCTCTCTCTCTCATCTCTCTGTGATCTCTCTCTCTCATCTCTCTATTTCTCTCTATCATGTCTCTCTCTCTCTTTCTCTATCACCTCTATCTCTATTTATCTGTCTTTCATCTATTTAATCTCTCTATTTATCTCTCTCATCTTTCTCTCTCTCATCTCTCTGTGATCTGTCATCTCTATCTCTCTATCATCTATTTATCTCTATCATCTCTCCATCTCTATTTTATGTCTCTATCTCTATCATCTCTCTATCATCTCCATTTCTCTATCTCTCTATCTCTCTCTCATCTCTTTGTGATCTGTCAACTCTCTCATCTCTATTTATCTATCATCTCTCCATTTATCTCTATCTCTATTTATCTCTATCTCTCTCATTTGTCTCTATTTATCTCTATCTCCCCCCCATCCATCCATTCATCCACAGAGAGAGAGGGGGGGAGGGAGAGGGAGAGGGGGAGAGAGAGAGAGAGAGAGAGAGAGAAAGAAAGAGAGAGACTGGACCGAAGCTTTCATGGCTAAAGTGGGACTAGATTTCACGACCCCCCATTTCCTAGCCTGACGCCTGAACCATTAGACCAGTGGTTCTCAACCTTTTTAATGCCACGACCCCCCACAACCGGTCGTAAGTCGAGGACTACTCAACCGGTCGTAAGTCGAGGACTACTCAACTGGTGCAGCACCGTTTGCAGAATGGGACTTTTGGCGGGCTCAGCAGGACAGAGACAGCCTGGACAATTCCTATTGGCTTTGGAAAGCCAATAGAATTAGACTCTATTCAAGAGAGTCTATTCTATTGGCTTTCAAAAGCCAACAGAATAAAAGGGAGTAGCACAGCTAAGGAAAAGGGGGGAAAAAATGGCGGACTGCGTTGTTTGGTGACCCCCGTGAAATGGTCGTTCGACCCCAAATGGGGTCCCGACCCACAGGTTGAGAACCACTGCATTAGACCAAACTGGGTAGAACAAAACAAGATAAATGTGGAAGGGAAGTACTTCAAAGTTGATGTAACTTCTCTGCAACTTGACCTGCATTTAAGCCAGGTCATAGAACCATCAGCCATGATCACAAGGCAGATCTACCTGCCAATTAAAAGCAGGACTGGCCTTTAGCTTTTAAACTCTCCCATGTAATATTCTTTCTCCCACAGCAATATCCCCCCCCAAAAAATAAAACAATAAAAAAAATTCCATTTTGACCGTTGTGAGCTAATGCTCTGTTAAGCATTTCCATTTTTAAAACTTGTTCCTTCATAAAATCTGTCCTCTAGGGGCCATTAACATTTTCATCTGTCCTCAGACTTATCAGAAACAGCAACGGCCTCTTAGGAAGTAAAAAAAACCCGTGACTTGAAAAAAAAAAAAAAAGCCAGCCCCAAGCATCTTACCCAACAACTCACAATGGTTTCACAATGGACAAAACCACTAGCCAACTTTTCCGGTGAGACCTGTCTTAAATCAGATTTAAAAAAAAAAAAACCAAGTCAAATGTTTCGGGGACAATTTTAACCTTTTGCTCATTCGGAAAGATCTGTGGAAGTATTTGGTATTAAGACAGGGATGGGATTCTTCTCAGAAGTTCCTATTCTCTTGCTATTCTTAGAAGTAATTCTCCAAAACAGCTGAAGGCAGGACAAGGAGTAACGGTTGGAAATTTATCAGAGAGAGAATCAACCTAGAAGTAAGGAGAAATTTCTTGACAGAACAAATAATCAGGGGAACAGCTTGCCTCCTGGAGTTGTGGATGCTCCATCAAGGAATGTTTTCAAAGATAGGCTGGACCATCAGTGGACCAGGATGGTATAAGAAGAGACCCAACTTAGAACAAAGGAGAAATTTCTTGACAGTTAGAACAATTAACCAGTGGAACAGCCTGCCTCCAGAAGCGGTGAATGCTCCAACACTGGAGGTTTTTAAGGAGAGACTGGACAGCCATTTGTCCAAAATGGTATAGGGTTTCCTGCCTGAACAGGGGTTGGACTAGAAGACCTCTATGGTCTCTTCCTAACCTATGGTTCTATGTTCTAGGGCAGGAGTCTTCAAACTTGGCCCTTTGATGACTTGTAGACTTCAACTCCCAGAATTCCTCACCCAGGCAAGTCATCAAAGGGCCAAGTTTGAAGATCCCTTGACTTGTGGACGTCAGCTCCCAGAATTCCTCAGCCAGCATGCCTGGCTGAGGAATTCTGGGAGTTGAAGTCCACAAGTCATCAAAGGGCCAAGTTTGAAGACACTTATTCTCGGGACTATGTTCTGCTACTAGGTGCTGTCACTCTGATTAGACATTTTTGCTGAAAAGTGACATGGAGTTCAACTGTTGCAAAGGTTGGTAGAAAATGAATAGCCAAGGGTTGTTGAGGTATTCAACCATTGTCACTGGACTGCGCACTGAACATCATAGCTTAGCAAAGTTGAAAGACGAGTTTCCAAGTCCGTCACGAAGACCTCAAAGTCAAAATTCTCAAAAGATGACAATGACAGGCCTTGGACCTATATACCGCTTCACTGTGCTTTACATCCCTCTCTAAGCGGTTTACAAATGTCAGCCTATGCCCCCCCCCAACAATCTGGGTCGTTTTACCGACCTCGGAAGGATGTTAAGTGAGTCGGGCTCACCCCTTGACTTTGTCTGTCAGAAGGCCGCCAAAGGGGATCCTGTGACCCCGGGAGACGCTGCAACCGTCATACGTACGAAACCCAGTTGCCCAGCGTCCGAATTTGGATCCCATGGACCCCGAGGGATGCCGCAATGGTTTACGGGTGAAAAACGGTCATAAGTCAGTTTTTTTTTCAGTGCTGTTGTAACTTCGAACGGTCACAAAAGGAACTTTTGTAAGTCAAGGGCTTTAGGAAATTGTTTTTGTCAACTATCTAGAGTTATGAATGTAAGGTGGGCAACTGTGTACATTTTCTAAATAAAAAAACTCTCTCTCTCTCTCTCTCACCCTCCCTCTTGGTCTCTCTCTTCCTCTCCCTCCCTCCCTCTCGGTCTCTCTCCCTCCCTCCCTCTCTTCCTCTCCTTTCTCTATCCCCCTCTCTCTTCCTCTTCATCCCTCCCTCTCTTCCTCTCCATCCCTCCCTCTCTTCCTCTTCCTCCTTCCCTCTCTCCCTCTCTCTCTCTCTCTAACTCCCTCTCGGTCTCTCTCCTTCCCTCTCTTCCTCTCTCTCTCCCTCTCCATCCCTACCTCTCTCTTCCTCCTCCCTCTCCCTCCCTCTCCTCTCTGTCCCCCCTTCTCCCTCCCTCTCCCTCTCCCCCCCTCTGTCTCTCTCCCTCCCTCTCAGTGTCCCTCCCTTCCTCTCCTCTCCCTTTCTCTCTCTTCCTCTCCATCCCTCCTTCTCCCTCCCTCTTCCTCTCCCCCCTCTTGGTCTTCTCCCTTTCTCTCTTCCTCTCCCTCCCTCCCTCTCCCCCTCCCTCTCGGTCTCTCTCCCTCCCTCTCTCCCTTTCTCTCTTCCTCTCCCTCCCTCTCCCCCTCTCCCTCCCTGTCTCTCTCCCTCCCTCTCAGTGTCCCTCCCTTCCTCTCCTCTCCCTTTCTCTCTCTTCCTCTCCATCCCTCCTTCTCCCTCCCTCTTCCTCTCCCCCCTCTCCCCACTCTTGGTCTTCTCCCTCCCTCTCTTCCTCTCCCTTTCTCTCTTCCTCTCCTTCCCTCCCTCCCTCTCCCCCTCTCTCCCTCCCTCCCTCTCCCCCTCTCTCCCTCCCTCTCGATCTCTCTCCCTCCCTCCCTCTCTTCCTCTCCCTCCCTCTCTCCCCCTCTCCCTCTCTTCCTCTCCCTTTCTCTCTTCCTCTCCTTCCCTCCCTCTCTCTTCCTCTCCCTCCCTCCCTCCCTCCCTCCCTCTCCCCCTCTCTCCCTCCCTCTCGATCTCTCTCCCTCCCTCCCTCTCTTCCTCTCCCTCCCTCTCCCCCCCTCTCCCTCTCCTCCTCTCCCTCCCTCCCCCTTTCTCCCTTTGGAGTGGCCTATGGTTACGTTTGGCTATTCTAGGCGGATGAAGCTATAGCTCTGCAGCCGGAGGGCTCACCTGGGGGCAAAGGCAGACACATCCCACCGGCTGCCTGCAGAATCTGACACATGATACGGAACACGATGATTTCATTGGCTCCCTCTGGTTGCCTGCTGTACAAAAAAGACACAAGAACATGAACTGCAAATGCTGCACAGCGGTAGAGAGCGAGCCAGGCTTGTCCCTCACAACGGGTTATCCTGCTTCATAAATCAAGTTCCCTTTAAAGCTCTTCTACAGAGGGAGGAAGGGAAACGAGGGGACAGGAGGGGACACCGTGCATCATGGAGTCAGTCAGGATAGACTAGGCTAGAATAGAATAGAATAGAATAGAATAGAATAGAATAGAATAGAATAGAATAGAATAGAATAGAATAGAATAGAATAGAATAGAAATACAGAATAGAATAGAATAGAAATACAGAATAGAATAGAATAGAAATATAGAATAGGATAGGATAGGATAGGATAGGACAGGACAGGATAGGATAGAAATACAGAATAGAATAGAATAGAAATACAGAATAGAATAGAATAGAATAGAAATACAGAATAGAATAGAATAGAAATAAAGAATAGAATAGAATAGAAATATAGAATAGAAATACAGAATAGAATAGAAATATAGAATAGAATAGAAATACAGAATAGAATAGAATAGAATAGAATAGAAATATAGAATAGAATAGAATAATGAAGAATAGAAATACAGAATAGAATAGAATATATAATAGAATAGAATAGAATAATGAAGAATAGAAATATAGAATAGAATAGAATAATGAAGAATAGAATAGAAATACAGAATAGAATAGAAATATAGAATAGAATAGAAATACAGAATAGAATAGAATAGAAATACAGAATAGAATAGAATAGAATATAGAATAGAATAGAATAGAATAATGAAGAATAGAAATATAGAATAGAATAATGAAGAATAGAATAATGAATAGAATAATGAAGAATAGAATAGAATAGAAGAGAAGAGAAGAGAACATTCCTGGAGTTCCTCACTGTCTCCATGTGCTACGCTTTGGGGTACAAATATGGGAGTCAGGCGCTGGGAGTTGCTAATATTCAACGTGTAATAACAATAAACTTTTAAGTCCCGGTTATGGTTCCTCCATCAGGAAGTCTGGTGAATGAATTTGCTATGGTTCCTGCTTCTGTCTCCCCCTTCCTTGTCTTTAAATGTCTTATGGAAATTATCTGCTTACAAGGAACAGGACAAGGAGCGAAGACTGTATTTCCTCCAAATGTTCTCCAACATCCGACAAATTAGGTCCAGCTGCAAAGAGAGAGAGAAAAAAGAAAATACTAGATGGCTTTTTGGAAAAATGCTAGATAACTTTCCAGAAAAGCTCTAGATGGCTTTCCAAGAAAACAAAACCCTCAGCTATATGGCTTTTTCAGAAAAACGCTACATGGCTTTCCAGGAAAACACTCATCGGCTTTCCAAAAAAAAGCTAGATCGCTTTCCAGAAAAAAAAAAAGCTAGATCACCTACCAGGAAATGAAACCTCAAAAGCGTTTGCTTTGAAAATCATGAATTCTGGTCTTTCAACTCTGTTTCGTTCCTGTGAAAACCCAAACACGCAAACGCTTCTTGAGAGCTAAACCGAGGTAAGCAATTTGCAATCCCTCTTCTCCTTTTTTTGCAACGTTATTCTTGCAAGCAAACAGAGAGCATGTTTTCCTATCGTCAGTGGAAACGGATGAAAACCATAACGCAAGCCAAAAACGGGCGCATTGCTGTTAAAAGACGATTTAGCAAAGCTCCGGTTTCCTACGAAATCTGGCCATGCCCAATTTTGCTCCCCCAACCTTTCCCTCCCAAAAGATTGCCCAAATTTCCAAGAAATTTATCTTGCTTTATTTTTTTCAAAGAAACCTACCAGTTTCGAAACGTAATCCACCGCTATTTGATCTATCTTCTTTCTGCCGACATACTGCAAGGGTCTCAGGAGGTGCTCTTTCAACTGTGCCACCATCTGTAAAAAAAAAAAATACGTGAACAACTAAAATCAAAATATTAAACTGTGTGTTTTGACGTGCAAAGCATTGCGCAAAACGGACTTAACCTCCGGGCAAAATTTGAGGTCGGCGGGCAAAGAGCTACAGAATCGTATTATTTCTGCTGTCAAGAAGTAGTGTGGTGAGTTGGGAGCCAACTGATGAGTTTTCTGCACAACTAAAAGTGTGTGTGTGTGTGTGTGTGTGTAAATCACTATATCTGTTCCAGAGAACTAGCAACAAAAGACTGGAACCTCCGTTACTACGGATGTCTAGCAAGGAAACAATTCAGTGGTCTTTCTGCTCGTTGACCGTCGGTGGATTCTTTTCAACCATCCGTTGTCAAAATATCACAGTCCAATTAGGAGACGGTAAACCACTCTAATTTTAAATGGGAAGAACCAGCTAACGTTCACTGATCTTTTAATGCAGTTGGTTCCAGTTAATACTTGGATCAGAGACACTGAGAGTTCTCGATCTTTTAGGATAGAGAAAGCCGAGCAAGATATCTTGGCAGGACGCAAAGCAAGCTACTTCCACCCTGTTGCCAAGATAACGACATGGACGTGTTCATGAAATCACCAAAAGTTGAAACTTGTGGAGCCAAACTTCATATTTTTAAAATTGACTAGGTAGCAGCACTTTCTACTTGAAAAGTTTATGAACGTTTCTGCCTAGCTGTTTTGCCAATGAAGAGAAACAGAAGCGGATCAAGGAATAACAGAATAATAGGGTGGGGAAGGGACCTTGGAGGTCATCTAGTCCAACCTCCTGCCCATGCCTATACCATTTCGGACAAATGGCTGTCCAGTCTCTTCTTAAAAACTTCCAGTGTTGGGGCATTCACTGCTTCTGGAGGCAGGTTGTTCCACTGGTTAATTGTTCTAACTGTCAGGAAGTTTCTCCTTAGTTCTAAGTTGCTTCTCTCCTTGGTTAGTTTCCACCCGTTGCTTCTTGTCCTGCCTTCAGGCGCTTTGGAGAATAGCTTGACTCCCTCTTCTTTGGGGCAACCCCTGAGATATTGGAACACAGCTATCATGTCCCCCCTCGTCCTTCTTTCCCTTAGATTAGACATATGCAATTCTTCAACTGCTCTTCCTATGTTTCAGCCTCCAATCCCCTGAACATTTTTGTTGCTCTTCTATTAGAGAATAATTACTGTATATTTTCTGGTTACCCTTGTAGTACTAGAGATTTCCTAATGTGAAGTCAAGAATGCACCTACCAATCCTGTTAGCAAGCGTTGGTGGTAATCCTCATCTTGAAAGAGAGGAGCTGTTCTTTCTTCTGAAAGAGAGAAAGAGACAGAGAGAAAGAAAGAAAAAAGAGGGAGAGAGGAAGAGAGACAGAAAGAGAAAGAGAAAGAGAGAAAGAAAGAGAGAGAGAGGAAGAAAGAGACAGAGAGAAAGAAAGAAAAAAAGAAAGAAAGAAAGAGGGAGACAGAGAGGAAGAGAAACAGAAAGAGAGAGAAAGAGAAGGAAAGAAAAAGAAGAAAGAGACAGAGAGAAAGAAAGAAAGAGACAGAAAAAGAGGAAGAGACAGAAAGAGAAAGAGAGAGGAAGAAAGAGACAGAGAGAAAGAAAGAAAGAGACAGAAAAAGAGGAAGAGACAGAAAGAGAAAGAGAGAGGAAGAAAGAGACAGAGAGAAAGAAAGAGAAAGAGGGAGACAGAAAGAGATGAAGAGAGGAAGAAAGAGACAGAGAGAAAGAAAGAAAAAGGGAGAGAGGAAGAGAGACAGAAAGAGAAAGAGAGGAAGAAAGAGAGAGAGAGAAAGAAAGAGAAAGAGAGAGGAAGAGAGACAGAAAGAGAAACATTTCAACATGTTCTGATTACCAGCAACATCATTACAGAGATTAGAGATTTCATGACAGATTTTATACATTCATTTTAATGGGAGATGCAGAATAAAATGAACAATATATACACGCACTCCTCAGATTACGACCACTCGTTCAGCCACCATTCAAACTGACAACAGCAGTCATGGAGGATTTACGACAGGTCCTCTGAGTTCTGACTATCCTTGAAGCATCCCACTGCGATTCGGGAGTCCGGATCGTGATTAGGACATTGAAACAAGCTGCAGCCACGTGAACACAATTTCCACTGATCCTTGCTGGCTTCCCACAGATAAAGCCAACGTGGAAGCTGGCTGGAGTTGGAAAATCAGGGCCCTGTGATGCCCTCGCTTAACAACCCACACAATCCTTGCTTAACGAGGTCAACTGGGATTGCCGTCACTAAGCAACACAATCACGCGAGGTCACACTTTACAACCGTGTCACTTAGCGATGGCGCTTCCGGTCCAAATTGCCATCACAAACTCAAGGACTACTTGAAATTTATTTTAAACATTTCCACCAAATAATGGGTTGACGCACAATAACACAGCATTCTTTTAAACAAAAAAACTAAAAAAAACCCCGATTACATGTACCCATAGATACATGTACAAACATAGACCCCTGTTTATAAACGTATCTTTGCCTTTTTTTTTCATTAGGTTAATATAAGATAATGTGTCTGATTTTATAGCCAAATGTTATATATTAGCTATAGTTATAGTTTTCATCTACTTCCACTTCTCAAAGAGATTATATGAATTATGGTGACACTTAGAACAGTGGTTCTCAACCTTTTTAATGCCGCGACCCCCAACCGGTCGTAAGTCGAGGACTAAACCTGTCGTAGGTTGAGGACTAAACCAGTCGTAAGTCGAGGACTACCCAACCGGTCGTAAGTTGAGGACTTTCCCTGCTCGGGAGCGCCGCACATGTGTGGTGCCGCCCCCTGCGCCGGCCGAGGCGTAGCTGGCAAGCGGCAGAGACGGAGCAGGCTGACCACCGGCTGGGCCACCAGCTGGCCCAGCCCAAGGGAGGTAAGGCCCCCTTGGGGAAAAAAGGGGAAAAAAATGGCGGACAGCCTTGCTTGGCGACCCCCATGAAATGGTCGATCGACCCCAAATGGGGTCGCGACCCATAGGTTGAGAACCGCTGACTTAGAAGAAGCTAAGAACTTGTTAACGTGCTATGCTTGCGTGTATAAATGTGTAACTTCCTGAAAACCAGTCTCTTGATGTTCTCCACATGTGCCACCATCATTTCCAATCTACAAGACCATATGTCAGTGGTGGCGAACCTATGGCACGCATGCCAGAGGCGGCACTCAGAGCCCTCTCTGTGGGCACACAGGCCATGCCCTGGAGATGGCAACCGTCCCTCTTCAACCAGCTGCCCGCTAACTCGCCGAAGTCCCACACGGCCGGATGCATCCCAGCACCCATGCGCTCGCTGGCCTCTGTGTGCAGCAACTGCCCCTGCCCCACCTTGCCCTGTGCCAATGGCACCCCCACCCTGCCTCGCCTTGCCTCGCCTCACCCCGCAGGACGAGACTCCTGCCCACCGCCCCACCTGCCCGAGACCCCCTGGATCTCCACCCAACCCTGCCCGGCCCCCACAGGTGTCCCTCCCCACAAGCAACATCGAGGTGATTACGCCCACCTTGGCCACACCCACCCAATCTGCCATGACCACCACAGCCACACCCACCCAGTGGACCACGTCCACCTGGCACTCAGCGATAAATACTTGGGTTTTGGGTTGCAGTTTGGTCACTCGGTCTCTAAAAGGTTCGCCATCACTGCCAAATGTAAACCACGGTTTTATCTATATAAGCCACTAGCCACCACAGGAAGAAGCTTCTGTACAAGTTTAGACAAAAGAATATGCTTACTCGAGATACACTCAGCTCCTGTTCTACAAACTCTGAGAAAAGAGCTATCATATCCAAGGAAACTGTTTTTCCACCCCGCAAGTCAGGAACAACAATTTCACAGAATTTGTGGAAGCAGAAAGGATGTCCTTTCCCTTTCCGAAGTTGACATTTATAAGTTACAGACCGCACAAACTCTCTGAAGAAGAAAACAAGGAGTGTTGCCCTGGATTAGAAGAACATCTACTCTCTTTTGAAGAGAAACTCAGCTCTAAGTAAGGAAAACACTTCATTTCCTTAAGCACAATAACTACCAAATAACAACAACAGCAAGAGTTGGAAGGGACCTTGGAGGTCTTCTAGTCCAACCCCCTGCGCAGGCAGGAAACCCTATACCACTTCAGACAAATGGCCGTCCAGTCTCTTCTTGAAAACTTCCAGTGTTGGAGCATTCACCGCTTCTGGAGGCAGGTTGTTCCACTGGTTAATTGTTCTCACTGTCAGGAAGTTTCTCCTGATTTCTAGGTTGCTTCTCTCCTTGATGAGTTCCCATCCACTGCTTCTTGTCCGGCCTTCAGGGGCTTTGGAGAATAGCTTGACTCCCTCTTCTTTGGGGCAGCCCCTGAGATACTGGAAGACTGCTATCCTGTCCCCCCTCGTCCTTCTCTTCATTAAACTAGACCTACCCAATTCCAGCAACCGTTCCTTGTATGTTTTAGTAAGAAACCAATGGATCGCCACATCCTGTGAAACAATGATGCTCAGCTGGGATCGAGGGAAGCTGTTACTTACAAACTTTTGAGATCAAGAAACACTTACCTGTTTCCCACCTGGGCAAACTGGAAAGCACCCTAGAAGAAAAGGAGCAAAGTTTCTTAACAGCTTCAGTGGAGGGAGACCTTAAAAAGGCAATGTCAACGCTGCTAACATCGGATGTTCTTGCTTTGACAACATATGGAGATGCAGCCATTTTCCTTCTTATGGTTTACTCTTAGAATTGGAGTTAGAATTAGATGATACTGGGGGGGGGGAGGAGGAATGTGTATGGGAGTTTAGTTAGACATAACAATATTGTAACTAGTGTGAGAACCAAGGTTTTTGAAATAAGAGATGATAAGAACTGGCGGGTTGGAGAACTGGAGGGAAGGTCTGCATTTCAAACTAATTGGAGAATGTGATTTATGACTGTTAACTAGAGGAGGGAATTGTGCTTTGATACTATGTGCTCAGGGGAGGGGAATTCAGATTTGGGCTTTGCCTATGTACGTGCCGATACTATGTTACTCGAATAAAGATTCTTTAAGGTAAACAATGCCTGAAAGTTCTTTAAAGAGTTTCATCTGTCGGAACCAGGACAGCCAACGCATCTATACAAGATCTATAGAAGTAGTTCTCAACTTACAAACAGTTTGTTTAGGGACCATTCAAAGTTACAAACCGCACTAAAAAAAGGGACTTATTCCCCCCCCCCCGCTTTATTTCATTTATTTCTGAGACCCGTGGACAACGGCCCCTTTTAGGGCCATCCGATTTTATGATGGCAAAAAGATGCTCGACTCACTTTTTCGTGTTTTCAAATATGCTTTTGACGTAAGAAGTCCTGGATGCAGTCTTCTGTGAATAAGGTTATGCAAAAGAGCCAATTTACTCTCTCGGTATTTCATAAGAGCTGCATTCAAGAAACAGTTGTGCTCCTTCCTTCCTTCTTTCCTTCCTTCCTTCCTTCTTTCCTTTGTTCCTTCGTTCCTTCCTTCCTTCGTTCCTTCCTTCCTTCCTTCCTTCCTTCCTTCTTTCCTTTGTTCCTTCCTTCCTTCCTTCCTTCCTTCCTTCCTTCCTTCCTTCCTTCCTTCCTAGACTTAGCAATAGCACTTAGACTTATACACCACTTCACAGTGCCTTACCACCCTCTCTAAGCAGTTTCCAGGGTTAGCCTGTTGCCAACAATCTGGGTCCACATTTTACCAACCTCGAAAGGATGGAAAGCTGAGTCAACCTTCAGCCGGTCAGGATGAACTGCTAGCAGCAGGCAGAGTTTTCCTGCAATGCTGCCTTCTAAGCTCTGAGTCGCCACGGCTGACTTACCTCCTCGGAAAGCAGTTTATCCCATTCCCTCTTCAGCACTGTGTGGCTGAAATGCAAGGGGGTTTCGACACATTTCACGTATTCCAGGTTCAAGTTCAACTTTTCCCAGAAGCCTTTGCAGTTTCGCACCTCCAGCAGGCAAATAAACGGGAAGAAAGAGAGAGAGGGGGTTTTCCGTCAGCGTTATTTCCTCCTCGGCCTTGTGACCAATGGCCTACAGGCGGTCAACAGCTTGCAAGCGTTTGAAGTTAAAGTGGCATTAAAAAATACAAACTAACTAACAACAGAAAATTCTGGCTCCATTTTGGTCGTAACACAAAGAAACTCTGTGTTGTATTTAACTTATTTTCAAGACGGATATCAGCAGGAGTGAAACCGCTGTGTTGCCGAAGCATCGTTTGACGAGGCTGAGATTTGGGGGGGGGGAACATTATTTTTCAATGTCTGTTAACACCTTCCAAATCTTTGTGGAGATGTGGATAATGAACAATAATGAAGCTTTTAAAAGCATGATCAGTACAGTATCAAACATAAATAGCGTTAAAGGAGATTAAAATTGAGGACTTGGCCGTTTCATTTCCTCATTAGACTTATATTCATTTTATACAACTCAAGGCAACTGACAGGTGCAAAAGATCCACACACACAAAAGTCCAATTATACTGATTTACTGCTAAAACCCTGTGCATAGGAATCTTCTTAAACAGGGGTCTTCAAACTTGGCCCTTCATGACTCGTGGGCTTCAACTCCCAGAATTCCTCAGCCAGCATGGGGGAACTATGGCCCCTTCGTGACTTGTGCATTTCAACTCCCAGAATTCCTCAGCCAGCATGGGGGAACTACGGCCCCTTCATGACTCATGGACTTCAACTCCCAGAATTCCTCAGCCAGCATGGGGGAACTACGGCCCCTTCATGACTCATGGATTTCATCTCCCAGAATTCCTCAGCCAGCATGGGGGAACTATGGCCCCTTCATGACTCGTGGACTTCAACTCCCAGAATTCCTCAGCCAGCATGGGGGAACTATGGCCCCTTCATAACTTGTGGACTTCAACTCCCAGAATTCCTCAGCCAGCATGCCTGGCTGAGGAATTCTGGGAGTTGAAGTCCACAAGTCATCAAAGGGCCAAGTATGAAGACCCCCGTTCTTAAAACTGATGGTTAGCGAATGCTAGGAATTAGATAAGGATCTACGAAATTCAAGGCGGGATTGTTTGGATTCTAGGCTGATTCCTCTTTTGACTTCATCCTCCAGTTTCTGCCACTGCTTCTCTCTTAACATACATAATGCATCATCCATCCGTTCAGTTTTAGTGCTGATCGCGTTTGACTCAGCCATTTTTAAATAACAAATTTTTAGCACACCCTTATACAGCTAGCAGCTGTATCACGTCATCCTTTCATTTTAAAATCCAATTTTCCTGCACAGCACGACCGTCCCAGTTCTCCTATGGTTATAATAGCAATATTAAACCGATCAACCCGGGATGCTCAATTCATTACAATGTGATCATCCGGCGAGAATTGCAAACAAAGCAAGACACAACTGGGCACAGCAGGGCTTCACAAATGAAAGGGCACAAGTGTGACAAATTCCTGCTTGGTAAATCATCAATAAAATATGTCAAACTAATTTGTCCTCCCGAGTTAACTGGAACTGCTTTGTTGAACACAGTTCCAAGTGCTAGAATCATCTCCATGTGTAAATGTTAAATATATGATGTCATGATGCTAGTTATAGAAGACTCCTTGGAACAATTACGCCTCTTTTGAGATAATCGCTTGGAATGAATGCAGGCCAAGACTGACCTCAAGTGGTAACTTAAAAAAACGGACTGCAAACTCTTCATATAGTCAAACTGGTTTTAAGCGATTTTCAGTTCTGGTGTGGAATCAGGCAGCGAATAAGGCCTGGAGACTAAAACACATGAAGAACGGTGGCAGGAATTGGGTATGGCTAGTCTAGAGAAAAGAAGGACTACGGGTGACGTGATAACAGTATTCCAGCATTTGAGGGGCTGCCACAAAGAAGAAGGGGTCAATTTATTTTCCAAAGCACTAGAAGGCAAGACAAGGAACAATGGATAGAAAAGGAGAGAAGCAACCTGGAATTAAGGAGAAACTTCCTAACAGTGAGGACAATCAACCAGTGGAACAGCTTGCCACCAGAAATCGTGGGTACTCCATCACTGGAGGTTTTCAAGAAGAGACTGGACAGCCACTTGTCTGAAATGGTACAGAGTCTGCTGCCTGAGCAGGGGGCTGGACTAGATGACCTTCAAGGTCCCTTCCAGCTCTGTTCTGATTGAAATTTATCACGGGATTTGGGGAAGATGGAGACTAGATTTCCAAAATACAGTTGGGATGTTATGTCTGAACCAGCCAAGTTATCTCGAAGAATACAGACAGTCCTTGACTTATAGCCGTTTTGTTTAGTGACCGTTCAAAATTACAATGGCACTGAAAAAAAATGACTTATGATCGGTTGTCACACTTAATAATGGAGTATCCCTACGGTGACATGATCAAAATTCAGAGACCTAGTAACTGGTCTGTATATTTGTGACAGTTGCAGATGCTGTCCTGATTTCTGACCCAGCAAAGTCATCAGATAAGCCAAACTGCAGTGTTAAATCAGTTAACAAAACTGCAGTGATTTGCTTACAACGGCAGCAAAGAAGCCATAAAATGGGGCACAACTTACTTCACAGGAAATCTCTTCCGTTAACTATGAATCCTGTTCCACGATAGGGTCATTATTACAGGAAATGTTATCCACTGAAACTGAGTGTAAATTAAAAGTCCCAAGCACATATTATCATGTTTGGTGGGCATGTGATAAAGTAAAGAATTATTGGAAAAAGATACATACCTGGCTAGAAAAGATGTTAGGAGAACATGTTGACTTTAAACCTAAACTTTTTTTATTAGGTACAATGCCAGAAAAGACTAACAAACAAAGCTTATACTTGACTTTGCATGTTGCAACAGCGGCAAGAATTATATTTGTGCAACACTGGAAAAATGAAGGAATACCATCAGATGAAGAAATAATTTAAAAAAATGCTAGAATGCGCAGAGATGGATAGATTGACTATGAGACTGAAAGAAAAAGAAGAAATGGACTATTATCAAACTTGGGATTTATTTTACCATTGGCTGGAGGAAAGAATAAAGGATTAGGAATTAAATATGTATTAGCATGTAAACTCAGACATTGGTTGAAAAAGTATTATTGTATGTATGGAAAAAACGAATAAAAAAACTTATACACAAAAAAATAAAAGTCCCAAACATGCCCTACTTCACTATATTGTTAGAATATTTTTATTATGCACTTACCTTTAAAGAGGGTAATGAGATAATGTATGTTGTACACCGAATTCCAGGAATATCCTAGAAAGGTGGAAATAACAAGTGTTAAGTTTTCCGACAAAATACATCAAAGGAAGACAATTATTTAATTAAGCTGAAAAACATGTGGCCTTCAAAGAAGGACCTCACCTTCTAAACCTCCAGGGAAGCTGGTTTTGTAAAAATCCATCAAAATATTTTGATTACTCTTTTTTTTACCGATACCAGGATATCATACCGTGAAGACTCATTATGGGCAAGGAGAACGTCTTGTGGGCTCATTCTTAAAAAGAACATCTGAATCATAGAATTGTGGAGCAAGAAAGAGACCTTGGAAGTCTTCTACTCCAACTGCAGGAGACCTTAATTCCATCCCGGACAAATGGCTGTCCAGTGTCTTCTTAAAATCCTCCAATGATGGAACACCCACAACTTCTGAAGGCAACTTGTTCCATGGATTAATTGTTCTGTCAGGAAGTTTCTCCTTAATTAACAAACTCAGATCTGTCTCTGAATTTAATAACAGAAAGACATCCCTCAGTTCATGTTGGAATACATTTTTGGGGATGTATATTTTTGTGCAACAACTATAGTAGTATTCAGCCAGTAGATGGCAGTGTTTACAAGTTTGGATCTATGATATATACTTGATGGTTTTTTTCCCTAAGTAAAACAGTTAAGCAGTAAAGCACATGGTGACTGTGCCCTTTGTTTGATCTGTGATGCTATATATAAACAGAATTTCTAACAGTTCACAACATCGCTTACCTTCTTCCAGTTCAGCAGTGACGTGTACGGTAAAAGCTTATCCAGGCTGCTGGATTCCAAGCACATTTTCCAGTGTAAAGAAGCTAAGAACATCGAGAAAAGATAACCTCTTGACTGCATCAAGTAAAATACCGCATGCCTCTGTGAAAATTAGCAATACTCTTCGACATAGCTCTATTTGTAAGGGAGTTCTACTGAATTCAGCGGGGTTCACTATCACTAAATGGGATTCAGGATTTCAGTGTTAACGTAAGAGTAGTCCTCAACTTACGACCATAATTGAGCCCAAAATTTGCGTTAAGTGAGATTTATTAAAGGGGTTTTGCCCCATTTTACAACCTTTCTTGCCACAGATGTTAAGTGAATCACTGCAGTTATTAAGTTAGTAACACGGTTGTAAAGTGAATCTGGCTTTCCCCATTGACTTTGCTTGCCAGAAGGTCACAGAAGAGGATCACGTGACCCCGGGACGCCGTGACCATCATAAATATGAACCAGTTGCCAAGCGTCCAAATTTTGGGGGATGCCCCAAAGGTTGTAAATGTGAAAAACGGTCACGTAGATTGTAGGGGTGATAGTGAAATATAATTTTATCATATTTTATTTACCTACATCAGGGGTAGGCAACCTTGCCTCTTTTATGACTCGTGGACTTCAACTCCCAGAATTCCTGAGCCAGCATGGCTCAGCTTGGAAACTCTCCCTTTCCCCTCAGCATGGTTGGCTCAGGAATTCTGGGAGTTGAAGTCCACGAGTTATAAAAGAGCCAAGGTTCCCTACCCCTGCCCTATATCAGGGGTCCTCAACCTTGGCAACTTTAACACTCGTGGACTTCAACTCCCAGAATTCCTCAGCCAGCATGGCTCAGCTTGGAAACCTCTCCCTTTCCCCTCAGCGTGGCTGGCTCAGGAATTCTGTGTATTGGAGTCCACGCGTCATAAAAGAGCCAAGGTTGCCTATCCCTGACCTACATTTTAAATTGCTCTATTTGATTCTAATTTCATTTTTAAAAAGTATTTTATCCCAATTTCATTTTAAATGGTATTTTATGTCTATTCTATCCTGAATTATATTTTAACTAATTCCATTCTAAATTGTTTTTACTGCATTTTAGTATAACGTGTGTTTGGAACGCTGCACCTTGATATGGTCCATGGCCTAATCAATAAAGATTATTATTCAAGGAATTTTCTTTTTACAGTGCCGTTGTAGCTTTGAATGGTCACTAAGCAATCTGTCATAAATCGAGGACTACCTGTATTTTTTTTTTTCTTGGGGCTCCATTTTAATTGATTACCTCTCCATCCACTTTTTGCGAAACTACGGCATACTCTGGAAATACATTCTGAAGGATGCAGCTGCTACTAACAGCTGCACCCTGGTAGGAAGACCCCAGACATAAAAACACTTACCAATGATTAGTTCCTGTATGGGATCAAATGCAAAACAAACCGACGCGTTGTCAGAAATCCAGTGGATGATCTGTTAAAAACAGAAAACAAAATCTGATATCACTTGGGCAAGCCGTCACACCGTGTAAAAAGGGAGTTGGATTCCCTGTGATCTGCAGTCTCAGTTTAACGGAGGCTTCGTCACCTACTACTAATCGAGTGAAAAAAAAAAACTTTTCATTTCATAACTGCCATGTACAGATTGTCCTCGACTGTCGTTGAGCCTGGAATTGCAGTCATTAAGTGGTGTCGGTTATTAAATAGATCACCATATGACAGTGCCCGATTTTATGAGTTGCTTTGCAGCAGTCGTTAAGAGATCCATCCTGGAATTTATTGTCTGCCAGCAGTTCGATCCCGACCGGCTCAAGATTCACTCAGCCATCCATCTTTTCGAGGTTGGTAAAAGGAGGACCCAAATTGTTGGGGTGCAATACGCTGACTCTGTAAACCGCTTAGAGAGGACTGTAAAGCATTATGAAGCACTATATAATTACAATTGCTTGTTGTTGTTGTTAATTGCGAAGTTGTGTCCGACCCATCGCGACCCCATGGACAACGTTCTTCCAGGTCTTCCTGTCCTCTACCATCTTCTGGAGTCCATTTAAGTTCATACCTACTGCTTCAGTGACTCCATCCATTCTCTGTCATCCCCTTCTTCTATTGCCCTCCATCTTTCCCAGCATTAGGCCCTTCTCCAGTGAGTCCTTCCTTCTCATTAGGTGGCCAAAGTATTTGAGTTTCAACTTCAGGGTCTGGCCTTCTAAAGAGGAGTCAGGGTTGATCTCTTCTAGGACTGACCAGTTTGAACGCCTTGCAGTCCATGGGACTCGCAGGAGTCTTCTCCAGAGTTCAAAGGCCTCCATTCTTTGGCGCTCAGCCTTTCTTATGGTCCAACTTTCACAGCCATACATTGCAACTGGGAAAACCATGGCCTGGACTATAAAATTGCTATTGCTATCTAAAACGTAGTGGTGCAGTGGTCAGAATGCGGAATTGCAAGGTTAACTCTGCCTACTGTCAGGAGTTCAATCCCGACTAGCTCAAGGTTGACTCAGCCTTCCATCCTTCCGAGGTTGGTAAAAGGAGGACCCAGATTGTTGGGGGACAATAGGCTGACTCTGTAAACCACTTAGGGAGGGCTGTAAAGCATGAAGCGGTATATAAGTCTAAGGCAGTGGTTCTCAACCTGTGGGTCAGGACCCCATTTGGGGTCGAACGACCATTTCACGGGGGTCGCCAAACAAAGCAGTCCACCATTTTTTTCCCCCCTTTTCCTTAGCTGTACTACTTCCTTTTATTCTATTGGCTTTTGAAAGCCAATAGAATAGACTCTCTTGAATAGAGTCTAATTCTATTGGCTTTCAAAAGCCAATAGGAATTGTCCAGGCTGTCTCTGCCCTGCCAAAAGTCCCATTCTGCAAACGGTGCTGCACCAGTTGAGTAGTCCTCGGCTTACGACCGGTTGAGTAGTCCTCGACTTACAACTGGTTGGGGGGTTGCGGCATTAAAAAGGTTGAGAACCACTGGTCTAAGGGCTATTGCTATTCAGCTTAGAGTTCAGCTCCCTTTCTGATGTACTGAATTAACTGAGATTATATTGCACCATGTGATAACTGGCAACTGACTTGATTCAAACAAAAACAACACAAAGAATCCAAAGTGTTTGCTATTTTATACACAACAATAAGCAGACACCGATTTTCGTCACACTACTATAGAGACACCCTCACTCACCTGGTTTTCTAACTCCGTCGTGCTTCCCACGTGTAGAAGGAGACAGTGCAAGGCTGCTAATTTGTCATTATCCGACTGGCTCTTCCACAGGAATTGGAGCAAGGCCTTTGGGTTCATTTCCACGGCAAATATTTTTCCCGTGCTGCGATCCCATATGCTCGATTTGGCCGGGGAAAAGACGGCGTCAGCGTTCAGTTGATTGATTTCTGCATCTTCACCTGAAGAAAAAACAAAAATGAGCCGAAGGATTTTAGAGATGGTTCGCTCGCCGCAGGCTGAAACACAGACTCTCTAGTTTGCTAGAAACGAACTATTTTTGTTAAAAAAAAAAAAAAAAGGTACCTGTTAGAAAGAAACTGTGGCACATGAGGTCAGGATGCTGGGTATTCAGAAGGTGTAGGAACTGTCCAGGTAAGTATGCAGCCACGTAAGAGCCTATTTGGGGATGAATGTTGTTATTTTTTTAACATAATCAATCAAAATGAAACAACACAGGACTGAGCTGTACGCCATAGGCGCATTATTTATTCGGCCGTTGCGATGTTGACTGTGCAATCTCATTAAACGGTCCTGAAGGCAGGACAAGAAGCAACAGATGGAAACTGATCAAGGAGAGAAGCAACCTGGAACTAAGGAGAAACTTCCTGACAGTTAGAACAATTAACCAGTGGAACTACCTGCCTCCAGAAGTGGTGAATGCTCCAACACTGGAAGTTTTTAAGAAGAGACTGGACAGCCATTTGTCTGAAATGGTATAGGGTTTCCTTCCTGAGCAGGGGGTTGGACTAAATGACCTCAAAGATCCCTTCCAACTTTATTATGATTATGATTAAGAAGAAGAGACTGGACAGCCATTTGTCTGAAATGTATAGGGTTTCCTGCCTGAGCAGGGGGTGGACTAGAGGTGACCTCCAAGGTTCCTTCCAACATCATCATCATCATCATCATTATTATTATTAGGAAGAGACTGGACAGCCATTTGTCTGAAATGGTATAGGGTTTCCTGCCTGAGCAGGGGGTTGGACTAGATGACCTTCAAGGTTCCTTCCAACATAATAATAATAATAATAACAAGAAGAAGAAGAAGAAGAAGAAGAAGAAGAAGAAGAAGAAGAAGAAGAAGAAGAAGAAGAAGAAGAAGAAGAAGAAGAAGAAGAAGAAGAAGAAGAAGAAGAAGAAGAAGAAGAAGAAGAAGAAGACAAGATGCCAAATCCAGTCTGAACATCTGGCTGACTGTGTAATGATGATGATGATGATGATAATAATAATAATAATAATAATAAATCCTAGACTACAGGTTGTCCTTGACTTGTAACAGTTCATTTAGGGATCGTTCGAAGTTACAACAGCACTGAAAAAGGGGACTTGTGACGGTTTTTCATACTTAGGACTGTTGCAGCATCCTGAAGGTCATGTGATCAAAATTCAGATGCTTGGCAACTGGCTCATATTTACGACGGTTGTAAATACGATCCCCTTTTATGACCTTTTGCCAAGCAAAATCAATGGAGGAAGCCAGATTCACTTAACAACGAGGGTATTAACTGAACAACTGCAGCGATTTCACTTAAGGCCTGTAGCAAGCCAGGTCATAAAACCCATGTCTCACTTAGCGACAGAAGTGTCGGGCTCAGTTGCAGCCGTACGTCGAGGGCTATACCTCTATTCCTATTTCGTATTCAGGCAATGCAATTTGGCTCCTTTTGCGAAACGATTCTAATGTTGTGGGATGTTTCCACAGGAAGTAAAGCAGCTGAGGAATTCAAATGTTTTCCTTCTAGAAAAAGGCCAAGTCTTATGACTCCATATAGGCAATTAAAACTCTCTGTTTCTGCCAAGCAAGAAGGAAGCCAAGTTATTTGGCCAATCAGATTTAAGGGGTGTCGGGAAGAGATCACGACAAATCCCAGAGACAAAGGCAAAATAAAATACATTATGTTCCAGCTTTTCGGTAGAAATAGCTCCCGACTGCCTTCGATCAGAAGGGTCTTTTGTTCAGAGAAGCCGAAGAGGAAGAGGGGGATTAAATGATCGATTTACCAAGATCCAAAAAAAGCAGCTCCTTCTTCATGTGTAGAGAATCCATTTCCTCCACAGTGCTAGTATATGTTTTACTATAGCCTGCAAAGAGGAAAACATAAAGGTGCAGGTAATATAACTTCTTCCAATTCTATCTATCTATCTATCTATCTGTCTGTCTGTCTGTCTGTCTGTCTGTCTATCTATCTATCTATCTCTCTCAGTGGTTCTCAACCTGTGGGTCGGGACCCCATTTGGGGTCGAACGACCATTTCACGGGGGTCGCCAAACAACGCAGTCCGCCATTTTCCCCCCCCCTTTTCCTTAGCTGTGCTACTCCCTTTTATTCTATTGGCTTTTGAAAGCCAATAGAAGAGACTCTCTTGAATAGAGTCTAATTCTATTGGCTTTCAAAAGCCAATAGGAACGGTCCAGGCTGTCTCTGCCCTACTGAGCCCGCCAAAAGCCCCAGTCTGCAAACGGTGCTGCACCAGTTGAGTAGTCCTCGACTTACAAGTAGTCCTCGACTTATGACCAGTTGGGGGTCGCGGCACTAAAAAGGTTGAGAACCACTGATCTATCTATCTATCTATCTATCTATCTATCTATCTATCTATCTATCTATCTATCTATCTATCTATCTATCATCTATCTATCTATCATCTCTCTCTCTCTCTCTCTCTCTATATATATATATATATATATATATATATATATATATATATATATATATATTTCCCTATCTCTATCTCCCTATCTCTCTATATCTCTCTATCTCTCTATCTATCCACCCATCTATCATCTATCTATTCTCTCTCTCTCTCTATCCCTATCTCTCTATCTATCCATCTATATCTATCATCTATCTATCTATCTATCATCACAAGCACAAAGTCCAGGAGTGGTTTCCAAGTAGAAACAAAGTTAGATGTGTTCTTTTCTTTGATTAAAGCAGTCGATTTAGTCATCTTTTTTTCCCCGTTGTGGAAAGTAATATACATTTCTATTTACACTTACTAATCTTTGTAGATCATCATCATTTATATTAACAAAATTCACTATATTCTTTCAAATTCCATAACCTTAAAGGGATAAAGAACCGTGATGGCACAGAGGTGAGAATGCAGTATTGTATTGTATTGACTCTGCCCACTGCCAGGAGTTCGATCCTGACCAACTCAAGATTGACTCAGCCTTCCATCCTTCCGCGGTCGGTAAAACAAGCACCCAGATTGTTGGGGGCAACACACTGACTCTGTAAACCACTTTGAGAGGGCTGTAAAGCACTGTGAAGCAGTATGTAAGTCCAAGTGCTATTCCCATTGCTATATAAAACAAAAGCTTTCCATTTAAGGCCGGTTTATAACTTCTGAAAGTGACACGAATTAAACCTGGAATGTAAACAAGCGATTTAGGGCAAGTTTCCATCTCAGTTTTACAAACCGCGGAACGGGCTTCAAATTAACCATTAGATTTGTGTGTTCTGCACAGAAAGATCTAGACGGAGTACACTGCTACAAATGAAGGATAGAGAAAACATTTCACGCGCAGTCTGCTGTTCTGATGGTGAATTTTTAAATAGAGAGCATGACGGAATTTCAAACAGGAGGCAGAGTTCAAATAAAAGAAGGCAGTTTTAGGTAACAGTTGCCTGTAAAGGTCTTCCAATGGACCTGTTTCTTTAAAGACATCGTGAGATATATATATGTGTGTGTGTGTGTGTGTGTGTGTGTGTGTGTTTTCTGAGGTTTTCGCGGGTGTTTGTATGTAGGTCTTTGGTTATTCGTGTTTTCTCCTGCGTCAAATTGGAAGTGTCTTGGCGACGTTTCTACGAAGTCTCATTCGTCATCTTCAGGCTGGTGCTTTCGGCTTCGTGCTCCTAGAAGCACAAAGCCAAAAGCACCAACCTGAAGATGACGAATGACACTTCATCGAAACATCGCCAAGACACTTCCAATTTGACGCGGGAGAAAACCTGAATAACCAAAAACATCCTAGGGCTGCAAAGTCATGCAAATGTATCAGGAAATAACTTCCCTTGAACATTTATGTATTTGTATCCCGCGGTTATTATTTTTGACCAATAACTCATGGTGGCGAACAGATCCAAGGCACCTTTCTCCTTCTGTTTTCCGCACAACAACCCTCTGAGGTAGGCTGGGCTGAGATTGAGTGACTAGCCCAAAGTAACTCAGCTGGCTTTCCTGGCTAAGGTGGGACTTGAACTTGCTGTCTCCTGCTTTCTAGCCTCGTGCCTTAACCGCTAGATCAGCAGTTCTCAACCTGTGGGTCGGGACCCCATTTGGGGTCGAACGACCATTTCACGGGGGTCGTCAAACAACGCAGTCCGCCATTTTTTCCCCCTTTTCCTTAGCTGTGCTACTCCCTTTTATTCTATTGGCTTTTGAAAGCCAATAGAATAGACTCTCTTGAATAAAGTCTAATTCGATTGGCTTTCCAAAGCCAATAGGAATTGTCCAGGCTGTCTCTGCCCTGCTGAGCCCGCCAAAAGTCCCAGTCTGCAAACGGTGCTGCACCAGTTGAGTAGTCCTCGATTTACGACCGGTTGAGTAGTCCTCGACTTAGGGCCGGTTGGGGGTCGCGGCATTAAAAAGGTTGAGAACCACTGCGCTAGATCAAACTGCCTCTCCATTAATCATGAATCAATATAACATTCTGGCTAATTTTTAAAGAGAGAATATAAACTTACCTTTGTGTAGGAAAGCTATAGAATATGTCACTTCTTTGGCATTCGTAGTGGCCAGGCTGTAACACAAACACAAGCTTCCTAAGGAAGGAAAGATATTATTAAGAAACTGAAAATATGGAGTTTCCACTTTTTTTTTTTGAGATTTTGAAGGAAGCAAGCATCCTTCTCTTGTACACAAACCTGTGTCGCTGGTAAAAATATGCATGTCCAAAGGTTTGGGTGTAACTTCTTGGTCTTGATAACAGCTATAATTCAAGTTCACAGATCTGGGATGAGAAAACAGGAGATACTACTGCATCATCATCATCATCATGTTGGAAGGGACCCTGCAGGCCATCTACTTTACTGAAATACGTGCCATACTCTAAATAAATCAATAAACTGACATTCATAATCCTTGCGAAAGAAATCAACAGGGATGTCTGCAACACAAGTACACTGTTTCATTGTAAAGATGCTGATGATGATAATAATAATAATAAAGTTGGAAGGGACCTTGGAGGTCATCTAGTCCAGCCCCCTGCTCACGCAGGAGAACATATACCATTTCAGACAAATCGCTGTCCAGTCTCTTCTTAAAAACTTCCAGTGTTGGAGCATTCACTGCTTCTGGAGGCAGGTTGTTCCGCTGGTTAATTGTTCTCACTGTCAGGAAGTTTCTCCTTAGTTCCAGGCTGCTTCTCTCCTTGGTTAGTTTCCATCCGTTGCTTCTTGTTCTGCCTTCCGGCGCTTTGGAGAAGAACTTGACTCCTTCTTCTTTGGGGCAGCCCCTGAGATACTGGAACCCTGCTATCATGTCTTCTCTTGTCCTTCTCTTCATTAAACTAGATGATTGATTTTAACTCAGTTTAACTATTTTGGAAGGATAGGCATACGGTCCCAACAACTCAAATGATTTGCAGAGGTGAGGTCCATTAGCAACATGCAAACTACTCAGCCATGTACATTAGCTATCCATGATTACAATGATACAGCTATGACGGGTAGAAACGCTTACGCAGAATTCTCCTTATACCTATTTGTGAATATGTACCATCTAGGTGTATTTTCTTGTCTTTCTAGGTCCTTTTAGAGCAGGGGTCTTCAAGCTCGGCCCTTTGCTGACTTGTGGACTTCAACTCCCAGAATTCCTCAGCCATCATGGCTGGCTGATGAATTCTGGGAGTTGGAAGTCCACAAGTCATCAAAGGGCCAAGTTTGAAGACCCCTGTTTTAGAGGATTGCGGCGTATTCCCCCCCCATTTTTATATGCTTTTTCAATTTTTTTAAAAAAATGTATTTACTGTATTACATTCACAGAAGCAAAGAGAAATTTTTCCCCCGTAAACTCACTTTAATCTTATGTCAGCCACAGAAATCTCTAAAGGTGCTTCGAGCTGTTTAAAAAACAAAAAGAGATATGAGGACTTTGCAAGCAACACTATTTCTGTTGAACACAGAACATCAACCCCAAAGAGTCCCAATAAAAATAAAACCAGTTGTATAGTGCCTCCTACTGGTCAATACATAATATAACGTTTCTAGGCTTTACATTATGCTCTCTGCTCCTGGTTTGAGATACCCTTTACTTTTGGAAATGTTGATTTGTTAAAGGAGGCAGGTTACATGTGTTTAATAACCAGCATGCACTGAAATACACAAGGAGTAGATGTTAAGTTCACATATACTGCACTAAACCATGATGTAAATTCATCATTGCCCCCCCCCAAAAAACCCTCCACATAGTTTAACATTACTTTCAATATATAAAACCTCCAGGAGGACTTACTATTAGTTTAAAGTCTTTATTGGGATAAAACTGGATGCAATTTAATGTGTCCCGTTCTTCCTACAATATAAAAAAAACCATAATATTAACAGAGACTGAAGTTTGATCTGTGGAGGTAAATATTATCCTGGCTCCAGAAAATCTAAATTATTATTATTATTTTTAATTGCAAATGAAAGTTTCTCAACAGATTCTTCACGGAGGACCAAAAAAAAAAAAAAAAGGGAAGAGTAATTGATTTGCATCTTTTCTTTTGCAACTTTGAGCTCTCCCTGATCAGACAATGCAAAATTAAGGTTTTTGTTAAGAGGAGAGTCAACAAATGCAGACTGTAGCTGCAAGTTATGGCATATCCAACTGAATACAGGTAGTCTGTGACTTACAAGAGTTTCTTTAGTGACCATTCAAAATTACAAAACCACAATACACCTTTGGTATTATGAATGAAGCAGCCGTATATTTCATTCGCGAGAAAAATCCTTTGGTTTTCAGTTACAATAGCTTTAATTACTAACTTCGATGGTATCTGGAAAAATAAATCCTATTATTTTAGTGCATGGATCCATTTTCTATCAAGACATCAGATTCTGACACGAAACAGCATAATTTTCATTCAGAGGAAAACCAAAATCAAAGATAAGATAAGGAAGGATGAAAGAAACAATGTCATTTACAAAATCAATTTGCAATCAGTTCTACGTGGGACAAATCTCACGTCAATTAAAAAACAGGATCCACGAACACCAGCTGGCAGTCAAATGCCAGAATCACAATCAAATGCCTGGCTGAGGAATTCTGGGAGGAGTCTTCAAACTTGGCCCTTTGATGACTGGTGGACTTCAACTCCCAGAATTCCTCAGCCAGTGTGCCTGGCTGAGGAATTCTGGGAGGGGCCTTCAAACTTGGCCCTTTCATGACTGGTGGACTTCAACTCCCAGAATTCCTCAGCCAGCGTGCCTGGCTGAGGAATTCTGGGAGGGGTCTTCAAACTTGGCCCTTTCATGACTGGTGGACTTCAACTCCCAGAATTCCTCAGCCAGCAGGCCTGGCTGAGGAATTCTGGGAGTTGAAGTCCACCAGTCATAAAAGGTCAAGGTTTGAAGACCCCCGCTCTATATCATCATAAACCAGATTTTTTTTTAATACCACCTTTATTATTGTTATAAATAACTCATGGTGACAAATGTGCCTAATATTTCTTCCTCCTCTTTTCCCCACAAAAACAACCCTGTGAGGTGGGTTAGGCTGAGAGGGAGGGACTAGCTCCAAGTCACCCAATCAGCTTTCATGCCTAAAGTGAGACTAGAACTCAGCGTCTCCAGGCTTCTTGCCTGACCAAATGGGTTAACAATTTATGTTATAGTTCTGGAGCCAATTTTGTAACTGGCCTCGCAATTTCAGTATGTTTTTTTAAAAAATATTTCCTTGTAACAAGGGAGAGCAAGATTATTATTATTTTTCTCCTGAAGAGTCTTCCAGGTATGACTTCAATCTCCTGTAGGTCAAGAGCTCCACATCATTTTAAGATGGGGGCCAAACTGCTGCTATCAAATAACCCACCACGTAAAGACTAAGCGAACTATATGATCAAGAAAACACAAACGTTTTCCATGTTTTTTCACCTTTGTGACAATGTAGAAGAGTCTTTGTTCTCGCATGTCCCACTGGGACCAAATCAGATCATCGACAATTCTCTCCTTCGAAAGCCAGCTCGAAGTTTCGATCGTCTAAAAGGGAAGGAAATGAGGACCGTTCCAGCAGAGAAATAGTATGACGTCATGTCATACACAGAAGACAGAATGAATAGGACTGGAAGGTACCTTGGAGGTCCTCTAGTCCAGCCCTCTGCTCCAAAAAGAAACTCTATTCCATTCTGGAGAATGGCTGTCCAGACTCTTCTTGAAAAACTCCAGTATGGAGCACACAAAACATCTGGAGGCAAGTGGTTCCACTGATTAACTTTTCTCACTATCAGGACATTTCTCCTTAGTTCTAGGTTAGATCTCTCTTTAATAAGATTCCACCCATTATTTCTTGCCCTGCCCCCAGTTGCTTTGGAAAATAGCTTAGAATAGAATAGAATAGAATAGAATAGAATAGAATACAATAGAATAGAATGGAATGAAGAATAGAATAGAATAGAATAGAATAGAATAGAATAGAATAGAATAGAATAGAACAGAACAGAATAGAACAGAACAGAGTAAAATAATGGAATGAAGAATAGAATAGAATAGAATAGAATAGAATAGAATAGAATAGAATAGAATAGAATAATGGAATGAAGAATAGAATAGAATAGAACAGAACAGAACAGAATAAAATAATGGAATGAAGAATAGAATAGAATGGAATGAAGAATAGAATAGAATAGAATAGAATAGAATAGAATAGAATAGAATAGAATAGAATAATGGAATGAAGAATAGAATAGAATAGAATAGAATAATGGAATGAAGAATAGAATAGAATGGAATGAAGAATAGAATAGAATAGAATAGAATAGAATAGAATAGAATAGAATAGAATAGAATAGAATAGAATAATGGAATGAAGAATAGAATAGAATGGAATGAAGAATAGAATAGAATGGAATGAAGAATAGAATAGAATAGAATAGAATAGAATAGAATAGAATAGAATAGAATAGAATAATGGAATGAAGAATAGAATAGAATGGAATGAAGAATAGAATAGAATAGAATAGAATAGAATAGAATAGAATAGAATAGAATAGAATAGAATAGAATAGAATAATGGAATGAAGAATAGAATAGAATGGAATGAAGAATAGAATAGAATAGAATAGAATAGAATAGAATAGAATAGAATAGAATAGAATAGAATAGAATAGAATAGAATAATGGAATGAAGAATAGAATAGAATAGAATAGAATAATGGAATGAAGAATAGAATAGAATGGAATGAAGAATAGAATAGAATGGAATGAAGAATAGAATAGAATAGAATAGAATAGAATAGAATAGAATAGAATAGAATAGAATAGAATAGAATAATGGAATGAAGAATAGAATAGAATAGAATAGAATAGAATAGAATAGAATAGAATAGAATAGAATAGAAGCTGGAAGGGACCTTGGAGGTCTTCTAGTCCAGCTCCCTGCTCAAGCAGGAGGACCTATACCATCTCAATCAGATGGTTGTCCAGTCTCTTCTTAAAAACCTCCAGTGATGGAGCGCCCATGATTTCTGGCGGCGAGCTGTTCCACTGGTTAATTGTCCTCACTGTCAGGAAGTTTCTCCTTAATTCCAGGTTGCTTCTCTCTTGGGTCAGTTTCCAATCATTGTTTCTTGTCCTGCCTTCAAGTGCTTTGGAGAATAGCTTGACTCCCTCTTCTTTGGGGCAGCCCCTCAAATACTGGAAGACTGTTATCACGTCACCCTAGTCCTTCTCTTTGATAGACTAGACATATCTAGTTCCCTCAATCATTCATCGTATGGTTTAGCCTGCAGATCTCTGATCATCTTTGTTGCTCTTCTCTGCACTCTTTCTCAGATCTCAACAGCTTGTATTGTGTTGGCAATGAGTTTCATCTTACCTTGTAATAATTCATCAAAAATCACACCAGATCTCTGCCCAGCTAATTATTTTCTACATCTTGA